>QEPC01009096.1:58493-86032 GCA_003113815.1 Sphenodon punctatus | reverse complement strand
TACTGTCTGCCCTCCTCTGCAGACTGCTGCAACCAACCTGATCGTAACTAAGCCAAGCACACGCACCTGAGACTTTGCATCCGCTTGAATGTTTGTTGGTCTTCTCCCCTGTCTCTCCCACTGTCCCCTCTCCCTGTCTCCCCCTCCTTGTCTTTTAGATTGTAAGCCACAGGCAGGGACCGCGTCTATTTCTATGTTCTGTTCAGTGCCAGGTCACGCTACTGGTGCTATATAAATGTTAATAATAATAATAATAATAATAATAATAAATAATCCATTGTTATTAAAGAATTTAGAAAACTAAACTGGGCTCTATTTAGGTGGCGCATTTCTAGTCCACTAATATATTGATTTATTTCTACCGGATTGGGTTCTGCTGACTTATAGAGGTTCCTGTAGAACTCTAGGAAGGTTTTTCTGTATTGCTTCTTGACTGTGGACTTTCGAGCCATCTTGTGTCCTGATATTAGCAATGGTATTTTTTTGTTGCTGCTCTTTTACCAATTGTGCTAGAGCGTCCCCTGCTTTGTTGCTATTATTAAAATAATAGAATTTCACCCATTTCAATTATTTTGTGGTTTTTTCGAGTCCAAGCATGTTTATTCTTTCTTTTATTTTCTGTGGTTTCCCTGCTGCTACTTTTGAAGGGATATGTCTATTTATTGTCTCCCATTTTTAAAGCTCTGCATAAATCTCTGCTCTTGCATCTTTTTCTTCATTTGTATGTGTGCTCCCAGAGCTATTGCTTTACCTCTAAGTGTGGCTTTTTCAGCTTCCCAAAACATGAAGGCTTGCGCCACTGACCCCTTATTTAAGTTTATGTATTCTTTAATTTCTTCTTCAATTTTATTTCTGGCTTCAGTATTTTTAAGTAGTGATCTATCAAGGCTCCACTGTGAGTTATTGCATGGATCATTTCCCCCCAGCCTCACTTTTATCCCTATTGCATTATGGTCAGTAAATACTAGGGGTATAATATATGCTGCCCAGCACTTCCTTAAGTCATTTTTATACATAAGTACGTGATCAGTTTTGGAGTATGAATTATGTATTTGGGAATAGTAGGTGTATTCTCTACTATTTTTGTTCATGTGTCTCTATGCATCCACTATGCCTTGTGAATCCAATAACTCCCCTATATTCCTGTGTCCTTTATTCATAGGTGTGGTCCTTGAGAGATCTAAACTAGTTAAGGGTACATTCAGGTCACGCATAATTATCAGTGTTCCTTTGGTATTTTGGATTATAAATGGTATATAGATATATTTATAGTAGCTTACCTGGTCTTTGTTTGGGCCATAAATATTAGCTATGGTGATCCATGTATTTTGTATCTGACCTATTATTAACAGAAATTTTCCCTCAGCATCCGTCATACTGTTTGCCAATTTAAATTCACACCTTTCGTTTATACCTATTAGAACACCAGCTTTTTTCTTATTAGCACATGAGACTTCCAATAGACCCATGCTTTTATTCGCGAACCTATGTACCTCTTTTTCTAGTAAATGGGTTTCCTGAGAGCAGAATATATCTATGTTATTTTCCTTTATCAATTTGTCACTCTTTTCCTTTTGTATGGTGAAGTGAGGTCACTCACATTAAGGGACAGAATACCTAGACTAGCCATATTCCTTGAATTTTTCCTTAAACTTTTGGTTCCCTTTAACTTCTGCTGCTGTTTGACCATTACACATCCCAGAATATTTTAGTATACATGCCTTAATTATATTTCCCCTATTTAACATCCTCGTCCCAACATAGGGGCTCTTAAACCTCCCCCTTCCCCAAAGTTTCCCCCCTCCCAACCTGCTTCCTTTCCCCTCACTTACCCGCCCTCATTCCTCCATTGCACACTCTCAGAGCTTGATATATTTTCTCCTTTTCCAAAAAGAAAAAAGAACTTACAACCTTTAACGCGAGAACTTTAACCCCCTCCAAACCTATTCACAGTGGGAGTCTCACATGAGACTCATTTTCCATTTCATATTACTGGCCCCAGTTTATCTTTTCCTATACACGTCTTTTCTTCTTTCTCTTTTTCTAAAAGTGTCAGTCTTGCCCATTTGGAGGCAATTGTAGGAAGGTCTCAAGATCCTCTGTAGCCATGAATGATTTCTGTTTGCCATTCACATTTAAGACCATTCTTGCTGGAAACTTTAATACAGGCTTCCATGTTCTTTCATTTAGCTCAGGAAAGTATTCCCCCCATTTTCTTCTTTTAGCCATGGTTTCCATGGCATAGTCAGGGAAGATTTTTATGTATTAATCCCTGTACTTCATGTCTTTTTTCATTCTGGCTTTTTTCAGTATCTCCTCTTTGACAGTATAGCTCATAAACTTAGCAATGATGGTTCTAGGTCTTGGGAAATTCTTGCTGGGCTGCCTCCCTGTTCTATGGGCTCTGATGATTTCTGGGTTTTGCAGTTCCTATGGGAACATCTGGGAACTGTTCCCATAGGAAGTCCCACAGCAGCTTTTTTACTTCCTGGGTCTCCCACCCTTCAGGGAAGCCCACAAATCTTAGATTGTCTCTTTGTGACCTATTTTCTAGGTCCTCTGTTTTTAATATCAAAGTCTGTACCTTTTCTTGGAGATTTGTACCTTTTCCTCAGTCGCTATTGCCTGGTCTTCCAGTGAGGACACTCTATCCTCTACCGTGTCCATCCTTTGCACCAGCCTCTCTAGATTTTTGTTTCCTGCTTCCACAGAAGCTCTTAGCTTAGCCATATCCCTTTTGAACTCCCTTTTTATTTCCAGGAGGAGTTTTGTAATTGTTCTCTCTCCTGCTTCCTCCTCTGGCTCAGTTTCATCTGGGTTTTCCTCCCCCTCTGTTACTGCCGCCACCACCAACATCTTTTCCCACTCTTTTGCTGGGGCCTCCCCTCCAGCTCTTCCACCCGGGCGCTGCCTACAGCAGCACTCCAGTGGGGATTCTTTCATGGCCTTCCCCCTGCCATCCTTATAACTTTTTTTGAAGGTTTCCTTGCTTTTTTAATTGTTTTGTGGCCGCGTTGTCTCATGGTGTGGAGGAGCGCTTGCGTTGCCCTGCTGCTTCTAGCCGCACATGCGCAGTCACCCCAAGTTAATTGCTTATAACAGCAGGACCCTTTCCCCAATCCTTCTGAAATGTGTCAAAGATAGTAAATTTTGGAAGGGATAGAAACTTGACAAGTTTCATCTACATTACATTTGAGACAAAGAAGTTACAGCTAAGAATTGATATTAATATTTTTGCAAAATAAAATCATTTGACTGATTCTAGAATTGAATTCCTTTATCCAATAATTTTGGAATCTGGTACATATAATGCCTTCCAATGGAGGTATAAGTACTCCAAATTTCAGCTACATATATTGAAAAACAACAAGGGTACAGCCACAAATGTTTTTTCCATTGAAACCAATGGAAAATAAAAACAAAAGCAAAAACGAAAACAACAATTTGATAATTATGAAAACAAAAACGACATATTTAAATAACAAAAATGGAAAACAACATGGGCCCCTGGTGCGCACACCTACCAAGAAGCCCACTCTCAAACTGGATACATGCTGCAGTTTGGGGGGGTCCAGACTGACATCTCAGCTATATTATGTTTTGCAGGAAATGTTGGGTTCACTCAAAACCCGAATACGCACACCTAGTATTTCTATTTCAAACATGGAACTCAAAAAAGCCTTTTTTGCATTTATTTTTATTTTGTTGAAACCTGAAGGCACAGCCCTAAATGTGAATATCATTCAAAGCAATGAGAACTTTATATTTTCTCCACGGAAACAGATTTGAAATGGCCAAAGTCATTGAATCCAGTCTTTGCTTTGTCTATTTGTTTCAACCCTCACCTCTAGGTTTCTAGGTTTGTGCTGTAGCTGGTGGGGATGGAGGTATCCGCACAGGGTGTACAGGGCCTCCTAATGCTAGAGGCACAGAAGGGTGTCACGCCACAGGCCGTAGACATATCTGGGAACTTTTAAATCTGGCTAGAGCAACTGTTTGAGAACTGCTAGATGCATCTAAATGTTTTAATTTATTGGATACAAAGCTGCTTGAAGTCTCTTAAACTGTATATTTTAGTAGAAATATATCATTTTTCTAAACTGAAAAAAACCACATGATTTTTAAAAAAAAATGAAGAATGGTTTTTATGAGTTTTCAAAAACTATTTCAATTTTTTCTGACAAGGCAGAACTATTTGGTGAAGTGGTGGGGATGTTTAACCATTCTAAGAGACTGCTCGTTAACAAGTATATTCCTTCTACACACTCAACAAAACAAAAGGAAGGAGTCCTCCTAAAGGTAAACTCACATGAGTCCGTGCCAGCTGGATACCCTGCTTGCCTTGGGGAGGGCCAACACTGCCGATACACTTTGGGTTGGCAGGGAGAGCAGTCCAAATGAACAGCCCCACACAGGGAAACCAGGCAGGCGGGTTGCTGTCCCAAGTCACACCATGCTCCGGGGTGGGCAGAGTAGCCGTCCACATAGACGCTACACCCACCACCCTCCAGACTGCCCACTAACCCCCACCCCCACCCAAAGCAGTTGTCTAGGAATGGTGAAATACACCTGTGGATCTCTGGTGCCAGCAGACCTTGCCATGTGGTGGGGCTACATGTGACCGACCTGATGGGCAGTGTCCTATTGCCCCATATTGGCCTAGGTGGGGAACAGTTGCCTGCGATGTGTCACCAGCCTTCTCCCACTGACACTTTGCATGTCAGCTGGATGTCCACCGTGGGGCTGAAGTGGGTAAACATCTGACAGCTGCTGAGTTGACAATCAGCAGCTGTGTGGGCTAATGTTTGGAAAGGTGGCCCAATGTGGAACATCTCATGTGGCCTTACCCTAAAACACACCTGTTAACCAAACACTGGTTATTGTGTCTGATATAGAAATAATGGGAGGGAATACAATTGGCACATGCTGTCCATGGAGCCAGTCCAGATGCATCTTTATTCATCTGTATTTTTCATTAAATTTATGCAATATTTGTGCCAATATTTAGGATTTTCTCCGTTCCTCTCTTTTGGAGTTTGTCATTTTGGACTGAGTTCCCATTGATCTCTCATTTGGGACCAGAAATGTTTGGGGTTTCAAGAAACAACGATTTTTTGGACACCAAAATATTTCAGGGCTTCCAAAGGCTTTTAAGGCTTTGGGGGAGTGGTTGGGGCAGCCAAGGTATCTTTAATTATTTTTTTAAAAAATTAAAAAAAATAAAAGTAGATTTATTAATTTTTTTAAATCAGCATGAACAAATTGTGGAATGCATCGTAATGTTCTCTCAGGCTGCATCACATGCATTTGGATTTAGCTTGAGTGCAGAGTATTCTCTGTCCTCTCACCTATGCAAATAAGAGTAATAAAGCTCTCACTTACCTCCTTTGTGCCTGGAATGCAGTGGGACCAGTATTATTCCTGTTGTCGAATGCTGCTGGTTTATATACTTGCTCCTCTCCCAACCCCTCACCTTCCTTCCCACAGGACTAGAATGTTCCTTCTATGTCGATGTGATTTTTTATTTGCTTTCCTGGGAACACAAGAATGACAAAGGGTAGAGCAGACAGGATCAATTGGCAACATCTCATGCCAGCCCACATGACAACTACATCCAGTGTAAGGTCCACAATCCCATGCCAGGTAGCAGGCACCCAGAGTGTGACAGTTCTATGACCTTCCTCTCATCTCTTTGGATGTTAACAGAGGAGGACTTGCCCTGGTCAGGTACGCTCTGGCTGCAGGAACAAACTTTACTGCAGACTCCCCCAGTCAGGGAGGAAGGGCTCCTACCCAGCTGGGGTAGGAACCAGGCCCAGATTCGGTGGGACACAAACAGATGGCCAGTCGTGATGCTTGCCCAGCCAGGCTGAACTGAGTCTAACTGAGCCAGTGTCACATGTGTTTACATCCTTTGGGTCACTAGACATAGAGTAATCAGGGAATTTGTACGGGTGTGCAATTCATTTTTGCTGAGACATCTAGCCCCCAGGACCTCTGTTGTGGCCAACTCAAGGTTCCATTTTGTCTCCATTATTGTTTAACATCTATATGCAACTCCTGGGGTAGGTTGTGAGACGGTTTGGTGTGCATTGGCCACAATATGCTGATGACACCCAGCTATACCTCTCGTCTTCTTCTGCAGTCTCGGTGCTTTCCCAGTGCCTGGAGGCAGTGACTGACTGGATGCAGCGGTGCAAACTGAGGCTGAATCCTGAAAAGATGGAGGTGATGTTGGTCAGTCAGATGGTGGGCGGCGGGGGTGATGGCTCCCCTCGTTGAGGAGGTCCACTCCCCGCTGGCTCCCCGGGTCTGCAGCTTGGGAGTCCTGTTGAACCCCAGCCTTTGGATGGATTGCCAGGTAGAGGCAGTGGCAAAGAGAACCTTTTGCCAACTACATCTTCTGGAGAAGCTCCGGCCATATGTTTCAGACTCTGACCCAGCCACCCTCATCCATGCATTTATCACTTCGAAACTGGATTCCTGCAATGCACTCTACGTGAGGCAGTCCCTGGTGACAGTTCAGAAGCTGCAACTGGTGCAGAATTATGGATGTGTGAACATGTTGTGGTTCAGGTTCGGCCGTTGGTGTTTGGCTCGGTCCAGTTCACACGTTTGGGTCGGGCGTTCAGGTCGTTCGCCAAGTTCGGGTTCAGCCATTCGGTTCGGGCATGTTCGGTTCAGTTCGGGCATTCGGAAAAAGGTATTGCGAGATCTAGTGATCGCATCAAAAACCGGAAATTCGAGTGCGAGCGGAGCAGTGTGAAGAGATAGTGTGTGGTTGGTTGGCTGGCTGTCCGGTTCATGTGTTTTGGCTATTTGTGTTTGGTTTGGCTGTGTTGTTTTGGCTGGTTGGTGAGTGTTGGTGTGTGGTGGGTGACTGTGTGTTTAGGTTTGGCTGCTTGTTTAAAAAAACATGAAGAAGACTGCTGTGTTAATTCCAAGGCTGGGGTCCAACATGGTGCTCTCAGAGGAGGAGGAGGAAGAGGTCACTAGGGATGGGCGAACGCGGTTCGGAAGTTCGGAGTTTGGACCAAACTCGGTCTGTTCGGTAGACCGAACCAACTTCCAAACCGAACTTGAATTTCAAACTGAACCAAACCAAACCGAATTTCCGAAATCCATTCTGTTCGCCCATCCCTAGTGGCAACACACACCAAAAAACCTGGTTTTGAATGGCCGAACTTGGTTCGGAAGTTCGGAATTTGACCGAACTTGGTCTGTTTGGTTGACCGAACTGAACTTCCAAACTGAACTCGAATTTCAAACCGAACCAAACCGAATTTCTGAACTCGAATTTCAAACCAAACTAAACCAAACCAAATTTCCGAACTCCATTCTGTTCATCCATCCCTAGAGATCGCTGCCCCAGCCCACCTTCGGTGGTGGTCCTCTCATGAGGAGCACGCGGCGGGCACAGGAGGTGCTGCCAGGTTTGTAAACTTTTTTTTTACTTTGAGGACAAAAAGACTTATCCGCTAGAGTGAGCTCACTGGCACGCGGGTGGGTGGGTGGGTGGGTGGTCGGCATCAGTCTGGCACAAACAGTGGGCATCAGAGGGTAGCAGCGGATGTCTGTCACTATCACGCCCCCCATGGGCACATCCGACAGCGGGGCCAGCCAGGGGCTCAGGCACACAGGCGAGGACCAGGCTTCGGCACCTGGGACTCCCCACCGGGGCCATCGTAATCCACAGCAGGGCAGGACCCCCCTCCCCGGACACAAGAATCCCCAATGCCAGCACAACAGCCACCGGCTGAAGAAGGAGATTCCCCCGATAGCGGGGAATTGGCCCCGCCCCTTCGACACCGCTCAGCACACCTGCGCGCTCGCGCAGCGGGCGGGGCATCTGATACAAATGTCAGCGCCACAGAACATTTGGTGTTGATGATCTGAGCAGAACAGACCGGCCCGTGTGAGCTAAGTGTTCTTTAACATTTCATTTACTTGGATTGTATACAGTGTGTTGTGTGGGTTCCCTGGGTACCTCTCTTCCCTCTGTGCAGTGTGAGTGAGAGAGTGAGTGAGCAGGATGAGTGATGAGTGTGAGAGCCCTTCCCCCTCCCGGGGCTTGCCTCCATTCCCCCTTGCAGAGCACCTGGAACCCTCCCCCTCCCTTGCTGTGATCCGCCCCAGTGCCTGGGCCCCTACCCTTCCCCCAAGTCCCAGCACTACTCCCCACCTCGCAGTCCTCCCCCCCTCCTTGACTGGTGAAGGGTGTTGGGTGTCTGACTGGGGCCTCGAGCTTCAGGAATCCCTGGTGCCCTATGATGACAAGGACCTAGCTTTTGCAACACAGACCACTCCAAATATTATCCTGACGGGTATTGATACCTTCTCTGGGACCCCCAGGTGTATTCTGCACAGGAGTATGTGTGGGGTGCATGTGTGTGTGGGAATTCCCCCCTTCCTTCCACTCGGGAGGCACCTAGTCCCCTCCCCCTCCCTTGACAGCCACAGAGAGGGTACTGTACTGGGGGGGGCTCTTCCTGCATTCAGGCATGAGCACGAGCAGCACCCCCACCCAAACATGTGCCAGGCTAGCAAGGGTCTCCACTCTCCAGTTGCCATGCCTATGCACNTTGCCCAGCCAGGCTGAACTGAGTCTAACTGAGCCAGTGTCACATGTGTTTACATCCTTTGGGTCACTAGACATAGAGTAATCAGGGAATTTGTACGGGTGTGCAATTCATTTTTGCTGAGACATCTAGCCCCCAGGACCTCTGTTGTGGCCAACTCAAGGTTCCATTTTGTCTCCATTATTGTTTAACATCTATATGCAACTCCTGGGGTAGGTTGTGAGACGGTTTGGTGTGCATTGGCCACAATATGCTGATGACACCCAGCTATACCTCTCGTCTTCTTCTGCAGTCTCGGTGCTTTCCCAGTGCCTGGAGGCAGTGACTGACTGGATGCAGCGGTGCAAACTGAGGCTGAATCCTGAAAAGATGGAGGTGATGTTGGTCAGTCAGATGGTGGGCGGCGGGGGTGATGGCTCCCCTCGTTGAGGAGGTCCACTCCCCGCTGGCTCCCCGGGTCTGCAGCTTGGGAGTCCTGTTGAACCCCAGCCTTTGGATGGATTGCCAGGTAGAGGCAGTGGCAAAGAGAACCTTTTGCCAACTACATCTTCTGGAGAAGCTCCGGCCATATGTTTCAGACTCTGACCCAGCCACCCTCATCCATGCATTTATCACTTCGAAACTGGATTCCTGCAATGCACTCTACGTGAGGCAGTCCCTGGTGACAGTTCAGAAGCTGCAACTGGTGCAGAATTATGGATGTGTGAACATGTTGTGGTTCAGGTTCGGCCGTTGGTGTTTGGCTCGGTCCAGTTCACACGTTTGGGTCGGGCGTTCAGGTCGTTCGCCAAGTTCGGGTTCAGCCATTCGGTTCGGGCATGTTCGGTTCAGTTCGGGCATTCGGAAAAAGGTATTGCGAGATCTAGTGATCGCATCAAAAACCGGAAATTCGAGTGCGAGCGGAGCAGTGTGAAGAGATAGTGTGTGGTTGGTTGGCTGGCTGTCCGGTTCATGTGTTTTGGCTATTTGTGTTTGGTTTGGCTGTGTTGTTTTGGCTGGTTGGTGAGTGTTGGTGTGTGGTGGGTGACTGTGTGTTTAGGTTTGGCTGCTTGTTTAAAAAAACATGAAGAAGACTGCTGTGTTAATTCCAAGGCTGGGGTCCAACATGGTGCTCTCAGAGGAGGAGGAGGAAGAGGTCACTAGGGATGGGCGAACGCGGTTCGGAAGTTCGGAGTTTGGACCAAACTCGGTCTGTTCGGTAGACCGAACCAACTTCCAAACCGAACTTGAATTTCAAACTGAACCAAACCAAACCGAATTTCCGAAATCCATTCTGTTCGCCCATCCCTAGTGGCAACACACACCAAAAAACCTGGTTTTGAATGGCCGAACTTGGTTCGGAAGTTCGGAATTTGACCGAACTTGGTCTGTTTGGTTGACCGAACTGAACTTCCAAACTGAACTCGAATTTCAAACCGAACCAAACCGAATTTCTGAACTCGAATTTCAAACCAAACTAAACCAAACCAAATTTCCGAACTCCATTCTGTTCATCCATCCCTAGAGATCGCTGCCCCAGCCCACCTTCGGTGGTGGTCCTCTCATGAGGAGCACGCGGCGGGCACAGGAGGTGCTGCCAGGTTTGTAAACTTTTTTTTTACTTTGAGGACAAAAAGACTTATCCGCTAGAGTGAGCTCACTGGCACGCGGGTGGGTGGGTGGGTGGGTGGTCGGCATCAGTCTGGCACAAACAGTGGGCATCAGAGGGTAGCAGCGGATGTCTGTCACTATCACGCCCCCCATGGGCACATCCGACAGCGGGGCCAGCCAGGGGCTCAGGCACACAGGCGAGGACCAGGCTTCGGCACCTGGGACTCCCCACCGGGGCCATCGTAATCCACAGCAGGGCAGGACCCCCCTCCCCGGACACAAGAATCCCCAATGCCAGCACAACAGCCACCGGCTGAAGAAGGAGATTCCCCCGATAGCGGGGAATTGGCCCCGCCCCTTCGACACCGCTCAGCACACCTGCGCGCTCGCGCAGCGGGCGGGGCATCTGATACAAATGTCAGCGCCACAGAACATTTGGTGTTGATGATCTGAGCAGAACAGACCGGCCCGTGTGAGCTAAGTGTTCTTTAACATTTCATTTACTTGGATTGTATACAGTGTGTTGTGTGGGTTCCCTGGGTACCTCTCTTCCCTCTGTGCAGTGTGAGTGAGAGAGTGAGTGAGCAGGATGAGTGATGAGTGTGAGAGCCCTTCCCCCTCCCGGGGCTTGCCTCCATTCCCCCTTGCAGAGCACCTGGAACCCTCCCCCTCCCTTGCTGTGATCCGCCCCAGTGCCTGGGCCCCTACCCTTCCCCCAAGTCCCAGCACTACTCCCCACCTCGCAGTCCTCCCCCCCTCCTTGACTGGTGAAGGGTGTTGGGTGTCTGACTGGGGCCTCGAGCTTCAGGAATCCCTGGTGCCCTATGATGACAAGGACCTAGCTTTTGCAACACAGACCACTCCAAATATTATCCTGACGGGTATTGATACCTTCTCTGGGACCCCCAGGTGTATTCTGCACAGGAGTATGTGTGGGGTGCATGTGTGTGTGGGAATTCCCCCCTTCCTTCCACTCGGGAGGCACCTAGTCCCCTCCCCCTCCCTTGACAGCCACAGAGAGGGTACTGTACTGGGGGGGGCTCTTCCTGCATTCAGGCATGAGCACGAGCAGCACCCCCACCCAAACATGTGCCAGGCTAGCAAGGGTCTCCACTCTCCAGTTGCCATGCCTATGCACCCCCAAATAAGGGCAGGATTTGCATGTGCTAGCCAGGGTCTCTCCATTGCCATCCCTAGCACCCAAAGAGGGCAGGATTTGCACATGCCAGCCAGGGTCTTTCCAGTTGCCATCCCTAGCACCCGAAAGAGGGCAGGATTTGCATGTGCCAGTCAAGGTCTTTCCAGTTGCCATCCCTAGTGCCCTAAAGAGGGCAGGATTTGCATGTGCCAGCCAGGGTCTTTCCAGTTGCCATCCCTGCACATGAGCACAGATGGAAGCTCTTCCTGTTTCGGGCAGGTGGCAGCTTGAGCTGGCCTCCCCCCCATCTGTCTCATTCTAGTGGGGAGCCTCTCTCTCTCTCCCTCTCTCTCTCTCTTGCCATATAGTTAAGGTGACAGCATGGGTGGGACTGTGTCTATCTCTCCTTCTAACAGTGGGGAGACTCTCTCTCTCTCCCTCTCTCTCTCTTGGAAGCAACCTGGGTGGGCAGAAAGGCACCTTGGCATGAGAGGCAGGAAGGCGGGATGAGGCAGGCTTTGAACTTGGCGGCAACCTGGGGTACAGAACCCTTGGCACAGACAGCATATAGGCCTGGGGGCCATTGGCATCAACAGCAGACAGTGGGTTGCAAGGGTACAGAACCCTTGGCACAGACAGCGTATAGGCCCAGTGGGCATTGTCAGCAGCAGACAGTGGGTTGCTGGGGTACAGAACCCTTGCAACAGACAGCAAATAGGCCCGGGGACCATTGGCACTAGCAACAGCAGAAAACATTGGTTGTCGGGGTACAGAACCCTTGGCACAGACAGCATATAGGCCTGGGGGCCATTGGCACTAGCAGCAGCAGGTGCGTCCTGGAGCTGGAGTGGCTGTTTCTTGATGCAGTTTAATGATGGCTCCCTGTGAGCAGAACGAATGTCCCCAGATCCCTGAGGGTGGGTCTTGGGACTAGAGTGGCAGCTTCTAGATGATGTGGATGGACAGCTCTCCTTGCCTGTAACATAGGCCCCAGAGCCCTGATGGTGGGTCCTGGGGCTGGAGTGGCTGCTTCTTGATATGGTGGAATGACAGCCCCAGAACCCTGAGGGTGGGTCCTGGGGATAGAGTGGCAGCTTCTGGATAAAGCAGATGGACAACCCTCCCTGCCTGTAATGTAGGCCCCAGAACCCTGATGGTGGGTCCTGGAGCTGGAGTGGCTGCTTCTTGATGCAGTTGAACGATGGCTCCCTGTGAGTGGAATGACGGGTCCCAGAACCTATGGCACAGACAGCATAGGTGGCATTAGCAGCAGCAGCAGCAGCAGACATTGGATTGCCATAGCACAGAACCCATGGCACAGACAGCAGAGGCAGCATTGGCAGCAGACATTGGATTTCCCAGAGGCAGCATTGGCAGCTGGTGCAGACATTGGATTGCCCAGGCACAGAACCCATGGCACAGACAGAAGAGGCATCATTGGCAGTAGCAGCAGCAGACATTGGATTGACTGGGCACAGAACCTGTGGAACAGCAGAGACAGAAGCAACAGGATTTTCCTGTACACTTCACCCATGGAGCCAGAATGGTTGGATTTGCCAAAGAAGAGCTCCCATACAGCAGCAGACAGCAGCAGCAGGATTGTGTGGGCATATTTGGATTGGCCAGGGCAGAGCACCCATGGACCAGAAGACAGCAGCAGCAGGATTACCAGACCAGTGGTGCACATCACCCAGGGTTGCCAGGGTAGGCAGACAGGCACTGTGTCATGAGAGGCAAGCATACTGAGACAGGGTTCAAGCTTTGCACCCTGGGCAGGCAGGCAGGCAGGCAGCATGGCATGAGCAGAAGGCAGGCAGACTGAGGCAGGCTTTGATCTAGACCAGCTGGGCAGGCAGTCAGGTGGGCGGGCAGGCAGGCAGGCAGCATGGCATGAGCAGAAGGCAGGCAGACTGAGGCAGGCTTTGATCTAGACCAGCTGCGTAGGCAGGAGGGTGGGCAGGCAGGAAGGCAGGCAGCATGGAATGAGAGGCATCCAGACTGAGGCAGGGTTCAAGCTTTGCAACCTGGGTGGGTGGGCAGGCAGTGTGGCATGACCAGAAGGCAGGCAGACTGAGGCAGGCTTTGATCTGGACCACCTGGGCAGGCGGGTGGGCAGGCAGTGCATCATGAGCATAAAGCAGGCAGACTGAGGCAGGGTTCAAGCTTTGCAACCTGGGCGGGTGGACAGGCAGCATGGTATGAGATGCAGTAGAGAAGGCAGGCTGGGACCTTGGCAGGGCACTCAAATAGGCTGGCGAAGACTGTGAAGCACGTGAGAGAGAGCCAGTCAGATAGGCGGGCTGAGATCTTCTAGTCAGAGACCAGCTGTCAGGCTTACAGTTTCCCATTGGCACCCTGCAGCATGCAGTCAGTCAGATAGGTCAGCCGAGGTCATGTAGGGGAGGGGCGGGGGGCAGGGAGGGTGCAACTGAAGCAGTGGGAGGGAGGGACAGGACCTTGGCAGGGCACTCAAATAGGCTGGCGAAGACTGTGAAGCACGTGAGAGAGAGCCAGTCAGATAGGCGGGCTGATATCTTCTAGTCAGAGACCAGCTGTCAGGCTTACAGTTTCCCATTGGCACCCTGCAGCATGCAGTCAGTCAGATAGGTCAGCCGAGGTCATGTAGTATGAGAGAGAGAGAGAGGGAGGGGCGGGGGGCAGGGAGGGTGCAACTGAAGCAGTGGGAGGGAGGGACAGCACCTCAGCTCAGCAGCAGCAGCCCTTATTGATGAGGAGCCCCTTCCCAAGACTGCCCCTGGCATGGGATGGTGTGTGTGCTACTCCACCATCACTCCTTGTCCAGGGGCAGCTCAGGGAATCCCAGCAGCGGAAGGTTGACCTTAAGAAGAGTAACTGCTCCACCAACTTGGCCCCCAGCCTCAGGCGGTGCAGGAAGCAAATGTCCCCCACCACAGAGAACACCCACTCGCTGGGGATACTCATTGGTGGGCATGACAATAATCCCCATGCCACTTTGGACAGGGTCAGCCACACGTTGGTCTTGCCTGCCCAGTAGGCCAAGGGATCGCTGCTGGGATTGATGCACAGCTCTTCATCCAGGTAGGTATCAACTTCTGCTGAGGCACTGTCATACTCCCTCTCATAGCTGTCTCTGGGCACTACTGCTCCCACTGCCCTCAGCCACGCTGTCAGTCCCTGCCCTTTTGTGCTGGGCCCCATGCTCCCCACAGTGGGCCATGCAGAGGAGGAGCTGCTGGCAGTAGGGGTGCTGCTGCTGCTCACCCTACTGCTGCTGCTGCTGCTACTGCTCAGGCTGGGGGCAGGGATAGACCCTGCTGACTGAGAGGGGCGGCTGCTCCTACTCCCACCATCCCCCAGTGTGTCCTGCTGCTGCTTCTGCCGCTGCTGGCACCACAAACTCTCCAGATCCCGCTCTGCCTTCCCGACCCTCCCCACAAGATCATCCTTCCAGAGGTCATAGAGTGATGACTTGCATGCCATGCTGCCCTTGACCCTGGGGTCCAGCATTGTTCCCAGAACATATTCCCCCCGCTGCAGAAACTTGTTGAACCTCACCATCAGGCTTGTCTTGAGCTTCTGCATCAGCCCAACTGCCTCAGCCCCCAGCTTCTTGCCCCTGCAACAATCCTGCCCCTGCAGCATGATCTCCTCCAGACTCCCATGGAGACTCTAGACCAGGGGGGTCACCTGGCTTATGGTGGCCATGGAGGAGCTGATGGTCTCTGTCACTTCATGGAACGGTCTGAGAACTATGACCGTCTGTGTCAGGATCTCCCACTCTGGCCCATTGAAGCCTGGAGGTGCCCCGCTGTCCATATCCAATTCCACCGGATGCAAGGCAGCTTTCTGCTCCACAAGCCACTCAAGCATCTGTCAGGGGTTGGGTGCGGGGAAGGAGGAGGAGCGCCCGCCAGCGTGTCTAGGGAGTTAGAGCGAGGCCGGGCTTTCAGACCAGGGGTTTCCCCAGACCCTGTTCCCCAACCAGACCCTTAAGAGAGAGAGGGGGAAAAGCACCAGGGACGCCAGAGGGCAGGGGAGAGGAAGCTTCCCCCTCGTGTGTCCCAGAGGCAGCTCAAGCAATCATGGCACCCCCGAGCCCAGCACGGAAGCAGGGGGAGGAGCCAGAGCCAGTGTTATGCCGCTCTGCGCACCTACAGGCACGTAGAGGGGGCGGGGCTTAGGGGTCTTAAGGCGGGCGGCCCGAGTCTTCAGTGCCGGCGATCAGTGAACTGTGAGGCTGGCCATCAGGATTGAGAGCGTTGTTGAAGTGGATACTGCATCTAGTGAGCGAGTGATTGGAGGTTTGAACGGAGTGTGCGAGGTGAGTGACTGCATGCGTAACTGGGATGGAGGGAGAGAGGAAGGAAGAGAGAGAGAGTGTGAGAGTCAGAGAAGGATTAGCATGTACACCATCCACGCTGCTTCGTGGGGTTTCCCCCAAGACCGTCCTGTCCCTTCCCCTCTTCCCCCAGTGTCAGGTTCTCCCCTCCGTTCCCGTCCCCTTCTCAGGGTACTTCCCCCTTCCAACCACCAAACCCTTGCCACGTGGTGCACTACACCCAGCATGTCTGCGTGGAGGAGCGAGTAGGGGCTGTTGCCCCCTCAGGGGTTAGCAGAAGGACTGCACACACAGCTTTCTATGTGCCATGCCCCTATGATGATAAGGCCCCGTCCTTGTTAGGACATTGGCCACCGAACAACCTGAGGGGTCTTTTTTCACTGGCAAGTCTGTGTGCACCGTTCTCCTCTGGGAGTCTTGTTCAAAGCGAGTGTGATGTGTGGGAGTTGCTAGATCTGTGGTTCCCCTTATTCCAAAACCCCGTCCCAGTATCGCCGGCACCCACCATGGATCTAGCACAACATGTGGAAGAAATGGGCAGGGCCATTCAGGCCATTGCCATGGAGCTTAAAGATATGAGGGAGCAAGAAGCCATGGGGGGCATAGAGGAACATGAAGAGGCAGAGAGGCTAGCCCCAGTAGAGGCCCCTGTGCCCCTGCCAGTGCCTCTCAATAATCCCCCAGGCAGGGATCCCTGCCACCCTCCTATCCAGAGGTTTGGTGGGGAACGCAGGCAGTTTCAGGGATTTTTAGCCCTGTACAAATTGGCGTTTCAGCTGCAGCCAGTTACGTATGCAGCAGATACGGCCAAAGTAGCCTTCATAATAGAGCATTTGGAAGGACTCGCCCTGGATTGGGCCACCCCCTTACTCCTCAAAGATAGCCCCTTATTGAAAGATTTCCCTGGGTTCTTACGGGAATTTCAGTTCCTATTTGGTTATCCCCACCGCAAAAGGGATGCGGAATCAGCCATTATGACCTTGAGGGAAGGGAAGGGGCCGCTGCTTGAGTATGTTACTCGATTTCAACAATTAGCCGTCAAGCTGGGGTGGGCCGACGAGCTACTAAAATATTTGTTCTGAAAAGGACTAAACGATGATATCAAATACCAGCTAGCTCTTATTGTCATGCCAGCCAAATGGGGTGAGCTGGTTAATCTCACATGCCAGATAGATGAACGCCTAACAGAGAGGAGACAGGAGCAGAGACAAGATGGAGGGCGGGCGTGGAGTTCTCACTATGTGGTTGCAGGGGCAGGTAAAACAGAAGTACCCAAGGTAGATGACACCGAACCTATGCAAATAGGAGCCTCGGTGGACCTATTGGGTCGCAAGAGAAAGAACGAAGACAGGTGGAAAAATTATGTTGTTATTGTGGCACGGCCGGACACTTTACTAGTTCCTGTCTACAACTACCCCCAGGACGGAGGGGTCCGGGAAACGACAAGGGCCGGGGCGGCCAGGGGATGTCCCGATAAACCCAACTATCTCCCCTAGCCGCCAACCACCAAGATCTGTGGCGACAGTGTTCGCCAAGGGGGAACATCTCTTAGTCCCCTTAACACTCCAGATCACCCCCTTTAATTCTGTGGTTCTTCCAGCACTCATTGATTCAGGAGCCTCCGGCAACTTTTTGGACACTCAAACCGCCTGATGGTACTAGATACCCCTCCAGCCGAAGGCCACCCCTGAGGCGGTGTTTGCCATAGATGGGTCCCCCCTCTCTTCTGGATCCATCATGTATTGTACCCAGGAGCTCCCTGGGATAATAGGGGACCACCAGGAGATCCTCCGGTTAGATGTTGTGAAAACTCCAGCCTTCCCCGCCGTGTTGGGAATTCCGTGGTTACAGTGCCACAATCCCTTTATTGATTGGAGTCGTAAGGTGCTGTCCCTTTCTTCCTCCTTTTGTGGGGCTCACTGTAAAATCAGTCAACCGCCACAGGAAGGGATGTCTCCACACCAGGAGCACCAACTTCTGGCCATCAGGCCCCCCACCCTGCCAGCTGTCTACCACGACCTTGCGGATGTCTTTCAGGAGCAACAAGCTTTGGACCTCCCCCCACACCGGTCTTATGACTGTGCCATCTCCTTGCTACCTGACACCACCCCACCTTACGGTTGGATTTACGCCCTTTCCGAGCCTGAGTTGAAGAGTCTCAAGGAATACATTGATGAGAATTTAGCCAAAGGCTTTATTTGGCCCTTTACCTCCCCGGGGGGGGGCGGGGCGCGCGCTCCTTTTCATGCCCAAGAAAAATGGAGGGTTACGCCCCTGCATAGATTACAGGGGCCTTAATGCCATCATGATAAAAAACCGTTACCCCCTACCACTTATCTCGGAACTATTAAATCACCTCCAGGGCGCTAAGCTCTTCACTAAGCTTGACTTACGAGGTGCCTACAACCTACTGCGAGTCAAACAAGGCGATGAATGGAAAACCGCGTTTCGCACGAGATATGGACATTTCGAGTACCTTGTTATGCCCTACGGACTGGCTAATGCACCAGCAGCCTTCCAGCATTTGATTAATGATATATTCTGTGATATCTTGGATTTATTTGTCGTGGCTTATCTGGACGACATTCTTGTTTTTTCCCAGAGTGAAGGAGAACATGTACGCCACGTCCGAATTGTTTTACAACGATTGAGGCAGCACCGTTTATATTGCAAAATGGAAAAATGTGCATTCCATCAAGACGAGGTCCTCTTTTTGGGGTTCATCATCTCAGCTCACGGGGTAAAGATGGATCCCAGGAAGGTAGCTGCCATTCTTGCCTGGCCGGCCCCTACCGCGGTTAAACCATTACAGCGCTTTTTAGGAAGCATAAATTACTGCAGGCAATATATCCCCCATTACGCAGAGCTAACTATGCCCCTCACCTTACTACTCAAGAAAGGACAACGTTACCTACGGGGGCAGGCACAGCAAGAAGCCTTCACCCAGTTAAAAGAAGCCTTTACAAAGGCCCCCGTGCTACAGCATCCTGACTTTTCCCTCCCCTTTACATTAGAAACCGATGCTTCTAGTGTGGCCCTAGGAGGGGTGTTATTGCAAGCCAAAGACCAAGATACGCCCACACGACCCTGCGCCTTCTACTCGCGACAGCTAACAGCCACAGAAAAGAATTATACGATATTGGATCGGGAACTATTAGCCATAAAAGTTGCCTTCAAGGTGTGGAGACACTTCCTCGAGGGAGCCATGTACCCGATCCAAGTCATCACGGACCACAAGAATCTTACGTTTTTACAAACTGCATGCATCCAAAATCATCGACACGCCCGATGGGTGCTTTTGTTTGCTCGCTTTGACTTTTGTATCATATACCACCCTGGGAAATTAAATATCCTTGCGGATGCACTGTCCTGGTGTTATGAGGAACCGGCGAACGCCACGGTGGCAGACGAGACGCTGCTACATCCACGTGTCTTCCTAGCCACTGCGCTAACCTCGAAGCAGCTCAAAACATGGGCGACCAAGGATCCGTAGCTCAGAGGCGTAACCCAGAAAACCTCTTCAGGGTTAACCTTGCACAAGCAGGCTATCGCAGTGCCTCATGCCACCTGACAACAAGCATTATGAGCACATCATGATGCCTCCCTGGCAGGCCATCCAGGACAGCGCCAGATGTTACAGCTACTCCAACGACATTTTTGGTGGCCCCACATGCAGTGGGACATGGTGCAATACGTACGAGGATGCGACACTTGTAGCCGCACCAAAGTCCCCCGGAGATGACCACTGGGCCTTCTCCAACTCACTCCTTTACCGCGCGGCCCATGGCAGAAGCTCAACCTGGATTTCATTGTCGAACTCCCCTTGTCGCACGGATACAATACCATTCTTGTCGTGGTCAACCAGTTCACAAAGATGGGACATTTTATTGCTTGTCAGGGACTACCCACAGATCAGCAAACAGTCCTGCTTTTTATACAGCACATAGTGCGACTACATGGACTTCCTGTAACCATCACCTCTGATCAGGGCTCCCAGTTCACGGCCCGTTTTTGGCAGGCATTGTTTAAGTCAGCGGGTGTACAAGTCCACCTAACCACTGCTTATCGGTCCCAAGCTAATGGGCAGGTGGAGAGGGCAAACCAGGCTCTCGAACAGTACCTGCGGTGCTACGTGGATTATCTCCAAGACGATTGGGTATCTTACCTCCCCCTCGCTGAATTTGCATTTAATAATGCACCACATGTGGCACTGGGGACTTCCCCCTTTTTTGTTTCTCACGGGTTCCATCCTAGATTGACCCTACCGGATGAACCTGCCATAGATGTACCTGCAGCCGGGGCTTTAATACAACAAATCCGGCAATGCCATGCTCAAGCTCGTACAATGTTGCAACACGCTCGATTGCAATATAAGCATTATGCAGACCAAAAATGTCTACCGGCGCCCCAATACAATGTAGGGGACCTGGTGTGGGTAGATAGATGACACTACCCATCCCTTCGTCCCTCGTCGAAATTGGACAATCGTTTCATGGGACCGTTCCCTATCCAAGAACAGGTGAATTCAGTAGACTACCGATTAACACTCCCCCCCTCACTTCACATCCATCCCGTATTTCATGTGTCCCTACTGAAACCACACTGTCCCCCGTTGTTCCCTGATGCCTGCCCACCAAAGCCTGTGTATGACATTCAGGACAACCCGGAGTATGAGGTTCAGGCCCTCTTAGATTCCAAGATATCTCGGGGGGTGTTGTATTATTTAGTCAATTGGAAGGGTTACGGGATAGCCGATCGTACCTGGGAGCCTGCTCCAGCAATCCATGCACCCCGCCTGGTGCATCTCTTCCATCTCCGCCACCTGTCCCGTCCAGGACGTAGGCACCTTTGGGAGCGCCAGCAGCCCTGGGGTGGGATGGGGGTGCTGTCAGGGGTTGGGTGCGGGGAAGGGGGAGGAGTGCCCGCCAGCGCGTCCAGGGAGTTAGAGGGAGGCTGGGCTTTCAGACCAGGGGTTTCCCCAGACCCCGTTCCCTGATCAGCCCCTTAAGAGAGAGAGGGGAAAAAGCACCAGGGACGCCAGAGGGCAGGGGCGAGGAAGCTTCCCCCTCGTGTGTCCCAGAGGCAGCTCAAGAAATCACGGCACCCCTGATCCCAGCACGGAAGCAGGGGGAGGAGCCAGAGCCAGCATTATGCCACCCTGTGTGCCTACAGGCACGTAGAGGGAGTGGGGCTTAGGGGTCTTAAGGCGGGCGGCCCGAGTCTTCAGTGATGGCGATCAGTGAACTGTGAGGCTGGCCATCAGGACTGAGAGCGTTGTTGAAGTGGATACTGCATCTAGTGAGCGGGTGATTGGAGGCTTGAATGGAGTGTGCGAGGTGAGTGACTGCATGCGTAACTGGGATGGAGGGAGAGAGGAAGGAAGTGAGAGTGAGAGTAAGAGAGAGAGAGAGAGAGTGAGACTCAGAGAAGGCTTAGCATGTACACCGTCCCCGCTGCTTCGTGGGTTTTCCCCCCAGACCGTCTTGTCTCTTCCCCCGGTGTCGGGTTCTCCCCTCCGTTCCCGTCCCCTTCTCAGGGTACTTCCCCCTTCCAACCACCAAACCCTTGCCACGTGGTGCACTACACCCATACCAATTACCAAAGAAACACTTGCATCTAACATCCTGCTTTCATCTTGCTCTGAACTGCTTACAAATACATACAAGGCACATATGCTTATGTGATCAGAGGCAAAACGAACTTGGTCCCAGGAAAAGGCGGGAGAGGGCCCAACAATGCTGTTGGATGATTCCCTAGATAGAGGAATCCCCAAAATGGTTGCATCCACTGACCTCAGCGGTGCTCTGATAAGAGCTGGCACTGATTACCGTGGAAGGCAAGGAACTAATCCAGAGTCAAGCCTTATATGCTGTGGCTGTCTTATGATTATCCAGAGTGTGGGGTTGTCAGAACTAAGCTTGTGGAGTGCTCCCATTGGTTGCCCCAAATCTGGGGTACCTTCTTGCTTAGTCATGATGTGAGGTTTGTTCTGACCAGTAAAGTCAGGCCCCCCTCCTTCCTCCGGAGTTGGGGGTCACGGCTCCCTGGCCCTGAATTAGCCCGCACATCCTTCTAGGAGTCATATATTTGTTTGATAAGACCACAATCTTGCTTGTTTAGCTCAACTTCTGTTATTAGCCCCTGACCTTCTACTATAGTTCCTCCATGTTTTCTGTAAATTATCAACATAGGTTGTTTGGGGAACAAGAGGTCCTGCTCACTTCCCCAGCATCATTTGTTCTCTCTCCGACCAATTCCTGATTCTTACTAATATTTTTGTTCTTCAAATCAAATGCATTAACACATGTGCGTAATAGTATCTTGCCTAATTTCTAGCATTCTATATAATTCTAAATACCAGTCCCAATGGCCCATAAAAGTTACATTCCAGGTATTATAGCTCCAGTGTGTGCTCTTGGATACATTTTAACACAATGATGGGTACAATAACATCCAGTGTATATTGCTGTCACATTTGTGTCAGAGAAGCACTTTTGGTTTTATTACACAGTTATTTACAACAACCCCTCATGTATACTCTAGCACGTTTGTCAGAGAGGCACATTTGTTTGGTTACAATTTAACACAGAGTGGCCCACTTGAATCAAAAGCATTTCCTGATTCAGCACATTGGAGCAGGGAAATGAATATCTTAGTTAGGCCCCAAATCAGATCAATTTCTAACAAGTGCAGGGGACATGGGGTATTTTCAGACATTATGAGATCACGCTCAACCACAGTGAACCACGGTCAATGCCTCAGAGCCCTGAACGTCTGCTTGGCAGGCTCCAGATGTTCACAACAGTCAATACCCACATGGGGTCAAAATCAACCACACTTCCGGAGCTCTGGCTCGGACCATCTCCGAAAGTGTGGTCAAAGAGATTCCCAATGGGAAACAAAAAAAAGGAATGTCTGGATGGCAACAACCGGCCGGAGTCAAATAAAATGATTCCCTGCTGGGGACAAAGCATGCAACGTCACTGCCAGGCAACCAGAAACACCACAGGCTGTGGAGGGAGATTTAAAGGGCACACAGCAGCAGGGAAACGTGGCAGGATGAAGCCAGGTGGGAGGCAGAGGAAACCGGTGGGCGAGGGAGCGAGGGTGGAGAAGGTTGGGGTGGAGGCGCAGGCGGAGGTGGTCATGTGACAGATGGAGGAGGTGGAGGGACACCAGCAGCAACCAGGACAGGCCTCCCTGGGGACATCGACTCGACTGAGAGAGGAGGCACCCCAGAAACGGGTAAGGGGAATGAAGGGGAGGGGACATGGTGGCACAGGGGCTCCAAGGGGGTTGGGGACCCAGCCAGTCAGCCCACAGGAGGGGAGAAAGGGAGAGGGTCAAGGGGCCGGGGCAGAACAGCAACCAACCAACCAGCACCACCGCCCGCTTGCGTCCCGCAGACACGGAAATGGGCCCAGGAGCCCGAGCCCCCGGAGGAGATGGGCCCAGCCCAGGTGGAGGAGGAGGAACTGGAGGGGAGAAGGGGGAGAAAGCCCTACCACAGAGGAGGGCAGTGGGGGCTCCGGGAGTCCTGGGACTTTATGTGCATCTGGGGGACCCTGGAGCATCAGCTGGAACTCACGCTCAATCAGAGGAATGAGCACATGTTCTGGGATATATTGCAGGAAGTGGAGGTGGCAGGGCATCACTGGATCTTGGCACAGTGCCCCTCGAAGGCCAAAGAGCTGAAGAGGGGGTACAAGGCCATAAGGGACAAGAACCAGTGGTCCAGAAATGGAGCCCTGACTGCCCCCTTCCATGATGCCCTGGCCCACATACAACATATGAAGGGATTGATTGTTGCCCCATGCCTTGCGGGGAGTGCCTTGGTCCAGGGCAGGGAACGGGCTGAGGTAACCCCTCCCCTCACTGCCCCCCAGGAAGGCACCCGCTCCAGGGCCCCAGACTCCCAGGAGGAATGCCCTGGGGCCTTGGAGACTAGCAACCCCTCCCCGGACAACAGCCTGGAGAACCTTCACCCCCTGGCCAGACAGGCAGAGTCCGAGGCCGGCACCCTCATCACCCTCAGCCAGTGGTCACAGGGGGAGCACAGCAACATGGAAGGGCCGGCCTCAGAGGGATAGGAGACGGACATCGAGGGTAAGCTAGCAGATGGGAGGGGAGATGGACCTGGGGCAAGGGGGGTGGGGGGCAGCACCGGCAAGAGGGCAGGTCCCACCCACTCCAGACAACCCGCAGCAAAGGCCAGGGGCCCGGGGGGGCACCAGGGCACTCTGACATTCCTCCACCAACCACCCCCACACCCCCACAGGGCACGGAACGCCTCGGCACCAGAGGCAGGCAGGCAAGGAGACCAGCGCAGGGGTTATCTGATCATTGTATCATGTTTCCGCCGGCCGGAATACAAGGTATCGTGAGACCCGGCGGCATGATCAACCCTCGGACCCTGTTGACGACACCCACATGCCCAATTTTATTGGCTAGGGCTTTCCCAGAGAGACATGTCCCGCCTTCACCATTAAGTATAAATAGGTGTATTTGTAGCTTTTTTCTCCCTCTTGATCCCCAATCGCAGTGAGAGTGAGTGACTGTTGGAGCTGCGCTGCCAGTGTCTGTGTTTGTTAGCACACTCTGATCTTCCGTGCTCCGCGACAAGGCACCGCATTGCAACTCGAGGAGAGAGAGTCCTATTCCTCCCTCCTAATTCTTAGAATACCATCGATTTTGGATAACATAAAGAAGGTTTTTGTGTAAGTGTTTGAACTTTTCTGCTAATTCTTCTAAACTGTGCTTTATTTAACTGCTAATTTAGTGCTAAAGCAGGTAAAGTAATTCTGCTACAGCTGCACTTTACATTTTCCATTGTCCTTTTTAAAATAAATGTACACATATGTTGTTTATTGCTGTGAGCCTTTTATGTTCAGTTTGTGCTTGATATTGTTTGTGCTTGATATTGTTTTATTGTTTATTTTGTTCATGATAATGGCTGTTGGTTGGGTGGATGGTGGGATCATTGGTTTATTAGTAAAAAATGTGCTGTAG
The DNA here is from genome assembly GCA_003113815.1 of Sphenodon punctatus. Lineage (NCBI taxonomy): Eukaryota > Metazoa > Chordata > Lepidosauria > Sphenodontia > Sphenodontidae > Sphenodon > Sphenodon punctatus. Next base: position 61,395 of record QEPC01009096.1, on the reverse strand, counting down.
GGTTGATAACTGTGGCTGTCCCGATTCTTTTGTTGTGAACAGTGGGCAAATGGTGACTGCAGCTATCGCCTCCACGTCCCCCTCCATGCTCTCCCTTGACTGACCCCCAGAAGCCCCCCTGGCTATTCCCGCATGTGCTCCCCAGCTCCTGGCCCTGCTCCAGGCTCGCCGGTGGCTTCCGCAGCTTCCGCGACTACCGGCTATGCCCCCCCTCCTTCCTGGCTCTCTATGGAGTAGAGTACATATTTGCGTAGATCACACAAAACCATAGTTACAATCGTTTCCATGTGATTCTGAGAGAATATCATTTAACAACTAGGAGGAGTATATACCCACTCAGCCCTCTCTGTAGTGAGTGGCTCCCTCTAGCATGCACCCCCGTCCAGAGTCCCACGCGGCGTATGCTGTTGATGTGTGCATGTGCTTTGTGTGTTGCTTATTTACTTAATTATTTTTTTATAATAAAGATGAAATCAGCATTCCTCATCACACATTATGCTTGCTGCTAACCTAAATTCTCATCCACTCTCTTCAGATCAACTCCCTCTCTGATACATTTGGCAGACAATCAGTTCAACAGTGTTCTCTCTGTTATAGAATTTAAGTAAGTGTAATAAGGACATTTATTTAATATAGTTTTTACAAAACAGCCTACTAATTTGCTTGCCTTATTCCATTAGGTAATGATTAAGAATATTTGGTTCATTGGTGATTCCTACATCACCAGACTAGAGCAAGTCTGCCGCACAGAACACACAGAGGTCGATTTGAATTTTGAAAATGTTAGAGTGCGTTGGATCAGAAGTTGAGGGATGCGATGGTCTAATGTATTGCCTGCTTTAAAGAACGAAAGGCAATTCATTGCCTCCATTTCTTCCCTTCCTTCATGCATTGTAATCCACTCTGGTGGTAACGATATTGGAATGCTCAAAGGCGTTGAGCTACTAGAGTACATGAAAAATGATGTAATGGCAATCTGTCGGCTTTTTCCTGGTTGCAAGATCGTTTCCTCTGATCTCATTATCCGCCAGTGCAACCGATATAGCACAGACATGAACGCTATTAATAAATGCATTCAAAATGTTAACAAGTCTGTTGGTGCTTTCATGAAAGATATTGACATGGTTTCAGTCTGGCATAGGAACATTGTAGCCGCTGATAGCAAAATATGTTTTTGGACGATGGTGTACATCTTTCGCAATCTGGCATGTCTATGTTCTATAGTAATATTAGGTCTGCGATATTAAAAAACGTTTTGTGATGTGTGTTTTTCAGAATGCATATTGATGTAAGACCCTGTTTTAACTTACAAAATATCGATAAATAAATGTACATTTAAAATCCCAGGAAACTTTTAAAAATACACTCATTTTTTCTCAATTTCTTACTGTAGACTATCAAAAGAAAAGAAGAAATGGCACACAATTCTGCAAAGCGTAAACGTGGATTCATCTACAAACCTGCACACTAGAAGTCACTGTCTGAGCCCTAGATTGTTGCTTTGGAATGGGAAAAAAAGGGTACAGGAGACAGAGAACCATCAGAAGAAGCAGCATTCCGAGTCTCACCCACCACAGTTACCACAATCTTTTCTGGATGCTCCAGCTGTTGCTTCATGCACTGCACACTCACAGCCTCCTCTTGTGTTGCGACCAGAGTCCCCTCAGCAGCCTGATCTTGCGGAATTGTCTCAGCTGCTGCTATCAATGCATATTTTGCCAGCAAAAATATCATTGCCACAGCCTGGCAGTTCTAGACTCCGTTACTTTCTTTCTTCACAGGACGCACTGTGGAAATACCTTGTGAAATGCACACCGTCCGATGTAGAACAATCATCTTTAGAATCAGACAACACTATAGACAGTCAGTTGTTGTCACAGCAAGACGATGAAATGCTTCTGCTTGAAATCGAATGCACACCCGAAGAATCTCAAAAAAGCATTGAGGAGGCAGTAACGCACCGACGCGACAACAACCAATGTCTACTGTCTATTTCAGCGAGAGATGCGGAAGAAATAGAAAATGCTCAGGAAAGTGAGGCGGTAGTACTGGGTGTGTCTGACAATGCCACTGTGAGTCCTGCGCATTGTGATGCCGACACAGACAGTGATGTCACCGCAGATGATGTTGACATCATCGCTGATACCAATGCCTATGAGTATGATGATCCAGCATACACCCTGAGTTACACAGCACCAAAACTGGCAACCCAACCATGCAAAAGACCCACGATTGATGAGAACCTAAGAAATGTGGAACGGCAAGGCCATGGAAATGATTTGACCTTGCAGCACTCTACAATAAGAAAAATATAGCTCTGAAGTTCAACAGATGTTTGTCTAAAAGTAAATCAACCAGCTCCAACTGCACCACCATGGCAACAGCAACCAACGCCAGCAGTCCATCACCAGTGGCTCATAGCACAACCATTAATAGAAATTCTACACCTGCGTGTTCGCTGGCTCCCTCAACATCCACAAATGACGACAGTGTTTCATTGTTGTCACAGCAAGGAACAATCACCCCAACCACCGACAGCCATGCAGATGCAAGAAAAGCGCAAAGGTCAGACGACTGGAAGCATTTCACTGCCTGTGACAAAAATCAACTTGTACTCCAGTGCAAATACTACTGCAGGAAAATAACATGAGTGAAAGAAGGAGGTAAGAGCCTCCCTGGTACTAGTGGCATGCATAGACACATGAAGCACCATCACAAGTCTATTCTCAATGCCTCTAGAGAAACACACTGCGGCAGAACGACAGGCACCAATCCATCTAGAAGCCCTGCTAGTGCTACCACTGTGCAGACAACATTGCCAGAATCTGTGCAAAATCAAACAAAATGGCCAGCATCTCACCCTACTGCCCAGTACTACCTCGCACTGGTGTCAAAGATGCTT
>QEPC01009096.1:10675-30770 GCA_003113815.1 Sphenodon punctatus | reverse complement strand
TTTTCTGATGTTAACTCTGGGAACTCGTTGCTGCTGTGTTTTGCCAGTATGTTCTGTGTTTCCCTGTGTTTTGGGTTTATACATTATTTATTTTAAGCTTGATGTGCGCTTGATGTGCATGTAGTTTGTGTTTTCTTCCATCCGATGTTAACCATGGGAACTCCTTGCTGCTGCGTTATGCCATGCCACTGGCCTACCATCCGCCTGGTTCCACCTACTGTCCCCCTGGCTCCACCTACCATCCCCCTGGCTCCGCCCACCGGCTCGCCGACCCGCCACAGGCTTTGCCTCTGGGCTGTCATCTCCATTGACTTACCCACTAACATCACCTCCGTCTTGTCAGTATTCAGTCACAGTCGATTAGCCCTCATCCAGTCCCCCACAGCTGCCAAACACCGGGTTAGCACTGAGACAGCCGGACCCAGGTCAGTTGAAAACGAGAAATACAGTTGGGTGTCATCCTCATACTGATGATACCTCACCCCGCACCCTCTGATCACCTCACTGATTGGCTGCATATACACGTTGAACAGGAGAGGGGAGAAGACAGAACCATGCGAGACCCCACACGAGAGGTCTCAGTGAGATGCAAAATTATCACCGAGCACCACCTGCTGAGTTCTCCCAGTCAGGAACAAGCGGAACCACTCAAGAAGGATCCCGCCCACCCCTGCATTGTCCCGCAGGCGCGTCACCAACATCTTGTGGTCAAACAGTATCAAATGCAGCTGACAGATCTAATAGGACCAAAATGGTTGTTCCTTTCACAGCGCAGATCATCCCCCAAATCCACCAATTCTGTCTTAGTGTCATGCCCCAGACGAAAGTCAGACTGTGAGGGATTCAGATAACTGATGCGGTCGATATGCCCTTGGAGCTGCTGAGCCACTACCCGCTCAATAACCTTCCCTTAAGATAGACTGATAGCTGGCAGGGGAGTCAACATCAAGTGATGGTTTCTTGAGCAAAGGCCGTACCACAACCTCCTTGAGGCAGCCAGGCACTCTGCCCTCCCGTAGGGAGGCGTTGACCACCCCAGCCAGCAACAGCCCCATTGTCTCTGGGCAGCTCTTAATCAGCTAGTATGGGCACGGATCTAGTTCACAAGAGGTGGCTCGAACAGCCCTCAGCAACCCCAGCACGTTAGTGGGCATCACCAACTGAAATTGATTCCAATTCCCACCCACTTCCGGCCTCGAGGCTTTAAGGCCAGCCTAGTGCCTACGGCAGCGCTGTAAGCGTGCTTCGTAATGCATCACGCCTAAGGGCAGTGTGAGCAAGGGCGCATCCTTGTGCAAGGGCACAGTCTTAGGCAACGACTTTGTGACGGCTGGCCTCCCCTTTTAATTTTTTTTGTTGCTAAGAGCAAGGCACATACCATTCAGGAGTCAAGCTTTGCCACTGCCAACTCTGCAAAGAACGAGGCACTCATCCTTCAGGAGCCAAGCTTTGCCTCTGCCAGCTCTGCAAAGCGCGAGGCATTCATCAGGAGTCAAACTTTGTGACAGTCAGCTCTGCAAAGAGCGAGACACTCATCCCCCAGGAGCCAAGTTTTGCCACAGTCAACTCTGGAAAGAGCAAGGCATTTAATCTTCAGGAGCTATGCTTTGACACAGTCAGCTCTGTAACGAGTAAGACATATACCATTTGGGGTTAAGTTTCATTGTTCAGGGTTTTTCTTTTTGTTGTTGTTGAAGGTTGGATTAATAGATCTGGAATGCATCCCAAATCTAAGAGATCATTTATCACAGTCTTTTTAGTGTCACCCCCTTCCAAACAAAGGCAGATTGATGGCTTTCTGGCTCCTGTTGTGAAAAATTGGAAGACTAGAAAGGGGAATTTTGTAGTAGCATTATGTAATTCATTTGCTCCTATGACAGAGACAGATGATTTTATGGGTTTACCTGGCTCACCTCACCTAAATGGAATGGTTAGAGATGACTCTGCTTCAGGCTTGGTGGAAGATAAGGGGAAGTTCGCCGGGAGATGGACGGACGATGTTCAACATTCTTGAGCCTGCTAGATCTCTCAGCTGCGTTTGAAACCGTGGACTATGGACTGTTGCTGAAACATCTGTGAGACCTGGGGGGGTCTGGATTGGACTGTCCTAGGGTGGTTCCGCTCATTCCTCTCAGGGAGAAGCCAGCGTGTGGTGCTGGGGGCTGAAACGTCAAGCCCCCAGGCCTTGACCTGTGGCGTTCCGCAGGGTTCGATCTTGTCTCCACTATTATTTAATGTATATATGCAGGCCCTGGGGGAGATTATGAGAGGGTTCGGGGTGCGATGTCACCAACATGCTGATGATACTCAGCTGTACCTCTTGTTTTCAACTGACACAGATCCTGCTGTCTCATTACTTTCCCAATGTTTGGAGGCTGTGGCCAATTGGATGCAGCAGAACAGACTGAAGCTCAATCCTGATAAGACAGAGGTGATGGTGGTGGGTAGGGCGAGGGAGGTACTGGCTCCCCTGGTAGGGTGGGGGGGCCACCCTCCTGTAGCCCAGCAGGTTCGGAGTCTGGGGGTGATGTTGAACTCAGGGGCTCCAGCTGGATCGGCAGGTAGAGAAGGTGGCTAAGGTCACCTTCCGCCAGCTGTATCTGGTATGGAGGCTGTGTCCATACATTTCCAGGCCTGACCTGGCTATCCTCATTCATGTCTTCATCACCTCAATGCTAGACTACTGCAATGCGCTGTACGTGGGGCTTCCCTTGTTTCTGGTTTGGAGGCTGCAGCTGGTGCAGAATGCGGCGGCCCGTCTCCTTATGGCGGGAACACATAACACCTTTGCTCCATACTCTGCACTGGCTGCCTATAGTGTACCGAGCCTGATTCAAAGTGCTAGTGTTGATCTATAAAGCTCTACACAGTCTGGGCCCCTCATAACTTGGGGACCACCTTGCCCTCTGCGCCTCAGAGAGATTCCTGCGGTCCACCGGGGGCACCTTTTTGGAAGACCCCCATGTAAAGTGGTGGACCACAATGGAGAGGGCGTTCTCAGTGGCCGGGCCGAGGCTCTGGAATTCCCTCCTGGAGGAAGCCCATCTGGCCCCTGGTCTGTTGGTGTTTTGGTGAGCCTGCATGACCTGGCTGTTCGCCCAGGCCTTTGGAGGGGAGGGTGGGGTAGGGTGAGATTGTATTTTTAAAGCATTGTTTTAATGAATTTTATTGTGTGTTTTTATGCTGTAAGCCGCCCCGAGATGCCATAGGCATGAGGGGGCAGCTAACAAATATTTATAAATAAATAAAATAAATAAATAAGTTGAATCTCTGGACTCTGTGATTGAATGCGCGTTGGACAGTCCCTTTTGGATATGACTTGCATTCACCATCTGTGCCTCCATCTGGAGAAAGGTTGTGTGGATTCCGGTGACTTTCTTCCAGCTTCTCTATTGGCTGACCATGTTCTTATAACACCTCATATAGTGAAATTCCTGTTCAAACAGTTGAATTTATTGAATTTGAAAATAGATAATCCAATTTCAACTGCTGCCCTTGGTAGTTGCAACCAAGGCCCTTTGAGGACATCTTCCTGCAATTTCTAAAACAGCAAGTCAATAAGCAATGACTTTAAGCAATTTGGGTATGGAAGTGAAAGGCTACAGGAAGATTATTTTTTCCTTTGATCCTTGTGGTACTCCATTGGTAGATGTTTTATTCCACTTTAGGATCATGAGTGATTGTGTCGCTTTCACGGTAATGCCACTCCCTAATGGGAGGTTACCATTCTGATCTACCACCCGTGAAGTGGCTGAACACCTGAGACTCCTTTTGAAGATACCAATCACAAGTCACACTAATAAGAGAATTGACCACATAGTTCATATGAGAGGAAAGTGGTGTTTTGTGGTAAAATTTGCTTCTCCTCAGACTGTCTGTGATTATGAATCATACTGAATTGCTGAATAGTAGGGCTATTTTCCCCCAAAGGATATTCTCTAGAGGTCTGAACCAGGCTGTATCACTCCCCCAGGCCAATCAGGAAATGGCTAAAGGGGAGTGTGGTGTCGTTCTGAGGCCTGGTTCAATTTCTAGTCCTCCAAGACCCCTTTTAAATGCTATGCGGCACACTGTAGCATCGGGTTCACAGTGCCCCCCCCCCCCTCCAACTTCTAATTCAGGGAATAAAAAACCTGAGGTAATTTATTTGACCATTCCTGAAGAAATGGAGACTCGGGTTGAGGAGAGGGACAGGATAAATCTGTTGCCAGACGAATTGGACACTCTAAGGGCATATGGGAATCTCTCATTGGATGAGCAATATAATATATTTAATAGAATGTCCAATCTTTACAAACAGCTGGTAACAATTAAGGAAACTAAGGAGGGTGCAAAGAAGTTCAAGTTTTAAGTTTATTATTAGAAAGACATGACCTTAGGTCATTGTCAACATATACAGTAACATAGAAAAAGCAAGACAAACAAAACAATTACAAATAGGAAAAAATACATAACTATACATTTCACTGCCTCGTGAGGATTAACTCCCACAGTCAAAAGATCAGGAGGGACTGTCCGACCTCTGGAATAAGGCTGCTAAGGTCCATCAAATAGTTTGAAATAAAATAAAAATGAAGGCTATCGCTGAGCGTAAAAAGACAATAAAGGCTTCCCACGGCTTACATCCTTAGTCAGTAACCCAAAATAAATTCCTAACCTCTACAACGAGACCATTAAATAAATAATAATTGGATTCCTTGTTGTTTAGCCTTGGGATGCACTAATTCATCAGCGCATTTGCAGTAAACAGCACATATGCACAGTGTAAGGTAACTACAGGTATTGTTGGTGTAAACGCCTAAGAGGGAGCGCATGCACAAAACCCTGCCCTTTATGGGGCTTATGATAACTGAAATTCCCTGGGGCTTATACATAAGAATAAATCTAATGGCAGCATACTACATTAGCTATAGACAAAGCTAAATCCTGATTATAATAATATCCAAGAGAGACAATCACAAAATTGCCTTGCTCTTCCCGGGGCTTATGGCGGCAGCACTTGACCCCTGTACAATTAATTACAGACAAGACGAAACATATAACGACAGGAGAAAGCAGTCAGTCTAACCTAGCCATAGTTACAGCAGTAGTAATAGTGGAGGCGCTTGGCTTTACCTTGCCCTAACCAAAACTAATGGCAGGAGCAAATAACACCTAGGGAGATGGGATAAGAAATACTCACAAGTGTAGGAGGCAAAAACAAGGCTCCTACAGCTTGTAGTTCAGAAATTTCATCCTCATCTCCATGGCTTGTAGCAGAAATTTCATGACAAGGAAAGATATATCCGGCTGCACATCAGCAAGAGCCATCTGGGTCAGAAACCCGCTAGTCACACCAGGGAACTTGTCTATAAGGGGTTGCAAATACTTTCCTCATATGGGATCATAAAGGTGGCACTCAAGCAGCATATGTTATGTCAATTCTGTAGCCATTGCATCGTAAGGGCACAGGCGATCTTTATACGGGATCCCCACAAAACGTCCAACTAGAACGTTTGTGGGCAGCGCATTAACTCTGGCACAAAGGAATAGATACTTTTCCCTAAAGGTAGCACTTGTTCCAAAGTAATGTGCTCTATGACCGATTTGTGGTACCCATAAACTGTACCCCCGCAAATGGCAAGATCCTGCCACCCTCGCAAGGTCTTCCTGATAGTCTACATCTCTCACCCTGGTGACTATCTCCCGCTTCACAGCTGCCAGAGTTTTGGCCTGGATATACGGGGTCAAAAGACCGATGTGGGTTAAATACTGAGTTACTGCCACCCACCAGGGGATAATAAAGGTGTCTGAAAACAGTAAGCGGAGAAGACTATCCTGAGGGGACCTACTCACTTTTGCCCAATATAAGGACGCCCGCTCTCAAGCCACCATAGACAGTCTCAAGTGCCTGTCTCTAATCTTATGGCTGCAGCCACAGTCCCATGGGGGAGTTTTGTAAGTATACCTAGGAACCTGGTCTGCAAAGAGTTCAGATCACTCTTGGTCAAAGGACCCCATAATTCGGCCCCGTAAAGAAATAGTGCTCTAACCTTGACCTTGGAAACTTTCAAGGCAATCTCGAGATTCTTCCTCCCTGTCCCAGAAAATAGTCTTAGGATCGCTAGCATTTGACTCTTTGCAGTCACTTCAAGCGTTCTAATATGTTTGTTCCATCGCCCGTCAGTGGTAAAGTAAAGCCCCAGATATTTATATGATTTGGCTTGCTGAAATTGAGTGTCCCCAATAGGCCACCTGTAAATCTGTCTATTACGAGAGAAGACAAGAATGTTGGACTTGGAGTAATTGATGGAAAGCGAGTTAACCCAGCAATAGCCTACAAAAGTTGTAAGCTGTCTCAACAATCCCACCCTGGTCTGGGAGAGGAGAACCAGATGGTCGGCGTATAAAAGAATGCCGACCGACTTTGATGCCAGTTTAGGGGGAAAAAATCTCTCTTGTCTCGTCTGGGGTACAAGATCATTAATGAAGAGGTTAAACAGGGAGGGGACAAGGACACAACCCTGCTTTACCCCTTGGTCCACCCCAATATTAGGACTATTCACCTGACTGCCTTCCTCTGCTGTGCTGATCACACCTGCTGCCAGCGAGGAGGGGGTCTGCTGTCACCGCCGCTGGTCCACTCTGCTTTACCTGCGGGGATACAAAAGACTCTTGTGAGTGCCAGGGGGTGGGAGGGAACGCAGAAGCCGGTCGCTAGGGCCGGCTTGTCCCCTCCCCCACCCGGATGTAGCCGGGGCTATAAAGCCCAGTGGCCAGCAGCTCCTGCTGCAGGCCATGAACTGCAGGTCCGCGGCACTTAGGGGCACTTCGGGGCGGCAGGGGCAGCAGGGGACGTTTTGGTGGGGGTTTTCTTTGTTCCGGGCTAGGGAGGAAGGGTGGAGATGCAAGAGGGGTGGTTAGAGGAAGGGGATGGGGAGGCTATTCCGGTGACTGACCCTGGTGGAAGCAGGGGGAGTATTGGGAGGGTTATTGGTGGGGAGGAGCCTGACCCCGGTGAGAGAGGGAAGTCGGGCGGGGTGGTATGGTCCCTACTGGCCCCTGGTGGCAGCAGGATGGCCAGGGGGATGGGGGGAGGTTTTAGGGGGAAAGGTGGTGGGGAAGACCACAGGGCGAGCAGCCAGGTTTGGAGGGCCAGGATTTGGTGGACGGGGGGGGGAGGGTGCAGTTATAAGGGTGGTTCTTGGGTGAGGACGGTATGGTCCATGGGGTTGGATGACTCGCACCCCTAGGGGACCTAGGTGCCTGAGGAAGGTGCAGGTTGCCATCCCCCCGCTGGGGGTGAGGGAGGAGCCAGGTCCAAGGTCCACACGTGGGGGGGCTGCTGTTGCTAGATGCGTGGTCCGTTGTTAACAAGGCCCCAATTGTCCAGGATATAATCTCAGATGGGGCCGTGGACCTTGCATGTATTACGGAGACCTGGCTGGACGAGTTGGCCAGTCCAACTTTGGCCGATCATGTTCAGGCTCGGTATGCCGTGCAGCATCAGCCCCGCACAGATGGCCGGGGAGGTGGTGTAGCGATTATTTTTAGAGACGACTGGCCTGTTAGGAGGTATCCAGTTCAGGAGATTGTGGGTATTGAGGCCCTTCACATGGTGTTTTATTTGGCTGGGGGCAAGCCAGGGTTGCTGCTGGTATACTGGGCCCCTTCCTGTCCGGCAGCATCCCTTACCGCTCTAGCAGAGCTGGCCTCAGAGGTGGTGCTAGACTCCTCTAGGACCTTGGTTCTGGGGGACTTCAACATTCACGTCGATGCCGGCCTTGTCGGGGTGGAGCAAGAATTCATGGCTGCCATGGAGTTTTTTGCTGTCCTCATAACGTCTGCAAAGTCATGCCCGGCAGAGCTGTTTTGGGTGGTGCGGGGTCTGGTCAGTCCGGCCTCCCTCCGCCTGGAAGGGGACTTGTCCCAGGCCCCCTGTGAGGAGTTTGTCAACTACTTCGCAGACAAGATCGCTCAGATTCAGACCGACTTTGATGCTGGATTAGGGGCAGTAAGGTGAGAGCACGAGGTGATGGAGGCCCCGTCCGGTCCAGATTTGTGGGGGGAGTTTCAGGAAGTGATGCCGGCTGATGCGGTGGATGTCTTGGGGTCTGTGAGGACCATCTGTTGCGAACTTGATCCATGCCCATCCTGGTTGGTGAAAGCCTCCAGGGAGATGTTGGGGACGGTGGTGGCAAGGGTGGTGAACACATCCTTGCAGCAGGGGAGGTTGTCACCCAGCCTCAAGGAGGCTGTGGTGTGCCTGCTGCTGAAGAAACCATCCTTGGACGTGGATGTGCTCGCCAGTTACTGACCCGTCTCTAACCTTCCCTTTTTAGGGAAGGTTATTCAGCTGGCGGTGATGATCCAGCTCCAGGTGCATCTAGATAGCATCAGTTTCCTGGACCCTTTTCAAACTGGGTTCCTCCCTGGCTATTGCACTGAGGTGGTGTTGGTGGCCTTGGTGGACCATCTCCGCTGGGAGATGGATGCAGGATGTTCAACATTTCTCATCCTGCTAGATCTCTCGGCCGATTTTGACACCGTGGACCATGGGCTGCTGTTGAAACGGCTGCGTGACCTGGGGGGCTGGATGGGACTGTTCTTGAATGGTTCTGTTCATTCCTCTCGGGGACAATCCAGCGGGTGCTGTTGGGATATGAGACATCTTGCCCCCACGCTTTATCATGAGACATTCTGCAGGGTTCCATTCTGTCTCCATTATTATTTAATGTATATATGCAGCCCTTGGGGGAGGTCGTGAGAGGGTTCGGGGTGCGATGTTACCAATATGCTGATGTCACTCAGCTGTACCTCTCTTTTTCAACTGACCCAGACCCTGCCATCTCGTTGCTATCCCAGTGTTTGGAGGCCATGGCGGAATGGATGCGGCAGAGCAGACTGAAGCTCAACTCTGGTGCGGAGTCTGCGTCTGTTTGTCTCCAGCCCTGACCTGGCCTCCCTCATCCATGCCTTCGTCACCTTGAGGCTGGACTATTGCAACGCGCTCTACGTGGGGCTTCCCTTGTTCCTGGTTCGGAGGCTGCAGCTAGTGCAGAATGCAGAGGCCCTGCACTTTTCAGGGATGGGTTGTCGGGAGCACATAACACCGGACTTTGCACTGGTTGCCAATAGCGTGCCGAGCCAGGTTCAAGGTTTTGGTGTTGATCTATAAGACCCTTCATGGTCTGGGCCCCTCGTACCTCAGGGACCGCCTCGCCCTCCGTGCCCCAGAGCGGCTCCTTTGGTCTGCCGGGGGTGCCTTCTTGGAGGTCCCCCGTGTTAAGCGGGGGGTCACAATGGAGAGGGCATTCTCGTTGGCTGGGCTGTGCCTTTGGAACTCCCTCCCAGAGGAAGCTCACCTGTCCCCAAGCCTTTTGACATTCCGGCGAAGTTGTAAAACCTGGCTGTTCGCCCAGGCCTTTGCGGAGGGGGGGAGGGGGGATTAGAGGGTTTTTATCTCCCTTACACTATTTATTGTTTTATGGTGACCCCTGGCTCTGTTTTAATACTTGGTATATTGTATTTTGAAATGTTTTAATTGTTTTAAATGTTTTTATATATGTAATTACTTTTTATTGTAAGCCGCCCCGAGCTGTTTTAGGAGGGACAGGGTAGAAATTTGATAAATAAAATAAATAAGTAAATAAATAAATATCTGATGTAAGCTGGCCCCCAAGATCCACCTTAACTGCTACAGTGGTGTTAGCATACAGAATCCAAATTAGGAGAAGGAGCCTACTGTCGATCTTTAAAGCAAACAGTTTTTCCAACAGAAGTGGGCGCTTAACTGAATCAAAGGCCGCTTTCAAATCGAGGAAAGCGGTGTAGAACTTCCCATTCTTGACTCTGTTTTTCTCTATTAAATGGTGGCGAAGTAGGCAGTGGCCCAGAGTGGACCTGCCCCTCTGGAAACCTGCCTGTTCAGGGCACAGAATCTGATTATGATCTATCCACTCGGTTAATCTTGCCAGAAGGTATTTGGCATAAATCTTGGCCACTACACTGATGAGGCTGATCTGCCTATAATTGGCCAGGTCAGATCTACACCCTTTCTTATATATTAGTATCACGATTGCTTGAGACCAGCTTTTAGGTATATTTCCAGTGTTATTTATCCTAGTGAGCAAAGTGGCCAAGATCGGTAACCACCAATTCAAATACCCTTTAATAGCCTCGACCTGGATCAAGTCTGGGCCAGGGGCTTTGCCATTGTGGAAAGACTATGATTGTTCTCAATTCTTCTTCCATGACTGAAGGCCATTCAGGAAGAGTCGGATCCAAAAAATTAAGGCCATCAAGTCCCGAGCCTCGATCTTCAGGGGTGGATGTCTGGGAAGCTTCTATAAGCTTCACCCAGGTAAGAGGGGGGATTGGAATGGACCGGGCCACTCTCGCTTGAGAAGAGGCTCCATTAATGATACACCAGAAAGCACGAGAGTCATTCGCAAGACTAGCCCTCAGGAGTTCCTGCCACTTGGCGTCATAGTACAGCCTCTTCTTCTGGTGGATCAAATCTTTATAAATCCTCTTCTGGTGGAAATACTGAGCCGGAAGGACAGCATGGGCCCCACCTCAGTATATTCTGTAAATCTCACCTACTTCCCCCCTAGCCCTCCGGCACTCCGCATCATACCGGGTTAAAGAGGCACGATCTGACGGGTTGTGCCGGCGCTTGCTCTGAGTGTAGTTGAGCATATATTGTTTCAGAGAGGAGGCCAGACTGGTGAAAAGCTCAACCACCACACCCTCACAGCCTTTGTAGGTCATCTGTTCCCAAATCTTCCTGGAAGGACCTGACTCCATGGCTGACTCCCAGGCCTGGGAAACCTTCTCACTCCAGCTTTGGTACTTGAAGAGGGGGGAGTTGTTTGGCTCTAAAGTCAGGTCCCTCCCTGACTCTACATCGTCGATGCTAAGGAACCTCAGAGCTAATGGATGGTGGTCTGATAGTGTGGAAGCCACCACCTCAAAGTTCTTCAGACATGACAGAGTCTCACTGGAGGTGAGTGCATAATCCACCACACTACTTCCCTGGGTTCCAAGAAATGTAAATTCCCCCAATGGGTCCTGGGACCCAGATCCATTGAGAATTAATAGGTTGGCACTAGTTACCAGCTGAGCAAATCTTACCCCTGATGCATTTGACTTCTGGTCTTTAGAGACTGCGCCTGTAATTGCGCCGGGAGAGGCCTTGCTAATGACTTGTCCAGGTAAGGGGATAAAGCTTCATCCCCTGGGCCTATCCTAGCATTGAAGTCTCCCAGCACTGCACAAAGAGTCCTTGGATAGTTGGTCAGGGCCTCAATAATGATAATGAATGAATAAAATTTATTGCGTGGTGTTAGCCATTACAAAAGCAATACATTGCAACAAATGGACTCAACAAATACATATGTCAAATTTCCCCAACTATGTTATACCTTGCCTAACATCGACTAGTGATTCCTAATTAACAGAGTACAATACAGGTAAGTGCACACACTTTTAGTGAGTTCTTCATTCTGTCCTGCAAGGAGGAATAGAATATTCTGCTTGATCGTAAGCCCAGGTCGGAGGCCATCAAGCACAGGTCGCAACCATTTATCTCTGGCCTCAGTATATTTCTCACAAACAAATAAAATATGTCCAATAGAGTCCTCCAAGGTCATCGTACAATCACAAAAACACAAGGCCGAATCCTTGTTTGAAAAATGCCCCTTTGTGACAGCTGAGGGGAAAAGATTCATTCTAGCCATGGTAAATGATCTACGGACCTGGACCCCTAGCTGATATTGTAAATAGGGGGCCGGGTGGAGAGAATAGTCGAACAAATCCACCCAATCTCTCAACGTTGACATCCCCCGCATGACTGGCCCAGATGTATTGCCAGTAGAAAATTTAGGTCATTCTGAGGATTGCCCCCAATGACATTCGCTGGGATGTGATTTGGGTATAATTAATGTATGTGTGTGGAATATTGCAGGGTGGGAAAGGTCAATGCATTCCAGCGATTTCCTCCCTTTTATGTCCAAGTACCAAGTCATCTGCTTACAGGAAACATGAGCACTTACTCCCCTTGATCTCCCAAATTATAAGACGTTCTCACTGTTGGCAGAATCCTCCCAAAGAGGAGGTCGCCCAAAGGGGGGCTTGTCTTGTCTGGTATCAGCAGAATGGGCTAATGATTATGAATGTATTTTGGAGCTACCTCCTGTGGCTATGGCAGTTCTTCTAAGACTGGGGCAGGAATCCTATATATTTGTAAATGTGTATGTTCCGCCATGGAATTCGGGCTCTTATGATGTTAAAAGTTTGGGATATTCTCCAGACTGCATTGGATGATCTTCAGGATCGCTACACGAAAGCTATGTTCTTTCTTGTGGGTGACTTCAATGCCAGATTAGGGCCAAGTAATAGGTGCCTGGAAGAACATGGGATCACACTTCCCTCTCTGGATACTGTTTATTTAAAAGAACGTAAATCCAAGGACCTAAAGATAAACTCCCAAGGGCTAAGATATGCTGCCATGATTCTGGATTTAACTTTTTTGATATTAAATGGGTCAGGCTTTTCAGATTCCGAGGGGGAATTTACCCATATAGGGGACCATGGGGCTAGTGTTATCGACAGTAGCAGTTTCATGTAACGCACTTAGTCGGGTACTGCACTTCAAGGTAAATGCTCTATTTTTGAGTGATCATCTGCCCTTATCCTTCAAAATTGATCAGGTCCATGGAACTGAGAGAAGGAGAGTAGAGGAGAGTAGGTTCTCCCATCTAGAATGCTTCTAATCTTGAAAATGGAATGCTTCCCTGGTCATAGAATTAGAGGACTTGATAAAGGGGCAGGAATGCGAGGATATATATACACAAGTCTTGACAGCAGGGGAGAGTAGGGAAATAATTGAATCCTTTAGTAAATTGATAAATTTATTCCAGGGTCATCTGTCTAAGGAAAGAAGTAGGAATTTGGGAAGGAAGCAAAATCAACCTTGGTATGATCTGCAATGTAGGGAAGCTAAGCATAAAATGGCTAGC
Source organism: Sphenodon punctatus (assembly GCA_003113815.1). NCBI lineage: Eukaryota > Metazoa > Chordata > Lepidosauria > Sphenodontia > Sphenodontidae > Sphenodon > Sphenodon punctatus. Next base: position 17,769 of record QEPC01009096.1, on the reverse strand, counting down.
ATTTATAGGGACTATCGCAGTAACCATTCACAAGATCTCCTTCAGGATTTTCATCTTCACTAGAAGAAATATGCTAAATTGATTAAAGAAAAGAGATTATCTCACTGGACTGCCAGATGGGATAATATGTTATTAGCCGTAGAAAATAAGGATTATCAGAAATTTTGGAAGTTGACCAAAAATGCTATCCATAAACAACCCTGGGAACCAGTGTACCCAAGTCCATCTGATACATGGGAACAGTTTTTCGGCAAGCAGTTCCAGAGATCTATGGATGAGGAATATTTATTGGCCCTAAATATCGATGAAACATTGGAGTGGCCTCCAATTCAGGAAGTGGAATTGGTTTATCACATAGGAACGTTTAGAAGTAATAGAGTCCCAGGATCTAATTATTTGCAAATAGAATGCATTAGGTCCCACCTTGATTGGTGGATACCAATGCTGACAGCTTTATTTAATGCTATTATTACTAGTGGGATTATCCCTAATTCTTGGGGATTAGCCATTGTGATACCCATCTATAAGAAGGGATCTCGCTCTAATCCTAGCAATTATACGCCTATCAGCCTATTATTAAGTGTGGTGAGCAAGATCTTTGCCAAAGTGCTCTTATTTAGACTTAATGCATGGATTAAAGATAGAAAAATACTCTGGCCAGAGCAAGATGGGTTCCAGAGGTCTCGCTCCACTGTCGAGCATTGTTTAATGTTTTTTCATTTAATCAAAAAATATAGGGCAAAAAATCATCATTTTTATGTTGCATTTCTGGACCTTGCTGCAGTATTTGATTCAGTTAGCAGGCAATTACTCTGGACTAAATTGCTAGATACAACAATTGATAGGTTACTACTACTTATATATAAACTGTACCAGAATTTGTCCCTAAAAGTTAGGGTGGATAGAGTGGGCCATGTGACTAGGGAAGAATTGACAAATGTGGGGGTCAGGCAGCGGTGTGTCCTGGCCCCCACTTTGTTCAATTTGTTTATTAATTATTTTATACCTAAGCTGGCCAACATGAATTTTCACCCGCCAAAGTTGGCTGATAGGGCAATTGGCTGTTTATTATTTGCAGATGATCTGGCTCTGGTATCTCAGACCAGAGTCGGTCTTAGGAGGCAACTAAAAGAATTTGCGTTTTACTGCCAGACCAACAAATTAGTAATAAATTATGAAAAATATAAGGTTGTTGTCTTCTCAAACTCTAGAAAAGTTTACAGTTGGGATATAATGGGAAACCCAATACAGCAGGGGTGTTTTCAGACGTGACAAGATCACAGTGAACCATGCTGAATACTTACATGTGGTCACTGTGCCCTGCACATCTGTTCGGCGGCCGCCAGATGTTCGCCACACTGAATACCCACATGGGGTCAATTTCAACCACGCTTCTCGGGCTCCCCGAGCGAAAATCCGCAGAAGGGTGGTGAAAGTGATTCCAGGCGGGCATCAATAAAAAGTAATGTCTGGTCGGCTATCACGGCCCGGAATCCCCGGTGGGATTCTGGGCCATGGTGAACTCAGCCAGAAGCTGCGGCGGCATTGGCCTCGCCGCCCGCCCTTCTCCCCAGAGGGCGGGTTGCGAGGTAGCTTGGAGGGGGTGGGGCCGTGCTGCCGCACTTTGCGTCACTCGGCCCCGCCCCCTCCCTGATTCCCCGCCGGGATCCCCGGCATGTCTGTTTGCCGTGCCTGGGTGATCCCGGCGGAGAATCTCTGGGTTGTTTTCAGGATGGGGAGAAGCCACCCCGTCATGTCTGAAAACACCCCAGGTCTCCTCTTTCAAGTACTTGGGATTATATTTTCAGGCCTCAGGGAAGTGGAACATCCATTTACAAAAGGCTATGGATGCTGCTAAACCAATAATTGCTGTAATTGCTAGATACTTTTACAACACGGGTAGGTTGGCTGTGGTTCCAGCAATCCAAGTATGCAATATTAAAGTGCGAGCAAAGACTCTCTATGGGGCTGAGCTGTGAGCCCCTCTAATTAAGTCTAAATTGGGAGCACTACAGTTCAATTTCCTACGGAAACTTTTGAGGGTCCCACTTGGTACCCCAGCTGCAGCAGTGCGTTTGGAGGTAGGACAGATGGATTGGGACCAAGTGGGATGGGAAGCAGCACAAGTGGGATGGGAAGCAGCACTGAAACTATGGCTCAAAATATTTAAAGGACCACAATGTGACCTGTTGGCCTGTTATGTTAAGGACAGCTACAAGGACTCCTGGGTACAAGCATTGGATACTTGTATAAAGTCTATGGGTTTTTCGGGGGAGTATCTGGGAGCCTGCCCTCCAGGACATGTAAGGAACCTAGTCCTGACTAGGTTCCGAGATATATCTAGACAAAATGACATTGCCTTGGTCAGGCAGTCTTCGCATCTGCGAGATTATCCTTTATATATGCCAGGGCCAGATGAGATTCCTAGCTATTTGAAATCTGAGGGCACAGCACGAGGTAAGTACCTCATGCTATGTGCAAGCTTAAATGCCCTGCCCACAAATATATTACAGGGTCGTTTGCAGGGGATTAAATATCATGAGCGATTATGTCCATTTGATCGCCTGGAAGCAGAATCAGTTCAGCATATTCTTTTTTCCTGTCAAATGTATGATTAAATTAGGAGGCAATTCCTCTCCTTGTTCCTGGAAAAATATCCAGGCAGATCTGAGCACAATCTGCTCCAATATGCCTTGTCAGGACAAGAATTTGTCCAGGAAATTATAGCTTTTCTAATACAAGCCTTTGTCTTGAGAAATAGATTTATGACTTGTGTGCCCCTACCAGGCTTTAGAGAAGAAGATGAGGGCTTAATGGAATGACCCCTTGATAAAAAGTGCTCTTAGTAAATTGTATTATTTGGTCCACTGAAACAAGGGTTTTCCCTAGTATTGTTTTTTTAAATTTTGATTTTATTAACGTATGCATTTATACTTTTGGTTTATTTGTTCGTTTTTATGTGTTATGTATGTTTTGTTTGTTTAATTGCAATGACCTATGGCTAAGCTTGAATAAAAATTATTATTCTTCCCCCGCATGGCAACTATTTCCTCCTGGATGCTGACATCTATCAAGGAAGTTTTCCTTCCTGGCTTTCCTACAGCCTCTAATTAATTCCCAAAATTGTTTCGAATTATTCTCCTTGGCTGCCCTTTCAATTTCCCCCCATAATTTTAACTGAAATTTAACTTTTTTGTCTTTTAAGAGATTTTTATACATCACCCTCTCCTGCCTCAGAAGGGTCAGATCTAAAGGGGAATGACTTCCCCTAAATCTGCGATATGCAGCTCTCAGGAATTTCCGAGCTGAGAAGCATTCTCCATCATACCATGGATGCTTAGTAAATTTAGCACCAAGATGGTCTTCTGAACTGGAGTACAACACCAATCCCAATCCATCCAGGATTTGTTGATATCCAAGGAAAAGTTCCTCAAAGTCCTGGGCCTCCTCCAAACCTTGTCTCCAACTATCCCCTTCGGGTGAGGACAAAATAGCCTTAATTCGAAGTTCAAGCCTCTGATTCCACCTAACTCTTCGCCTCACAGCTGCTGCTTTAGGAGGTGGAGATAACCATGCCCCCGATTTGGGGCCAAACTCACTACAACCAGCAGATGGTCACTGCCAGGGTGATATGTAACCTCCAACCACTCTACCGCAGGGAGCAGTGATCCAGAAACTATTGCTAGATCTATGACACTGCATCCCTGGGAAGAGATATAAATGATCTCCGCTGGATGGTCACATATAGACCGACCATTTAATATAATCATCCCTGTTTTAAACATTGCCTCCGCCAAGATTATACCACTCTGATTGATGGTACCATCCTTGGATCTCCTATCCAACCCAGGGGAAAAACCACCCAATTCCCAGAGTCCAACAGCTTGAGCCAGAGCCAAATCGGACTCCCCCAGCTGAGCATTAAAATCTCCCACCAGAAATATTTCCATATCTGCATAAATTTCTTCCAATGTTTCAATTGTTACCAGTAGTTCCTGCCAACAAGTTTCACTATAAGAAAGGGAAGATCAGGGAGGAACATACATATTAATCAATGCCAGAGTCTTCCCATAAAAAGTCATCACCGTCCCGCATAAATGAAAGGGTTGACCTGGTAACGAATGGAATACAGCCCTAATATAGTAGAGATGTAACACACACAACCCCCACTAGCATGTCCCCCCTTCATAGAAGGCTGTGCATCCAGACTAAAGGCCTGATAGCCTGGCAGAGTGATAGGGCCTATATGCCAAGTCTCCTGGAGACATATAATATCATTTGTGAGCAAGAATGACAATGACTCCTGGTCAGTCACCCTAGATTTCCAGCCAGAGATATTCCATGTAACCACCATAACCTGGGCAGATAATAATTCCACCGTCCCATTTTTAACTTGTAGCACCTCCCCTTAATCTATTTGTCGTTGGCAATCTGAACCTGGGGCTTCTCCCTGAGATAATACCTTGCCCAGCATATCCTTATCTCCATTGTTGCCTAACTGGGACAACTTATTCCCCTCCATTTGTGAGCCAAGCATACCAGATGAGGCACCCTGAGGCCCATCAATCCTAGCCCCCAAAACAAAAGGCACAGTTCCATCCTGGGGATCAACCCCAAACTTGAACCTTCTCTGGTGAATTTTTGGCTCCAGGCCCAGCATATCCAGCTGGGCCGTAGATACTTTGCCCTCCTCTGCTGGGGACAAATATCTATATGCTTCCCATTGGGCACTAGTATGGGCCTCAGAAGCAACCCCAGGATTCCCCACATAATTTATCTCGCGGTTCAAATCTCCATCTACCAACACAAAACTTCCCTCATTAGTATCTGAGATAATTTCAATCTCCAGAGGGTCGCACTTGGTCAAATGACTTACCCCCCTCTTCCCACCAATAATATTATTCCGGTTAGGCACCTGCACTTCTGTACTACAACAACATAGATCTTGCTCCACTATACCTGGGGTCCCTGCCTCACAAGGTGCCTTAGAGGAAATTGAGGTAACCTGTTGTTAACAGGAGACCCCCCTCCCACTCGTGACCTCTCGGGGTGATGTACCCCAATAATCACCGTTCCTTAAACTTCAGGGGGAATTGGCTTAAAGACTTAAACTGGGGTCTCCACATGTTCAAAGGATAAAGCTGAGGACAGGGGAAAAACCTAAAAGAACCACAGGGGGGTGAGGAGGCAAGGTACAGAGTTTGCTTCACTGACTCTGGGAGCTAGGACAGGGTATGGATCCATATCTAGAGCAATTCAAGGAGAGAAGAGGAAAAAAAACTAAAAGAGGAAAGGGTGAGGGGAGTTTGTCTCCCCCCCGTCCTGTCCCAAATGGCTGCAGCTTCTCAGTGGAACCACATAACTTTGCCTTCTCTCCTGGCAACAAAACTCAGGGGAGTATAAAGGAGGGTGCAAAAACTGGAGGCTGATGTCAGCCAATATCAAGCTGCCATCCCATACATACCATAAACATCCTCAAGCACACACACCTCTCTGGAGTCCCACAGGCACACCCACAAGTCCCATACAAAACATACAAAAGGGGGAAGGGGAGTACTGTACCAAAAGGGGGTCACTTGTGCTTTTTTCCCAAGGATGAGGGGCACTAAATTCCATGGCTGCCACAAGCTCCCACCCCAGCACCAATCTAAAACTGGCCCAGTGTGGTTGACTAAGCTTCGGAAGCAGTCCAAGGTGACCGGGAAAATAAGAGGGGATCCCACACTACTCCAGTAATTGTCTTGGACACTAAGCCAACTGTAACAACCCAGCCCCCAGCCCCAAGGTAGCTCTAACGCACCTCGGTGCTGTTTGGGATAGATCTCGGGAAGACAGAAGGTGAGGGAAAAGGCACAGTACTATGGGGGAACCTTAAAGTCTATAATATCACACACACAGGACTCTGTTTCAAGCTGACATACCCCACCCATTCCATCAAGAGCACACACAAATCCAGCTCACCCACATCCATGCATACATCACCACATGAAAGAGGAAGATCAGCTCTCTTTCTTTTCACTATGAGCTGATAAGCTTAATTACTCTACAAAGGAACCTGAGCACTACCTCTCTGCTAACACAAGCCAGAGTGAGGAACTACAATCTCATGAATTCCTTAATTTCAGAGTCACTCACACACCTCCCCACATGGGGATACATGCACCCCAATATTCAGGCATACACACAACTAACTCATCTCTATCATTCACAAACTATCCTTCTCTAAAACAAAACAAACCCAGCTCTTCATGAATCGCCCTTCCTCCAGCCCCCACACCTTCCACATCTCAGCTTACAACTGGAGCTATAGGCTCCGGTTCTTGCCAAGCGGAGTTGTGGGGGGGCTTGGGGGATGGCGTCTATGGGCAGGTTAGACTCTCCTCTAGGGAACATGGACCCCACCCCAGGAAGATCTTCGACTCGCACGGTGGCTACCAAGCTTTTGTGCAAGTCGAGTTCTCCCCGCAGCTTCTGGATCGCTGCTTCACAAGCTCCATTGCTCACTGAGACCTCCTGGGTCTGGGTTTGCTCTGCAAGGAAGCGAGTGGCTGACTGGGCTTGTCCTAGTTGTTCCCTAAATCCCTCTAACTCCCTTCCTGCCCACCTTTCTAATTTTACCTTCCCATGCTCCTTTCGGGGTGTGTCTTCTATTTCCCAGTTGCTGACTGTCAATCCAGACCCCACCCGGGTATAATTCCCAGTAGGGCCCTGTATCACTTCTACATTCCAGCGATACATTTTCCTAACTGCCGAAGCAGTCCCCCGCCAGCAACTCTTTACTCTATTTGTAACCCACACAAGGATTTCCAGACAAAAGAATCCCAAGGCTGCAGCTGCGCCTCCCCAACTGCACACACAGATTCACAGTCCCAAAGCACACACACAGATCCCTATTCTCACAAGTCTCTAAACTTCCTACTCCAAACCACCTGCTTACCCACAGGTGTGAGACAACACATACAAACCACACAACAAGTTTACAAGTTATTAATCCAAGACCCTGGACTGCCTTTAGCAATCCCAAGTCTATTTCCAAGCTGCCCCAAACTTGTCTCTACAAGTTTAGGACCAAACACAAATCCCTGAACTGCCTC
>QEPC01009095.1:39912-52261 GCA_003113815.1 Sphenodon punctatus | reverse complement strand
TCCCGCCTTAACACAAGGCCTGATTGACTCTGTGCAGCCTAGCTCTTGGCCAATCACAGACTGTGAAGCCAGTGTTCAGTCGAAAAGGAAAGATGATTGAGTAGGCTGGCTGCTACTCCAAATCTTTCCACCCCCCAGTACCAGGAAGTCTGCTACACAGCTTCCTCCCTCTCCCTGGGCCTTCGGTCACATTTTTCCCGCCCTAACCCAACCAAACGTGGTTGAACACGAACGAACTGTTCAGTCAGTATAACATTCGGTCAGAGTTTGGTTCGGTTTGGAAGTTCGGTTCGGTTGTCTGAACAGACCGAGTTCGGTCCGAACTCCGAACTTCTGAACCGTGTTCGCACATCCCTACAGACCAGAGCTGCCACCTCCAAAGGAACTGAGCAGCAGCCCAACTCTGCCTTAGAACCAATGGCACGGACTACCACACCCTGCAGCTGCAGTGAAAGCTGAGGTGGAGATGACTAATGAATCCTGCTGCTTCCTCTCACTCCAACAGTGGTTAACAGATAAACAGGATTTACTGGAGCAAGCATAGAACTAGGCTCAGGCTGCTTCTCTACTCCCTCACTATTGCACTCTGAGCAAGATCTGTGCTGCAAGGAGTATGCACCCTTTCCTAATATGCTAGTAGCTCTGTTTCTCCCCTTCCCTCATACTATCCTTTGGAAACTCCTTGGCCCTTTCCCCCCATTTTCTCTACAAGCCTCTTCTCCCTCCTCACTTCCCTATGCACCCACTACCACAGTGTCTCTGTGCCCTTTTGCCTCCTCGCCCACCACTGCCCGGTGCTACTCCTTCACCATGCCCTACTGCTTTTTCTCTATTCTTTCCTATAGGTCCATATTTTACAAAGGTGCTTCTCACCAGGGCTGGCCTTAGAATTTACAGGGCCCAGGGTGAAGATAAAATGTTGGGTCCCTGGTGGCCCCACCCCTTTGGGGGCACCCTCCATGTGGCTCTAAATGTGGTCATGCTTGAGGCCCTGCTGGGAGGTTGGTAGGATTTCCACATCCTGCCCTAGTGAAAACATGGTCACTGTAGGGGCCCTCAGAAAGAGCAGAGCCTGTGGCAGTCACCCTGAGTCAGCCTGTGGTAAGGCCAGTCCTGCTTCCCACACTCAAATTGTCATTTCAAGCTTATTTGTGGGCCCTATGTATTGAACACACAGGGCCCTGTGCAGTTGTACAGGGTAAAAACAGATGTGATGGTGGCCCACTGTGGCCTGGGACTCACCAGCACACGTTCACGCACTGCCAGAGGTTGGCCCAAGACTGACCCGGGGCAGGTAGATGGCTATCCCAGCTGCGTCCGACTCCTCAGAAAATCTCAGAGGACGCCACATGGGTCAACGTTCTTTGGTCCTACTATCTCTGGCTTGGGGAGGGGGCTGCCATGGCTGAGCACAATGTCTGGCAGTGGGGGGGGGGGCACTGTGAGCAGCACAGGGGCGGGCCCAGCCTCCCGCAGGTTTTTTTAGTTCCTCACCTTACCTGGGGTGTGCCAGCAGCAGGACAGCTTTCCTGCTGCAGGCACACTCGGGGAGGGGTAACCACTGTTTCCCACCACAGGCCAGAGAGCTGACACACCACACCATGTCTGTTTTTACCCACTGATCAGTTTATTTTTGTAACTTGTGTATAATTTTTGATTTTAATTTTTATATTTATATATTTGTTTTTGTATGTGTATATGTTTTTGTGTATTTGACAAGGCTAACAGCCAGCTCAATAAATTATTGATGATGATGAAATGTTTTTTTGGGTGCCTATTAAAATCATTGGGATTTTGCAATGTCTTTTAAAGTTAAGCATGTGTAAAGTACTTTGCTGAACTGGGAACTGAAAACATCTGGGGACTGAAAACATCTGGGTTCAGGCAGCATGTGCTCAGGATCAGGCCCTTAGTTATAAACCAAGGCAATATTCATGGGAATGCTGCACCTCACATTTATTTATTAATTATTTCATTTTTACCCTGCCTCTCTCGCCTAATGACGAATCGGGCAACTCACAATAAACAGTAAAACAATAAAACGTTAAGAGTATAAGTATATAAAAACACACAACTTCCTTTTCAAATCAACTTTGATTTAAGTTGCTCTCCCAAAGAATAAATTCTGATTTCCATTTTGATAAGACTTCAGGGTTCCCGCCCCCTTCTTTTTGGCAAAGAAAGGCTCAAAAATAATCTTGGACCGAGGCGATAAGGAGCTCAGACACTCATGCAAAGAAACGGGTAAGTCTGCTAAGTGAGTACTCAGGATTGCTTACTCTCTAGAGCCCCTAATAGGGAGACAGTTAGTTACATGGGGTGTGGTGGGAGACCATCAGCGTCTCTGATTTACAAGAAAATCACTGTCAGATTTGTCCATCTTTGAAAATGTCTTATCAACTAGGACTGAAACAAGAATCCATTTGATTCTTGTGAGAATTGAGAAATTCTAGCAATATCTTGGGACAAGCTTGCTAAGGGTTTCGAGAATCTTGCTAAAAAAAATCACTATACATGAACAAAATGGCCACCGGGTCACTCGTGCATGCACAGCCCTTTCCCAAGATGGCAGCTTTGGTGCCACCTTGGAAAAGGGTAGTTGTTCTGCACATGTGCAGACCGGCTGCTATTTTTCCAAAATGGTGCTGGCGCTGCTGCCACACACCATCTTCAAGAAGGGCCTTGCATGAACAGAATGGGTCCCGCTGTGGCCATTTTGCACATGCTCAGTTTTTTTAAAAAATTATCGAGAAAAAATTTCAACTTGATGTTGAGATTTTTTATTTTCTTGATTCTCATTTTTATTTTAATTCTCGTCAAGAAGCATGATTCTTTGCAAGAATCGATGAAAATATCAAGATTAAATTTCAGCCCTATTATCAACCTAATTAGAGCCAGTCTAGTTTAACATGTGCCTCATATTTAAACACTGAGGGCTCGATCCTGTAAGGTGCTGAGCACTTGGACTCAGTCTGGGGGGCGGGGGGACTTTGAGTAAAGTTTCTGAAAGAGCCTGAGTGATTTAGGATACCAGTGATTTTGGCAATAATAGGTAGATTATCAACAGCCCATCTGTGGCAGGGCTGAGCCACAAAATGGCGCCCGCCAAGTAGATTCCTTAAAATGGTCACCAAACAGTGGCTATATTTGGGGTGTGGCCTGATGCATAAAAAAAAGGGAAGCAGGAAGCAAAGGAGGACAGTCTGCTCTGGGATAGAGAAGAGGCATTGGTTCTTGAAGGAAAGGAGAACAGAACCTAAAGGAGAAGAACCTTGATGTGAGTTGGATTAGGTAGCCAATGGACTGTGCTGGGCTATGTTAAATTGGGCTATGGACTATATGTTGTGGAGACTGACCAGAGACTGATCTCTGGTCTATGGATTGTGACCTGTAAATAAACTGATTGTTAATTCCCCAACAAAGTGATGGTGGTTTAACTCTGGGGCTTGATCCTGACAACACTTACACCCATGGTTAAGTAAGGGTCCTGCGACACAATCATATGACTTTTTTGTAAATATGGTTTTGGTCCTGAGTGGTTTTACTGACACCTCACTTGTTTAATTTACTCCATGCTAACCTTGGTGCAAATGAGACTAGAATTCGGCTCCTAGATCTGTCACTATTTAGGGACCCAGCAACTGAGTCCCAAGTCTGATATTGGGGCCAGTCTGGGAGTCAGGAAACCTGAGCTGAGTTAGACACCAGGATCAGTACCGCAAAACCGGGCAGGATTGGAAGCAAGAAGCTGATTCTAAGCCTCATCCAGGTCTTGTAAGTTTAAATATGCCCCCCACCCCTGAACTAGTCCCCAGGCCTTCCAACAGAAGGGTTACTAGTTTTCTGCAACAAAAAATTGGAAATTCTCTGATTAAAAAAACACATAAATTCTGATTTAAAAACGAAATCTGTTTTTCTTTGATTAAATGTAAATGCTAGTTGACTTCCCTTTCCTATATATATGTCTGAGTTAGAACACCACATTTTATTGTAATAGTTTCATTTTTATGCAATTTTACCGCTACGTGTCCCACCAAGAGTAAAATAAATAATAATAATAATAATAATAATTAATATTTTTTTTTTAAAGGTTGAGGGCTGTGGCACCCCTGCAAATGCAGATCCCCCCCTCAGCACATTCCTTTCCCCTATACTGCCCTACACTCACTGCCTCCTCCCAGCCTCGTCCCAGATCACTCTCAAGGGGGACCATTGAGCCTGGCACTTGGGGAATCTGCGATTGGCCCAGTTAGGCCCACATCCTATCCCCTCTTCCCAAGGTCCAGGAGTCATGACTACCTGAATTCATATTTCCTCTGCGTCCCACCCACCCCCAACCCACAGGAGGTCTGCGGCACAGAGCCCCTGCCACTCCACAGCACGTGCCTTGAGGCTGCTTCTCCTGAGCTCCACTTTGCATCCTCGCTGACCTGCACTTGCTGTGCTCTCCTCTCAAATCTGTAATTTTCTTCTAAATTCTCTGGAAAAAAGCCAAATCTGTTTTTCTCTGGAAAAAAGCCAAATCTCTTTTTTCCTCTGGTTTTCGGTCACAAACAGAAAACTAGGAACCCTGGTAATAAGTAGGACTGAATCGAGATTTCACCAAGAAAAGGAAATCTCTTTCAAATCCCAGTTCCTAATACTGTCTAGATTGAATCAAAAACCACTTGGAACTCCGTAATGTCTCGACCAAAATTTTGTTCCTTGATTTACTGATTTTCTGCTTACACGGATCTTGTCTACTGCTTTGCCAGCCATTTAAAATTCTGAGTGAGAAGTAATATTGATGCAATACCACATTCACAGGAGTCCCTTGGAACAAGTCCCTTGTACTTCCTTGTCACTCATTGCCTGGTACACAGATTCCTTTACTAACCTGTAATCCAGTTACGGATTGGTCAAAGAAGAGGGAACAAAAGAGAACAATAATTCTGATTAGAGGCACTGGAGTGGAAGGGCTACTGTGGGGAGGCTAAGAGGTGGGCTTATTTGCACAGTGATTGGCTCAGAAATGTGGAAACTACAAACCCAGAAGTAAAACAGTACCCTTGGCAATGTGGTAAGCAGTAAATGAAAGATACGCGGTAAACAGTAAGTGAAAAGTCAGAAAATTGGGACGGTATGTCACAATATTGTGAGAATCGAGAATTGCATCAGTATCAGGAAACAGTTCGGAAATTGATCCTGGATTCTAATATGGCAAAATTTCTCCCAAGTAGCAATTTAGCTGCTCATTTCATCCCTAGTAATAAAACAACTTATTCCTTGGACCACACAGAAAAAGGTGGTGGAGGGCATCAGGTAGGGTTGAAATGAGCCCCCTTTAAAAATCTCGTGCTAATTCATGAGATTCAATACAAGGGGGTGAGAGCTTGGGTGCTTCAGCCTATATGGTCTGGGCCGGGTCAGGGCACAGAACTAACGTGCTCGCAACCAGAGAGCTGTCTTGCCACCCACACAGCCCGGCTAGGGTGTGGAGCACAACAAACTTGTGGAAGGCTGGCCCCACCCATGTCCTGATCCTAGCACCCTGCCCCCTCCATGACAAATAGCCATGGGAGCCAATGACAGGTAGCCATGGCGGCCCCCAACCTGGTACAGATATGGTTGGGCTGCACAGATGTGCTAGCCCGTGCTGGTCTGCATAGGTGGCCCTTCACCTGGGATATAAACTTGGATATTTTCTGAGGACACAGCTCGGGCTATCCACCTACCCGCTCCAGAGCAGAAGCGGGCCAACATCTGGAGGTGCCAAAACAGACATTCCGGTGGTTCCTTGGCCACAGTAGATCAAAGAAAGCCTAAGTGGGCCACCATCACGTCTGTTTTTACCCAAAGTCAACCAAAAATCATATTGGGTATTTTTATACATACATTTCTCCTATATGTTTGCTGTACATCCTGAACTTTCAGTGTTTCTAAATCACTCACCCAGATCTTAAACATCTGGCTTTTTGAATTTCTGCATAGAACTTCTCCCAGAACTTTTATGTGTAAAAGTTCTCCTGGTAAACTGCTTTGCTCCAGGCAGCTGTGGTCACTTGGTTTCCATGGCAGCCTGTCACGTCTACAGCTGTGGCTACTTTAGGGTGCTTCAGGGCAGTGTTTGTGTGAAGAATGCATCCAGGAACTGCCTCAGGGCAGTGTGTGTGTGTGAAAAATGCATCTGGAACTTATTTGTGGAGTTCTAAACCCAGAAGATTGAAAAATCCGGAACTTTAAGGTGTGTGTAAAAATGTCCTTTGTACTGACAGATGTTGCTTCCTGCTGGGATCTTATACAGTGCAGGCAGTTAGTGGAGAAACCACCAAGCTGAGTGGAGTCCTTTGTGAAGCATTGTTCCTCAGAGTACCTTCCCTCCCAGGAACAAAGCCCAGGGTCGTTGAGCAGTCAAAGCACCTGCTGTAAATCCTGTTTGGCTGCAACATCGTAACAGTACATCCAAAATTGCTGTGAATACAATACCTGACAAATTCATCCACTTTAAGTTGCATCTGACAAAATTGATATTTGGTCCTTCGTCACCAGATATCTGGTTCAGTATTTTGGTTACTTAATTGTGGTGCCTGCGTGATATCCAAAATGAAGACACTGAAATGCAATGACGACTGAACCAAATCAAAATAACTGAAACACTACAATAAATGAACTATTCAAATCAAAATAACCAAATAAGTGGACATGAGAATATCTGTTTTGGTTGTGGATATGAATTATTTATTCAATTTTTACACACACACACACACACACACACACACACACACACACACACACACACTGCATTAAGGCTCAGGTCAACCCAGAACATATAAATAACATCTAAAAATCCCCTTAGAAACTGCACCCCAACCACCTGAAGCCCCTCCCTCAACCAAATCCCACCCAACCCAATCCCTGCCTGCCAAACGCCTGGCCAAACAGAAAGATCTTAAATTGCTTCTGGAAGATGAGCAGTCTTGGGCTTAGNGCGGCACAGAGCCCCTGCCACTCCACAGCACGTGCCTTGAGGCTGCTTCTCCTGAGCTCCACTTTGCATCCTCGCTGACCTGCACTTGCTGTGCTCTCCTCTCAAATCTGTAATTTTCTTCTAAATTCTCTGGAAAAAAGCCAAATCTGTTTTTCTCTGGAAAAAAGCCAAATCTCTTTTTTCCTCTGGTTTTCGGTCACAAACAGAAAACTAGGAACCCTGGTAATAAGTAGGACTGAATCGAGATTTCACCAAGAAAAGGAAATCTCTTTCAAATCCCAGTTCCTAATACTGTCTAGATTGAATCAAAAACCACTTGGAACTCCGTAATGTCTCGACCAAAATTTTGTTCCTTGATTTACTGATTTTCTGCTTACACGGATCTTGTCTACTGCTTTGCCAGCCATTTAAAATTCTGAGTGAGAAGTAATATTGATGCAATACCACATTCACAGGAGTCCCTTGGAACAAGTCCCTTGTACTTCCTTGTCACTCATTGCCTGGTACAAAGATTCCTTTACTAACCTGTAATCCAGTTACGGATTGGTCAAAGAAGAGGGAACAAAAGAGAACAATAATTCTGATTAGAGGCACTGGAGTGGAAGGGCTACTGTGGGGAGGCTAAGAGGTGGGCTTATTTGCACAGTGATTGGCTCAGAAATGTGGAAACTACAAACCCAGAAGTAAAACAGTACCCTTGGCAATGTGGTAAGCAGTAAATGAAATATATGTGGTAAACAGTAAGTGAAAAGTCAGAAAATTGTGACGGTATGTCACAATATTGTGAGAATCGAGAATTGCATCAGTATCGGGAAACAGTTCGGAAATTGATCCTGGATTCTAATATGGCAAAATTTCTCCCAAGTAGCAATTTAGCTGCTCATTTCATCCCTAGTAATAAAACAACTTATTCCTTGGACCACACAGAAAAAGGTGGTGGAGGGCATCAGGTAGGGTTGAAATGAGCCCCCTTTAAAAATCTCGTGCTAATTCATGAGATTCAATACAAGGGGGTGAGAGCTTGGGTGCTTCAGCCTATATGGTCTGGGCCGGGTCAGGGCACAGAACTAACGTGCTCGCAACCAGAGAGCTGTCTTGCCACCCACACAGCCCGGCTAGGGTGTGGAGCACAACAAACTTGTGGAAGGCTGGCCCCACCCATGTCCTGATCCTAGCACCCTGCCCCCTCCATGACAAATAGCCATGGGAGCCAATGACAGGTAGCCATGGCGGCCCCCAACCTGGGACAGATATGGTTGGGCTGCACAGATGTGCTAGCCCGTGCTGGTCTGCATAGGTGGCCCTTCACCTGGGATATAAACTTGGATATTTTCTGAGGACACAGCTCGGGCTATCCACCTACCCGCTCCAGAGCAGAAGCGGGCCAACATCTGGAGGTGCCAAAACAGACATTCTGGTGGTTCCTTGGCCACAGTAGATCAAAGAAAGCCTAAGTGGGCCACCATCATGTCTGTTTTTACCCAAAGTCAACCAAAAATCATATTGGGTATTTTTATACATACATTTCTCCTATATGTTTGCTGTACATCCTGAACTTTCAGTGTTTCTAAATCACTCACCCAGATCTTAAACATCTGGCTTTTTGAATTTCTGCATAGAACTTCTCCCAGAACTTTTATGTGTAAAAGTTCTCCTGGTAAACTGCTTTGCTCCAGGCAGCTGTGGTCACTTGGTTTCCATGGCAGCCTGTCACGTCTACAGCTGTGGCTACTTTAGGGTGCTTCAGGGCAGTGTTTGTGTGAAGAATGCATCCAGGAACTGCCTCAGGGCAGTGTGTGTGTGTGAAAAATGCATCTGGAACTTATTTGTGGAGTTCTAAACCCAGAAGATTGAAAAATCCGGAACTTTAAGGTGTGTGTAAAAATGTCCTTTGTACTGACAGATGTTGCTTCCTGCTGGGATCTTATACAGTGCAGGCAGTTAGTGGAGAAACCACCAAGCTGAGTGGAGTCCTTTGTGAAGCATTGTTCCTCAGAGTACCTTCCCTCCCAGGAACAAAGCCCAGGGTCGTTGAGCAGTCAAAGCACCTGCTGTAAATCCTGTTTGGCTGCAACATCGTAACAGTACATCCAAAATTGCTGTGAATACAATACCTGACAAATTCATCCACTTTAAGTTGCATCTGACAAAATTGATATTTGGTCCTTCGTCACCAGATATCTGGTTCAGTATTTTGGTTACTTAATTGTGGTGCCTGCGTGATATCCAAAATGAAGACACTGAAATGCAATGACGACTGAACCAAATCAAATTAACTGAAACACTACAATAAATGAACTATTCAAATCAAAATAACCAAATAAGTGGACATGAGAATATCTGTTTTGGTTGTGGATATTAATTATTTATTCAATTTTCACACACACACACACACACACACACACACACACACACACTGTATTAAGGCTCAGGTCAACCCAGAACATATAAATAACATCTAAAAATCCCCTTAGAAACTGCACCCCAACCATCTGAAGCCCCTCCCTCAACCAAATCCCACCCAACCCAATCCCTGCCTGCCAAACGCCTGGCCAAACAGAAAGATCTTAAATTGCTTCTGGAAGATGAGCAGTCTTGGGCTTAGCTGAACCTCCAGGGGGAGGGAGCTCCATAATTGTGGGTCAGCCACTGAGAATGAATCTCTGCATGCCCTTGTTGTGGAAATTGGGCAGGCAGATCATTGTATCTGGAAAAGGGTGCTCCAGACTGACCTTAGAGACCACTATGGGAGTGGGACAGGTGGGATAAGGCGGTGTTTCAGATATTTGGGGCCCATATCATTTGAATATTCAAAGGGCAATATGAAAATGTAAATAATCATCATTAGTAGAAATGTAACCATTTGTTTCAGCTCTAAAAGCAGCCATATCCTATTCTCCTCCATTCTGAATTTGCAGTGTTGTACACATCATCAAATCTCCACAGACAGTTGCCGCATTTTAAAAGCAATTTGTAATAATAATAATAATAATAATCTTCATCACCATACCTAGAACTTGAAGGCATTTAATCACACGTCCCAGCAACAAGCGAAAGCGGTGATGAATAATTTTCAATTGACCTTCACACAGGGAGATGCGGGGGGGGGGGAGCAGCGCAAACAGCACACAAGACGATTTCACAGAATCCTGACATCACAGTGCTCTCGTTCAGGGCTGACAATGACATTAAGTGCTGCATGAATGTTGCTAGGGCTTTCAAACAACATTGATTCTTTGGCCACCAGCTACTTCTGTTCTTGGTGGTTAGCAAAATCGTTCCTGTCAGAAAACATCGTTGTTCCTTTTTAAACGTTCACCAATCAAACACACTTGTTAGATGTCCAGTGTGAGCCTTAAATTAAAACTAAACTGGGTCTCTGCTCACGGAACTGTAGCCTCCCTCCATGTTGCTAATTTAGTTTTCAACAGAGCATCAGGGCTTTGGTAATAGATTATCTCCACAGTTTGGGGCATAAAGAAAATCAGGCTCCAATTAATTTTCCAGCAGGACAAACTATTGGCTCAGACATCTTCCCTCCCACTATCTCAACTTCAATGTCTTGTCTAGTTAAATGCCAATAAAACAAAAGTAACACTCTAACAAGGTACAAATTAGCTTATTGACACCCCTGTCAGCTGTCTCCTGTTTCCAAAAACATCAGCCCCCTCAGAAAGGGTGAGAAAACACTGGGATACTAATAGAGACCTGGATGGAGAAGTGTTTAATGCATTCCTGGCCTGCTGTCGTATTCATACAGCACCCAAAGACTTTTATTTAATACCATGCAGAGGAGATACTCTTCCAACATGTTCACAACTTTATTTTTCCAGCTGCCTCATTTGAAGTCACAGACTGGTGCTCCAAATACAATGATTAACATTTCTATCTCTGCAGGGAATTAGAATCCAGGGATTTAAAAGGTATTTTTCCAAATTATTTTTCTTAAATAATTTTAGAACCAGTGCTAGTTGGTGGGCCAGTCCTTTGTTTGGGGGGGGGGGGATTCATGAGCACTGTGAGCTGATCCAGGAAAGCACTTAACCCTGGGGCTGATCCTAAGCCATGCATGCAGCCCACACAATCCTCTTTATGGGGAGTATGACGTGTGCGCTAACCATGTGTAAAACCGCATGCACGTGGATTTAGGATTGGCTCCAATGTTGTTAACTTTAAGTATTAGCTCATGGGTGTAGGCCCATTAATTTTGGTGGGGATTTAATATAATTAAACCAGCACTGAAGTGCTTTCCTGGATCAGACAACAGTACTCTGTATCATACATGATTGAGCCACAAGTGATTCAGGAGCTTAAATTTGAAATTTCAAAAGCAACTCAGGAGAAAGGCAACACAATGCTTTAATTAATTAATTAATAGCCCAGGCCTTTGGGGAGGAGGGAGGGAGGGTGGGTTAGGGTTTTAGGGTTTTAGCTCTTCCCTACCTTTTTATTTTCATCTATTTTCCTGACCCTGTTTTGGTTTTTAAATTGTCGTGTTGTTTTAAAATGTTTTTAATTCTATTTTTATGGATGTCTTTTATTAAACTGTATGTCGCCTCGGGATGCCATTGGCATGGGAGGGCGACTAACAAATGTGCAAAATAAATAAATAAATAAATAAATAAACATTTATATGCTGCCCTTCCCGGAGGCTCAGGGTTGTTTACAATCCATAAAAACATTTAAAACAAATACAAAACCCCCTAAAACCCCACAAAACCCACCCATATCACCTCCCCACCCAATCCCCTCTCACATCCTCACCACAGACCCCACTACCAAACCCCACCCCAATCCTCTATCCCTGTACTCGCCAAATGCCTTTTCAAATAAAAAGTTTGACACCATCTCTGGAAGACGCTCAGGCTCTGTCTCAAATGAACCTCTGGGGGAAGGGAAGGGAGTTCCAAAGTGCTGGGACAGCAACCGATAATGCCCCTCTGCGAGCCCTTGTCATATGAACAAGGCTAACAGGAAATACCCACAGGGGACATGGAAGGACAGGCGGTCCTCATTATTCTGTGATGATAATGCCAGAGCAAGTAGTTAGTGCAGGCATTCACTTCAGTATGACCTGCACTGCTCTTTAACTGCTTGCACAGGTGCTAGCCTCACAAAGAATCATGTCCTAAAGCCCTAATCCTCAAGTCACTTAGGCCGTTTATACACAGACACCCCCTCCCCCTGCTGCTTGGTGTTTGAGCAAGTGTGCAGTCGGGGGGGGGAGCAGTCCATATACACAGCTGGCGGGGGGGGGGATGGGTGGGTGGCTGGTGTGTGCCTGTGTAAACAGTACACCATGGGGAGTGGGTGTTTGTGCGTGCACGCTCCTACCACACAACCATCTCCAGACACTGCACACCCATTTCCACCTTTACCCAC
>QEPC01009095.1:14918-28418 GCA_003113815.1 Sphenodon punctatus | reverse complement strand
TTGGCAGAGATAACAGGGAAGGTATGTGATACATTCCTGCCAAATGTCTTGTAAACAGGGTGGAATATACAAATGTTAGAGGTGGAAATGTATTCAAGTTAATGTCTTATACCATCAGGACCTTTTATCCAATCATTCTGAAACTTTTCAGTAGTATTATGCTTGTGGAGGAACATAATATTCACAGGTTTCATGTAAATTTGATGGAAGATAAAGACGTTGTAGTCATGAATGTGTATGGAGCTTTTCTTAAAATCACAACGTTCAATTGTTTCAAAAATCGGTTTCCTTTATCTAATCATTTTGAAAATTGGCACACATAGTGCCCTTCATTGGCTGTATAATCCCTCCAAGATACATCATAATCAAATAAGAAAAAAAAAAAGTATAGCCAGAAATACATTTTTCCATTTATTCCCTTTTATTTTATTTTTTTTTAAAGTAATTTTCATTTCTATTTTCATTATTATTATTTGTCATTTTTGTTATTGCAATAACAATAATGAAAATGACAATTTTCTTTATCGTTACTGTAATAAAGAAAACAACATGCACACTCCTAGAAGGGACCTCAAGGGTTATCTAATCCAACCCCCTGTTTGCATGCAGGACGACATTGGCTACAACATCCCTGAAAGATGACTGTCAGGCCTCTTTTTGAAAACCTCCAGTAATGGAGAGCCTGCAACTTCCCTAGGCAACTTGATCCATTGCCACACAGCTCTTACGATTAGTAAGATTTTTTTTTATATTTAACCAAATGTACCTTCCTCTAGTTTGAGCTCATTATCGAGATTGGACTATTGCAACACACTCTACATGGGGCTACCTATGGTGATGGTTCAGAGACTGCAGAATTCAGCGGCCCATCTCCTTACGGGAGCACATTACACCAGTGCTCCGGGCTCTGCACTGGCTTCTGATAGTCTTCTGGGCCCAATTATGGTATTGATTTTGACCTATAAAGACCTATACAGCCTTGGTCCAATTTACCTGCAGGACCGCCTCACTCTCTGCACTCTGGAGCAGTCGCTGTGGTCCAGTGGGTGCGTCCTTCTCGCGGTCCCCCGGGGGGGCCACTATGGAGAGGGCATTCTCAGTGGCTGCACCTAGGCTGTGGAACTCCCTCTCAGTGGAGGCCCGGGTGGCCCCAGATCTCCCCTCCTTCTGTTGTATGTGTAAAACCTGACTGTTCCATCTGGCTTTTGGCGAGGGAGAAGGGGTGTAGGGTGGGCTGGGGGGTGGGGGTTGGTTCTGTGCCTTCTCTTTTTAATGTATTGTTTGGTTTTTGCTGATTTTATGTGTTTGAATGTTGTAAGCCACCCCGGGGTAGCAAATTATTTAATAAATAAATAAATAAATACATATTTTCTAGTCCTACCCTCTGTGGCAATGAAGAATAGTTCCTTGCCATCTTCTTGGGGGCAGCCTTTTAGACATTTGAGGACTGCTATCATGTCTTGCATTATTCTTCCCTTCATTAGGCTAAACATATCCAGGAGCTTGAACCTTTCCTCCATCTCTGCTTGGATTTCTCACCATCAACTCAAACTTAGTATGGCCAAGGCCAAACTTCTCATTTCCCCACCAAAACATTCCCCTCCAACTTTCTTTTCAATTTGCATTGAGGATGTCGCCATTCAGCCTGTCCCACAGACTTTTAGCCTGAGATTCATATTTGAATCCTCCCTCTCTTTTATGCCTCAAATTCAGGCTGTTGCTAAATCCTGTTACTTTGCTCTGTAAAATATTGCTAAAATCCAGCCCTGCGTTACTCTTTCCACTGCAAAAACCCTAGTCCATGCTCTAGCCATCTCTCAACTTGACTACTGTAACTTCCTCCTTAATGGTCTCCCCTGCTCTGATCTCGCCCCCCTCATCTCTGTTCAGTGCTCTGCTGCCAATGTCATCCACCTTGCCCGTTGCTTTGATCACGTTCAGTCTTTCCTCTCCACCCTACACTGGCTCCCTTTATGTGAACGCATTTAGCACAAGCCCCTGATCTTCACCTTCAAGGCTCTTCATGGCCTTGCTCCCCCATATCTCTCCCCTCTTGTATCCCACCATGCTCCTGCCCAGGAGATTCACTCCTCCTCTGCCCCCCCATCACCTGCTTGTGACTCCCTTGCTCCTCTAAACATCTTCACCCCTTCTCTCTTGCTTCCCCCCATTCCTGGAACTCCCTCCCTGGATAAATTCATTCTGCTCCCTCCCTCCTAATTTTCAAATCCCTCCTGAAAACCTACCTCTTCCATCAGGCTTTCCCTAGCTTATCATGAGTGAAATTGCATCCTCTTCCTCCCTCACTCAAAATCTCTTCCATGTAACCAGGTTAAACATGTGCACCTGCAACTTTTCAACCTCATGAATGTATCCTCGTCTCTCCTGATGTTCTCCACTCCCTTTTCTCCCCCTCCCTGTCTTAGATTGTAAGGCCCCTGGAGTGGGGACCTGTCTATTGATTGTGCAGTGGCAGGTACAATGCTTCTGCTATACAAACAAACAAATCAATCAATCAATCAATCAATCAGTCAGTCAATCAATAAATACTTTCCAGATCTGTTATCATCTGAAGCCACTACAAATTGGTCAATGTCCTTAAAATGAAGTGCCCCCAAAATGGAAACCATCTTCCAGGTAAGGTTTAACCAGTGCAGAATAGAGCAGAATTATTACTTCCACTGACCTCTGAAAAAATGCTTCTGTTAATGCAGCCTAAATCTGCATTAGCCTGTTTGCAGCCAAGATCACATTTCTGACTCATGTTCAGTTTGAGGTCAACCAAAATCCTCAGATTCTTTTCTCATGTGCTGCTGCCAAGCCAGGTATCCCCCATCTTATACTTGTGCAATGGTTCTAGAGTTTAGAGAAAAGAAGGATTGAGTTTAGTAAAGTCTGGGTAAAGTCTCCAGGCAGCTAGAGGTCTCTAGGATAAAATAATGGCTTCTGTAAACTGGGAGAGCCACAGTTTCAGTTAACTGCCTCAGTTTGCCCCTGTAGATGATCGGACCAGTCCTTCTTTATGGTGACTGACCACTTCTTATCCTTGTACTTGTGCTTTGAAGGGTTCAAAAGCCAATGACCGGGCATGAAATTTGAGATTCAACTCCATAAGTAAAATAAATAAATAAATAAATCAGTCACCAGACTTTATCCTGATATTAATGCAAAGTAATGCCTATTCTTGCTGCACACAAAGTTATGATAATATTCATATTGCTAAAACACCAGACAAGTACTGACAAGAATTAAAACTGTAGGGTTAATAGCACTCAGAAATAAAGAGCCAGGCCAATATGGTATCACAATGTTTACATACCCCACTCTAGAATGGCAGTTAAATGGTTTAACCCTAGCAAATTGGACATGCCCACTATACTAATCTGGTGTTGGGGTCAAACAGACCCCAATTAAGCCATAATTTAAAAAACAAACAAACGGGGATTAATTTGAAAAGGACAACATCTATCTATTAAGTAATTCACACTGTATCAAGATTTTGTGGGGGGAGGACAGGAATAGGAATAAAACAAAAGGCAGCAGGGGCCCACGATGGCCACAATGTTAACACTACCAGCTACACAGGAATAGCAGCTGAGTTTTCAACTGGGGTTCCAAGTGTTTACCAAGCAATCACTGATTCTATCTATTTATCTTTGTATTCCTCTGAGATGGTTCCATAAAGTCTGATATCTGCCTTTAGATAGCAACCTTACTGCAAAAAGGTCAATTTAATGTTAATGTTGACTCTTACTGACAAAAGGGTCACTTAGCAAGTAAATGGACTCTGGAGGAGGCATTAGCACACTTTGTATTCCTCTGAGATGGCTCCATGAAATCTCCTGATCTGCCTTTAGATAACCACCTTACTGCAAACATGTTTTAATGTTAACCCTTACTGACCAAAAGGGTCACTTAGCAAGTAAATAGAAAATTGGGCTCTTACCATGTGGATTTCTTTCTCTATGGGTCCTGGACAAGGAGCCATCACTCATGGAGAAGGTCCGCATCATGGCCAGCAGGAGGTAGCACTGATCTTCTATCTGGCTATATCAGGCATGGGACCTCCCCCAGAACTCCAGTCGTATCAAGCTTTTAACAAGAATAACTGGAACACAAACTATTAAAAATACCTTCAACAAACAATAATTAATGAGGGAAAACCAGACAGAATTGAGTATGCAGCCATATGTGTATATCATAGTCACAGACTGGGTGGGTTGAGTGACTGTCTGGGACCCATACAGAAAGAAAATTCCCAAGGTAAGAGAATCCAATTTTCTATTCTTTATGAGTCCTGGACAGTCACTCTGATCATTCATCACTCATGCGAACATACAAAAGCAGTGTCCCTGAATGAGCAAAGGGGAGGGACCAGAACCAGCTGCAGAGAAATTCCCCTTCCTGATTACTGACATCACAGGAGCCCCCTTAGCAGGACCCTCCTACCAAATGCAGCCCCATCAGGTCTGAACACAGCAATTTGAAAGTGCCAGTTGAAGGTGTGTAGCGAAAACCAAGTATTTGCCATACACACCTCTTGTATGAAGTTCTGTCATGGAAGCCATAACATAGGCGTCTCTCCTTCATGAACGTGCTGAGATTGGCTAAAGGTGATGTTGTCCTGCACTCTATAGGCTTCTGTGGTACAGCAGTAAGCCTCCTAGAAAATGTAGGGTTAGATGTCCCATGTCCTAGTTTATAGGACTCTCAGTGAATAAACAATGCAGTGGATGTTTCGAAAGGGGACTGCTTGTTTAAAATGAACTCACCCATCCTTCTGACATCCAAGAGGTGACAGAATCTGTCTTGTGTCTGGTCAGGATGTGAGCAAAATAAGAGAAAAGAAAACTCCTGTGTACCATTGAAATAGGTATACACCTTGGGAATAAACACTTCATCTAAGTTGAAGAAGACAGGGTCCTGGCAAAAATTACACCTATTAGGATCTTTTGATAAAGTCCCACATGCTGATACCCATCCGACTGATGTGATTCCTATGAAAAATGACCCTTTTGCTCTTGAAGGGCATGGTTAAACAGAGGGTCCCAAAGGCAAAAGCTTGTAAAAGACAATATTTAGATCCCAGTTGAGAACCGAAGAAACACCGGTAGTGAATGTAGGTGGGTCACTCTCAGAAGATTTCTATTGTGAGGGTGTACTGACCTCCTGGTCTGAGTCATGGATGGCAAGGTGGCTTCCAAAACCGCCACTAGCCTGTCGGGGCACAAACTCCACTGCAGACCCGCCTGTAAGAATATTGTTCTTGTTCATGCTCTGGTCATCTCTCGCCTTGATTACTGTAACCTCCTTCTCACTGGCCTTCCCCGGTCTCACCTTTCTCCCCTCATCTCTGTCCAAAACTCTGCTGCCAGGGTCATCTACCTCGCCAGTCGCTTCGACCATGTGCAGCCCCTCCTCTCTTCGCTTCACTGGCTTCCCCTTCCTGAACGAATCCTGCACAAGCTCCTAGTCTTCACCTATAAAGCTCTTCACAACCTTGCTCCCCCCTACCTCTCTGCACTTATCGCCCTCCATACTCCAGCCCGTGCACTTCGCTCCTCCTCTGTCCCTTCTCTCACCCTTCCACGCCTTCCCTGCTCCCCTAAGCGCCTTCGTCCCTTCTCACTTGCTGCCCCCCATGCCTGGAACTCCCTCCCTGTCCACATCCGCCTTGCCCCCTCCCTTCATACCTTCAAATCTCTCCTTAAAACTCACCTCTTTCGCTCTGCTCTGTCTGACTCTTTATCCTGCTGAGCCACTATTCCTATACCTACGATCGGTTTACCCTTATCCTTGCAACATGGACCTGCCTGCTGTCATTCTCATCGTAACCAAGCCAAGTACGTGCACTTGAGACCTCGCATCTTCATGAATGTTAGACCCCTTGTCTCTCCCTCTGTTCCCCTTCCTAAGTCTCTCCCCCAGCTCCTGTCTCTCAGATTGTAAGCCCTAGGGGCAGGGACCGTGTCTATTTTATTACTTTGTAAAGTGCCAGGTACACTGCTGGCGCTATATAAATGTTTGTTAATAATAATAATAATAGTATGAAATGTTTTCGATCCCCAGAGAGTAAGGATCAATTGAGAGAACAGCTCTCTAGATGGCAAATATCTTCCACAACTGTCCAGCTATATGCCTATTGAATTTGTGTATGCCTGCCCCTTAGGCAGGGATTCGCAATCTGGTGCTTGGGAGCATCAGAGTCCTCGGGCAATGAATGAAAGCATTCTCCAATCCAGCTGACAGTAGTGCTCGGATTGTTTCAGCATGCTCCTTCACCTATTAAAATCAATGTCAACTGGTATTAATTGATTAATGAGCTCAATTTCCATTGAATTACATCAGCTTGAAATGCATAGGTGAGACAATCTGTGCTTATTTGTTCAAATCATTCATGCAGGTATGCAGTGCACACAATTACTTACTTACATCATTCCAATGCTCATGGCTGGAAAGGGTTGAGAACCTCTGAATAGGGAAATGTGAATGCGGTTCGGCCATTCTGTGTTCAGTCCATTTGGACAGCCGAACAAACGCCCAAAGGCCCGAACATTTGGCCGAGTTTGGGTGAGTTCAGGTGGAAAAACAGGACTGGAATGCCGGGGGTGGGTTGGGGGGAAGCTTAGGAGCAGACTTCCTGGCACCAGGGGTAGAGACGCTTGGACTAGCAGCCAGATTGCCCAGTCGCCATCCCTCTTTTCCTCAGACTGCTAGCTTCGCAGTCTGTGATTGGCTATGGGCTAGGCTGCACAGAGCCAATGGGGCTTATGGTAAGGTGGGCGCAGGAAGTAACAAAAGTCATTGCCCTCCCCTCTTCCAACTCCTTCTGAGCTAGCCACTGATCCTGTCAGCAGGCATTTTCAGAAGTCTCCCTCTCCCAGAAGTTTGTGTTCCTCCCAATTCATTGCCATCCTCCTCCTATTTCACCCATTTCCACACATTTAGCTCCATAGTTTCATTTATTTAGATTGGATTAGATAGTTTTAGGTGTTATTTTTATTTTTTAATCCTCCCTGTGTTCTTTCTCCCTACCCTCCATTGAATCCTTCCCTCCTCCCTGTATATATTCCATCCCTGATTCCCTGCCCCTGTTTATGGATTCAGGGGCAGTCATTCTGCTCACGGGGAGTTGTCATTCCACTTCATCCAGAAGCTGCCACTCTAGTCCCAAGACTCACCTTCAAGGTTCTTGGGTCATCATTCTGCTCAAGTGGAGCTGTCATTCAACTGCATCAAGAAACAGCCACTCCAGCCCCAGGACTCACCATCAGGGTTCTGGGTCCTACATTACAGGCAGGGAGGGTTGTCGTTCCACTTCATCCAGAAGCCGCCACTCTAGTTCCAAGACTCACTGTCAGGGTTCTGCGGCCGTCATTCTGCTCACGGGAAGCCGTCATTCCACTTCATCTAGAAGCTACCACTCTAGTCCCAGGACCCACCATCAGGGTTCTGGGGCTCTCATTCCGCTCATGGGAAGCCGCCATTCCACTTCATCTAGAAGCTGCCACTGTAGTCCCAGGACCCACTGTCAAGGTTCTGGGGCCATCATTCTGCTCATGGGGAGCTGTCATTCCATCACATCAAGAAACAGCCATCCACTCCAGCCCCAGGACCCACCATCAGGGTTCTATGGCCTACGTTACAGGCAGGGAGGGCTGTCATTAAACTTCATCCAGAAACTGCCATGCTAGTCCCAAGACTAGCAGGGTTCTAGGGCCGTCAGTCCCCACACAGGGAGCTGTCATTCCACTGCATCTAGAAGCCGCCACTCTAGTCCCAGGACCCACTGTCAGGGTTCAGGGGTCATCATTCCACTCACGAGGAGCTATCATTCCACTGCATCAAGAAACAGCCATCCACTCCAGTCCCAGGATCCACCATCAGGGTTTTGGGGCCTACATTACGGTCAAGGGGAGCCATCATTCCACATCATCCAGAAGCTTCCACTCCAGCCCCAGGACCCACCATCAGGATTTTGGGATCATCAGTCTGCTCATGGGGAGCTGTCATTCCACCGCATCAAGAAACAGCCAGCCACTCCAGCCCCAGAACCCACCATCAGGGTTCTGGAGCCTACGTTACAGTCAAGGGGAGTCATCATTTCACAGCATGCCATGGGTTGTGTGCCCAAGCAATCCAATGTCTGCTTCTGCTGCCTCTGTTGTGCCATGGGTTATGTGTCCCGGCAATCCAATGTCTGCTTCTTCTGCCTCTGCTGTGCCATGGGTTCTGTGCCCTGGCAATCCAATGTCTGCTCCTGCTCCACTGATTCCTGGCAGCCTGCAATGCCCAACCAAGTAGGGGAGGGGTTCCAGGCCAGCCACCAAGCCCCAAGCCTTCCTAGCCTCTGCTGCTGCTGCCACAGCTGAGTCTCAGTTAGTCAGTGCCCCCACGGGCACCCCTGGAGCCTCTGCCATGGCTGAACTTTCAGAACATTCAGGGGACGGGTCTGAACTCTGTGGGACAGAACATATGAACCCGAACTAAGTTTTTGGGCCAAACATCCAAACCCCATTCTGTTCGCACATCCCTACCCTGCAATAAGGTGTCAGTGACAGCCCTTGAGTATCCCAGCTGAATTAGAGATTGCCACTCAATCTCCCCACTGAGAGAATGAGTATCTGAGGATTTTGATGTTGAACCGGCCCCTGAATTAGTAGAACTTAATTTTCTGGCAGAGGAAGAGAGGGGTGATTTATCTATTGACTAGGTCTGAACATCAAAATCTGTGAGAGTGTCACGTTGTGACTAGACACAGTTGAGGAGCTCTTTCACATTGCAGCTTGGTTATTGTTCTGGCTTTCAGAAGCCTGGGTGAAAAAGTGACTAGGAAGCCCAGGGACCACTCATGTCTGAGGGTATCACCGAAGATGCTTTGGGTGTCAGAGGTGAGATAAGACCTTGGTACTTAATTGTGTCGGTGGAAGCGAGTAGGCTGATTTTTGGTCATGCAGACCTGTGGACTATTGGTCCTATTAAGCGCTTCCCCAGAGAGCTACCTATCTCCTGATTCCATCTCCTGCCTGCCTAGCCCATCAGCCCACACACCGGCGAGACCCGTTATTTATTTATTTATTTATTTATTGAATTTATACCCTGCCCCTCCTGAATCCAGCTTGGGGTGGCTTCCAACAATAAAATACAATTTAAAACAATCCGAAGACCACTTAAAAAAATACAATATAAACATTTAAAATAACATATAAAACAGGGCCAGGGATATAGATTATTTGGGATAGGGGGAATAAAATCACTACCCGCCCCCTCCCCAAAGGCCCGGGCGAACAACCAGGTCTTGCACTTCCACCAAAATACTAATAGGCTTGGGGCCAGGCAGGCCTCCTCCGGAAGGGAGTTCCAAAGACGCGGCCCAGCCACTGAGAATGCCCTCTCCATTGTGGCCCCCTGATTTACGTGGGGGACCTCCAAGAAGGCACCCCCGGCAGACCAAAGGAGCCGCTCTGGGACGCAGAGGGTGAGGTGGTCCTTGAGGTATGAGGGACTGAGACGGTGCAGGGCTTTGTAAATCAATACCAACACCTTGAATCTGACTTGGTACGCTATTGGCAAATGCCAATAGCGTACACTATGTGAAACACCTGTATGGGCAGGACAATACCTTCTGTCCACATGGTAAGGAATGATACCTCTCTGAACGGGGAGTGGATCTCAATCTCCTTTGTTTGTTCCAACACTTTCTGGTAGTGTGTTGTCCATAGGGACCAGGACATATAGTCCCTGAGGTCTGGCATGAAGTGTCGTAGAGCTAATGGTATCGCCTTTAGCTCTAACTATTTTCCTGTTGTGTGCCCTTTCTGTGTGGGATCTCATCCTCAGAGCTGAGTTACCACTCAAATACCACCACCACCACCACCACCACCTAAGAGGCTTGTGTCTGCAATCAACGCTAACTAGTCTGGAACTGACAATGGATTTCCCTGAGTTAATTGGTATGGCATGCGCCCCCATTCCAGGGCTGTTATTACCTTTATGGTACCTCTAGGAGAAGACCTGGCCCTCTCATATCTGGGCTTGGGGATGGCAGATAAAGCTCTGGAATTTGCACTTTGAACCTTGTCCATGGTATGAGATGAATGCATGATCTCATCTTCTTTATGAGGGCTTCCATGTCAGGAGGTTCAGTTGTGGTCAGGAGATCACCTGTGAAAGGGTCATTACTGGTTTGTCTCATGACTGTTGATGTAAAGACACAAAGCTTTATTTCAGATTCATTAGGGCACCTGGCTGTTCTAGGGACTGCGTGGGTTATGGTTACTCTTTTCTATGATGACTACAAGGTTCTATGGCATAAGGAAGGACATTGATCCCTCCCATTCTGAGATTGGCAATTAGTACAGTGAACACTCTGGAGCATGTTGGAGGCACTGATTCCAGACTAAATGACAGGGAGCGATAGTGTCACAGGTGAAGATTATATGACAACTTGAGCTATTGCCTGTGGTTTGGACATATAGGAAGGTAGAGAAATGCCTGCCTGGGGTCTGTCAGTGTCAGCCATCTCCCTTGGGAGATGTCCTGCATATATACCTTCGTATTTCCATTTGAAAAAAGGGCCCTGTTCATGAATCCGTTCAGAGGCTTTGGACCCAACACGATACTCCAGATTCTGGATCCATTGTACACCAGTAAATTAATAGAAATCAAGGGCCTCTCTGATCCTGGTATGGGGTCTATATTCCTATGCTGAGTCTGAAGTTAGCTCCATCATTTATGGGTGAGGTTGATAAGACACCCTCCCCCAAGTGGGGTGTAGGTGAAAAACACTTTCTTCTAAGGAATCTCCCTATGAGGTGGATGGGTCTACTATAGGGATGAGAATTTTGCTTTGGAGTATTAGATTGCTGGAGTAAGGCTTTGGAATTAATCAGTTGCTTCCTCCAGCACCTTGTCCAGATATACGCCAAATAGTTTGGGTCTCTGGAAGGCCCCTGACACAAGGTGATTCTTAGCCAAAACGTTTATAAAGGAGGTGTCCAGCAGAAGTCTGGGAGCAGATTTCTGGCTTTCTGTTAGTTAGGTTTGTGTCTTGTGCTAATCACATTCATTACAGTAGTGCCCTGGCACTGTTGAAGATGTGTTAGCAATTCTCGGGATCATGGCAGATGCCTCGTAGTCCCACTTAAGACTTAAGATATTGGTGCTGCAATCTGGGGCTCTTGTGGGGATGGCCCGGAGGTGCTTTCCTCCTGGCCGATTCCCTGGTAAGGGCATGGGGCTTACTGGTGCTTCTGTTTGTTCCCAGCCTGCTTCCAGTTGGCACCATTCCACAGCGCTTGCGGAGTTTTCCCCTTGAGGGGGTTATCTCCCACTGTTTCCCAGCTGGGGTGGTAACGGCCTGGGTCCCAGGAAGATCCTGGGTCTGAGGACCGGTCCTCCACAGGGCCGCTCTTCTCCATTCCTGTGCTGCTAGGTCAGGAGGTAGGAGGCAGAGCCGGTCTGGCTTTAGGCTCTTGAGCAGTGCCGGTGGTGGTCTCTGGTGAGACAGTGCCCCGTTTGGACTCCTAACAAGGTTCAGTAGACTCTGGGCCTAAAAAAAAGAAAAGCAGCTGCTCTGCTTGCTGCTCCTGCCTGGTCAGAGGCAGCAGACGACCTGAAGTTCTGGGAGTGGTCCCACACCTGATATAGCCAGATAGATCAGTGCTGTCTTCCCCATTAGTGATGAATGAGCAGAGTCCATAAAGAATGGAGGAGTCCAAATGACCCCATATGGCTGATTGGTAAGTATTTTTCAAAATTAACTCTGCAAGCAGCTATGAAGAAAAAAACAGTGTTGAAAGTTCACACCAGTAAGTTTATAACTGCAAAAAAATTATACAACTCAATTTAAGTTTGTAAAGTGGTTCTTTAGCTTGGGATATGATAGACCCCCAAAAGCACTTGTAATGATATTTTTGTACACATGAAAATGTCATTAATGAAAAACAGACCCAATGCTATATTTCTTTCTATTTCCACTTGTTGTGAGAAAGGAAGGAAAGAACAGGTTCTGGTTTAAACATTTAAAGAAATAATAACATTTATTTATTTTTAACAGCATTTTGGGGGTCTATATTATCCCCAACACCCTAGGTGCATAGTACTTTCAGATTCCCATGCACTTCAATTGGGGGTCAACTGACCCCCAGCAGCATCATAATAAAACCTTAATTTAAAAAAAAAAAAATACAAGGAGGGGAGGGGGCAATGAAACACCTTGGGACAATTGAGCCCATTGTGGTTGACAAAGTCATGGAGTATGGAGTGGCAGAAGTTTGCTAAAAAGGTTTTATTTATTAAGTTTTTTGTACCCCTCTCGGGTCAGTTAGAGCCCACCTATCGGTCTAAGGTTAAAAAAACCTGGGGCTGCTGACTGAACTCAAAAGAAAGGTGCAGAGACCCATGATCAGGAAACCCCTTTTTTCTGAGATCACTCCCTAAACACCCTCGCCCCCAACTTCTGTGTGGTCCTTGGAGCTTGTGCTAATTTTTGCAGTGTCCCTGGTAGGGAAAAAGATCTCCACATCCTGTAAATAGTAGGGGTGGGAGTATAGGTTCTACAAGTAACCGGTATTGCCGGTATTATGCATACTGGATTTAAATCCGGTAATTTGATAATCCAGTAACCCATACCAGATCTTTTTAATGGTACCAGTTACCGGATCTTTTAAATTGGTGAAAGTGGCAGTTGGCAGGCTTTTGTCATGCAAGAGTTTGTTTTGTTTTTAAGTACTTGAGCCCCTCCCTGCCCCCTCCCAGAGGTGCAAATGGATACATTTTGAACCTTTTTTTTTACCCTGCCTTGGATTGGTTGACTTTTTGGAAATAAAAAAAGTCATCCAATCCTGAAGGTTTCTTTAGGGTATGGGCACTTTAACTGGCTGGTGGTGCTGGCCAATAATCTTGGTTTTTTTCTTTCCTTCTGGGGGACCTTCTGGAGCTTGTGCTTGGCCAGCCATTTTACAGCATGCTTGGAGACGAAAGGATCCACAGAGTGCTGGAGGCATGCGTGCGTGCAACTGTTGGTAAGTTTGGGGTTACCTTAGTACAGGATCCCCTTTGTGCCTTTAGCAAGGGGGATGGGGAGGTACTTGGGCATGGGCATGGGCACTAGTGAACTGGCCTGGGTAGGGTAGGGTAAGGGATGGGCGAACGCGGTTCGGTAGTTCGGTGTTCGGCCCGAACTCGGCCTGTTCGGACAACCGAACATGAACACGAACATGAACACACTGAACGGACCAAACACCGAACACCGAACACCGAAATGGCGAACACACCGAACGGAACCGAACACCGAACAACAAAAATGGCAAACACACCGAACGGAACCGAACACCGAATGATGAAATGGCCGAACAGTTCGTTCAATTCGAATCACGTTCGGTTGTGTTCGGGTGGCTAAAACATGGTCTTCTGTCAGGTCACTGGAAGGCCAAATGTAGCAGGGAGGGGGAAGTCATTTGACTCAGCTAGGAGCAGACTTCCAGGCACCAGGGGTGG
>QEPC01009093.1:178462-219903 GCA_003113815.1 Sphenodon punctatus | reverse complement strand
CTGACAGAAGACCATGTTTTAGCCACCCGAACACAACCGAACGCGATTCGAATTGAACGAACTGTTCGGCCATTTCGTAGTTCGGTGTTCGGTTCCGTTCGGTGTGTTCGGCCATTTCGTAGTTCGGTGTTCGGTTCGGTTCGGTGTGTTCGCCATTTCAGTGTTCGGTGTTCGGTCCGTTCGGTGCGTTCATGTTCGTGTTCGTGTTCGGTTGTCCGAACAGGCTGAGTTCGGGCCGAACACCCAACTACCGAACCGCGTTCGCCCATCCCTACAGAATATATTTTAAAAGGGAACAGCAGGAAGGCTTCCACCAAGTTTCCTGCCCCTCTGATGGCACACAGTAGACCAAAAAGCATCCAGGGAGAAAGTACAAGCCACAGCTCCCGGGGTGCCCTTAGGCACGCGAATCTAGGTGCGCGCCTATGGCGCCGCCGTAGACTCTGCCGGGCTTTGAAGCCCCTGCTGCTCTTCGACTCCACCCCCGACCTTCGTGCTCCACGGCTGTCTGGCAGCAAGTCCCCACCTCTCTCTCCAGAACTCTGCTCGGCTCACGCTACACCCGCCACCATAGACTCTGCCAGGCCTTGAAGCCCCTGCTGCTCTCCGGCTCCTCCCCCAACCTTCATGCTCCACGGCTGTCTTGTATGACCAGTCACTGCTCTGGTTACTCCTCTGCCTAGATCTGCAGTCTCTGGAGGGAGGTGTCCATTCAGCATATGTAATTACAGTTGGATTTTGCTTCCCAGAGCTGCTCTCCTTGAATTCTGTGCTACAGATACCCTGTGCCGTACCTCCTCAGAAGAGCTCTATCTTCTGAACTATGAAAACTACTCTTGCGGTCAAAAGTGCTCCAAGCATATGAACCAACCCTGCTACAAGAGTGTAGATCAGGAGTGAGGCACCTCAGGCCTGGGGCTATATTTGTATAATGTAAATTACAATAATATCTCAGCCTTCTTTTTTGATATGCTGAATAAGCCAAGTGCCTTTAGTTTCATTTCGTAAGTTAAGTCCTCCATTCCTCTGATCATCCTAGTAGCTCTTTGTTGCACTTGTTCCAATTTAAGTTCATCTTTCTTGAACAATGGTGACCAGAAGTGAACACAGTATTCTAGATGCAGTCTTACCAGACCCTTGTACAGAGGCAACAATACCTCCCGAACCCTGCTGGCAATACCACACATAATACATCCCAGGTTAGCATTTGCATTTTTTTTACAGCTGGCATCACGTTGATGGCTCAGTCATTTTATGATAAATTATAACCCCCAAGTCCCTCTCCTCCTTTGTTGTTTTCACCTGATGAATTCCTAGCTGGTAACTAAAATGTTTATTATTAAACCCCAAATGTATAACCTTGCACTTTGTGCTATTAAATTTCATCCTGTTCCATCTATGAGTTCATCCAGTTCATCCTGTATGATTTTCCAATACTCCTCTGCATTGGCAATGCCTCCCAACTTGGTATCATGAGCAAACTTCAGCACACTCTTGTTTCCCTCACCAAGGTCAGTTACAAATATATTCAATAAGATAGGTCCCAAGACAGCTCCATTTAAGAACTCCACTAGCAACCTCTCTCCAGCTGGAAAGTCCGCCTCTCAACACAATCATTTGTTTTCTTCCAGTTAACCAACTTTGTACACATATAACCATCTTTTTGTTAATTCCCATCTTTTCGAGCTTAAGCAGCAATTTTCCCATGTGACACAATATCAAATGCCTTACTAAAACCCAAAAATATTAAGTCTACTGTATTCCCTCGATTCAAAAGCCAGTTATTTTTTTTCAAAAAAGGGATATTAGGTTGGTCTGGCATGATCTACCCTTTGTGAACCCATGCTGCATTTCATCATGTTTTCTCTTTGCTCACATGGCATTAATTATTCTCTCTCTTAGTATCTACTCTAACATCTTACACACCAGTGAGGTTAGGCTAAAAGGTCTATATTTACCGGGATCATTTCTACTCCTTTTCTTAAAGGTAGGTACAACATTTGCTATTCTCCAATCACTAGGTGGCATTCCTAAATTAATGGATTTATTAAATATCATAGCTCGTAGACCTGAAATTTCATGTGCTAGCTTCTCAATATTCTCGGATGAAGAATATCTGGTTCTTCTGACTTGAATACATTAAGTACTTTGAGTTTTGCCTCTGCTTGTGCTGTTGTAATAATTTCCATTACCCCACACTCATCATTTTCAGTCAGCTGTAGCTTGCCTGAAACTTAAATGCACAGTCACTCTCCATTATAAACAGGGGACTGCTGAAGCCCTGATTTTGAGGAAACCACTTGAGCTACATTGCTGAAAATTTATCCATCACTATAAGTTGTGAGGACCATCATATGCACAACGTTTGAAGAAGATCCCTCAGGAAAATAAAATGTTATGACTGCTTAAACGTTAATTGGTTGTGGTCAAAATTCGACAACATACCATTTTTTCACAGTACATTAAGTCTGTGCTTTACATGTATACAAATTTAATACAATTAATACAATAAAGTGTTAACAATGTGAGTGTACATAACATTATACAATTCTTTCTACACAATGCAGTTGTGTACAAACAAACTTAATGCACTGTGAAAAAATTGTATGTTGTCTAATTATGATAATAAATTCATGTTTAATCATGGGAAAATGTGAAAGTTTAGTTATTGATGAAAATGAATATAAGTATGTATGGTAAGGAATTAAGTACGTATATTATATGTATGTTGATGATGGTAAAATATTAAATATTGGTCGAATGTTGAAATAATTTCAATGTTTTTTGGTGTTTATGTTTTGTTGCAATGTATGGAGTTGAAGTTTTTTTGAATTGTAATTGTCCAGATTTTTTTATTTTTATTTGAAGAAAACATTTGTTCAGTTAAGGTTTTTTTAAACTGTTATGTTTTTTGTTTTGGTTAATCTATTCTGTGTTCACAACAATGATCCCTTTTATTATCCTTATTAAAAATTGATACAGAATATTCATTTAGAATTTGGGCCATACCTACTTTGGGTGAGGCCACAAAAGCAGTGAGAGCCCCATGAGACCGCCACTGCAGGCCCAGCGCAAGGAGCTGAATCCCCCCACATGAGGAAGCCCGGCAGCTGGGCTGCTCTCAGAGCTCCCGCCATGGCTGGGGAAGGCTGTGACACTGGCCGTATGAGTGAGCGCCCTGCCCTCCTCCCTCCCATGTCCCAATGGAGATCCCACCCCTGGCTGTGACATGGCAGTGTGCAATGGGTGACAGCACCCACCACTTATGGCCCTGCAGCGGTGTTCCCCGGTTACCAGTTGGGGTAAGGCTGCTCCAGATGCATCCTCAGAATGTTTCTGAGAATGTGTCACATAGCAGCCAGCTGTTCTCCCAAGCCTGGGGCAGGGGGAACATCTGGCAGCTGCTGGCTACATGATGCACTGCATAGAGTGCCTCATCTACCCCGGGAGGGATAAAGCTACCCAAGGAATGGTAGCCTCTCCTCCCTGTCTCATGTGGCCTCACCTTTGATCTTTCATCTCTACTCCAGCCTTACCATGCAGTGGCAACCACTTGTTCTTTTCTTGTTTTCTTATTATTTAAGTAACTATAAAAGCACTTTTAGCTTAGTTTTCTTGGCCAGCAAGTCTTACTTTATTCCTACATTTTCTAACCGCATGGAGGTAGTTTTCTTTACTAATCAACCTGTTTTCCCACTCCCTGTAAGATCACTGCTTATTCTTTATATCCTGTTTGCTTTGATTATTCAACTAATTGGGTCTAGAACACCTTTCTACAAGATATTTCCCCTTTCTAGGTATGCAAAATTCAGAAATGCTTTGAAACTTGGACTTAAAGAAATTCCGGCCATCTTCCACATTATGGTTCAGAATTTCTTCAGTCCAATTAACCGCCCTAATTAGTTTCCTTAATTGCCCCAAAACTGCCTTTTTCAAATCAAAAATGTTAGTTATTATTTTGTTATTTCTTCCACGTAAATTAAACTGAATTAATTCATGATCACTAGATCGAAGATTATCCCCAATAAGTAAGTTCTCAATTATATCTTCACTATTTACTAAAATCAGATCTGAAATAGCATAGTCTCTGGTTCATTGAGTGACAATTTGATGAAGGAATTCATCATTTATCACGTTGAGGAGTAATTTAGCTCTACTATTATCAGTAGCATTAATTCTCCAATTGATATCTGGAAAATTAAGATCTCCCATGATCACACAGTTCCCAGTAGTATTTCTTTCTTTAATAATATAAAATTAGTCTATGCCATGTTCAAATCTGAACTTAGAGGTTACAGCAACCCCCTAGTACGGCTCGAAAAGAAGTCCTTTTGCCAGCCTTACTTAAGGTAACCTTTGCCCAAACCAATTGTTTTCTCCATATTATCATTCCTTATTTCTTCACTGTCAATCATGGGTGATTTCAGATGAGACAGGGCGGCATTCGCCCCATCCCGGAATCAGGCAAATGATTCCCTGCCAGGATTACTCTGGCACGGCCAACAGACGTGCCGGGGAATCCCGGCGGGGAATCGGGGAGAGGATGGGGCTGCGTGGCGCAACGTGCGGCCGCACGCCCCCACCTCCCCATGCTCCCCCACTGCCCGCCCTCTGGGGAGACGGGTGGGCGCCGCGGCCAATGTGGCCACAGCGCCCACCCGAAATGACCATGGCCCGGAATCCTGGTAGGAATTCTGGGCTGTGATCACCATCCAGATGTGACGGACCCCTTCATCCCCTCTGGGAATCTCATTCATCACGTGATCGGCGCCGGACCTGCCGGTCCAGCCGATCGCGTGGTGAATGAGATTCCCGGCGGGGATTGAGCATGGTTAACATCTGGGGGGGGACTTCCGGTTCCCCAACAGATGTTACGAGGGCATTCCCCACCACAGGGAATTAACTGTGGTTGAGCGTGATCTTGTAACGTCTGAAAATACCCCATGTTATTATTGATGTTATTGATGTGATTGATCCCACTTTCCCATTATTCCTATCTTTCCTAAATAATACATATTCTTTAATTCCTATATTCTAGTCATGACTCTACCAACAATTCAAGTTCTTTCATTTAGTATACAGACATCTAAAATGTTTCCAACACTACTAGATTACCACTTTTATTTTGACCGAGAGTCATCCTGCGTTTCAAATAATGATTTAAGTCACTCATTCATTATATCATTGTGTTTGTGGTTCTGTTCACCATTGTTCCCAGCATCCTTCAAACCTAGTTTAAAGTCTTCCTTATATTGGGTGCTAATAAATATGCAGC
This sequence comes from Sphenodon punctatus, assembly GCA_003113815.1. Classification (NCBI taxonomy): domain Eukaryota; kingdom Metazoa; phylum Chordata; class Lepidosauria; order Sphenodontia; family Sphenodontidae; genus Sphenodon; species Sphenodon punctatus. The sequence goes on along the minus strand of QEPC01009093.1, from coordinate 214,628 downwards.
CAGTGTACCAGTCGAGGTGGGGCCACCAGATCGGGGTCAGGTTGGGGAACTGAACGAACATTCCCACCAACTGACCTAGCTGGCGGCAGAAGAAATGTGAGGCTGGGTACCCATGCACACATGCTTCAGCCAGTGCCCTGCCCCCTGCTATGATGGGCAGCCATGGAGACCAGCCATGGTGGTTCTCGTGCTGGGGCTGGAATGATGGTATGAACAAATGGGCTGACCCACTATGGCCTATCTGCGTGACCCTTGGGCCCAGACTGTGGGCCTGGTTCTTTCTGGGCCCATGATTCCCCTACCTGGTTGGGGACTTTAGCGGACTCACATCTGGCAGCCCGCTAACAGATGCGTGGGTAAAGCTCTGGCCTAGCCAGGCCATAGTGGGCCAAAGGGGCAGAGTCACATTGTTAGCAAGCCAATCACCCTGAATCCTTTTCCCATTCTTTGTTACATAAAGTCTGTCTTTTCCCAGAAGTCTACCTTCTTGATCCCATTCCATGACTGATGAAGCCAAAGCCCTGCCAATGATACCACCTGTGCAACCATCCTTTGACCTCCTTGATGCAACTGATCCCTCCTTGATCTTTACCTTCCCCTGGAAGGTTAGAGGAGAATACCACCTTCTCCTTCTACCTCATTCCTAGAGCCTCAAAGTCACCTCTGGCATTCTCAGTCTTATTCCTTGCAATATCATTTGTTCCCACATAAATGAGCAGCAGCATGGAGTGGTTGGAAGATCCAAGGACACTTGCCAGTCTCTCAGTAATGTCTCTAATTTGGGCTCCAGGCAGACAGCACACCTCTTGGGACATTGGGTCAGGCCACCAAACAGATGTCTCTGTTCCTCTCAGGAGGGAATCCCCACTCACAACCACTCTTCTCTGTCTGAAAATGGTGACTTGTTTCTTTTGAGGTCCCTTCCTATCTCCTCCTCTGTCTGAAGATCCTGTTGTCTCCTCTTTAGCCTTGTAATTGCAGAACATTTATTCTTCCTTGAACTCCTACCCTTGACTTGCTCTGTGATTTCTTCCTTGCTTCTGCTGGCACTAGCTTCCCTCCTTCTCTTCTTCAGAGCTCCAACCTCTAGCTGTGTCTTTTTTTCATTCCCTAAAACAGAGCTCTACTGTCCTTTTTAAAAATAGAAACTAATAAGTTCCGTTTCCAATCAACAGGAAAATGATTAAAACAGAACATTATTTATCAGTTCTCAATATAGGGATCAACCAAAGTTTTAAAAACTTAAACATTTTAAGTGGATGATAATCAAGACCTGCAGCCTTACCCAATTTGGGTTTGGATATATATATAAATCCACTTATTGATCTGCAACTAGAAATTGGCATAAGGATATTTCCAGATCTTTTTCCCCAACAGAACCCAATAAGACTATATTCAGATTCTTCAGTTCCAGAAAAAGTTTTTCATAATAATAATTAACTCATGAGTCAACATCTATATTAGGAATGGCAATTTCGGGTATGGATTAATTAATTAAATCGGTTGTTAGGGATTAATCCATACCAATCCGTAACAGCAGTCGACAAATTACAGATCCGCTGTTATGAACCCACATTTCCCACTCACCACCACCCGAGGCCTGGTATAATACTTACCGGCCTCAGGGTTAGCTTGATTGCAGGTCTGGTGGGCTGAAGCTTGATTGAAGGTCCTGGCGGGAGGGCTCCTCCTGTGTGAAGGAATCTCCCCGGCAGGCTTTCTTGTCATGGCGTGCTGCGGAGGCCCTGCTCCACAGCACGCATGACAAAATGGCCACTGGGGCCATTCTGTGCGCACGCAGCCCATTTGCAAAATGGTGCCGACACTGCTGGCTTTGCATGTGCAGAATGGCCCCATTGGCCATTTTGCACATCTACGCTGTGGAGGAGGGCCTCCACAGTGCACCGCGACAACAGAGCCTGCTGAGGTGGGACTCCTCCACATAGGAGAAACCCTCCCCCCACCGAGACCTTCAATCAAGCTGCAATCCACCATACGTGCAATCATGTTCACCCTGAGGCCAGTAAGTACTATACCAGGGCCCCAGCAGCTGGTGGGTGGGGTGGGGGTAACAGTTTGTTTTTTTAAAAAAATATGGATCTGTACCATAGCAGTAATTAAATAAATACATTTTAAAATCTGTACCCATAACAAACCATACCTGTAATTCGGTGCAGGTTGCCATCCCTAATCTATATAGATGAGTTGGGTAAGGGATTTGGATGTAAACCCGCTTGCAATTAACTGCCAAAAACATTTGCTGTTCGCTATCCCCTTTAGTTTGGCAGCAAAGCTGCCTATATTTTGTTTTTGCTTGTATCTGGCTTTGCTCTGCAGTCAGTCTTTCTATTCTAACATTACGCAAACGGTTCATTAACTGTGATTTTGCTGTAAGAGCATCGAACTAAGCATTATGCCAAACTGTTTTCTTAGCCGGAAGAACTTTAAGTCAACACTACTGCAAAATCCTGAATTAAATTCTGATAATAGTTTAAAAATTGATATGGATCAGTTATCTCTGTTAATCTTTGTAATGCAGGCAGCCGCCTTTTACAGATCTCCAAGACTTTGGTTGCAACCTTTACATTCTAATAAATTCTCTTCTTGTGCACCTCTAACAGGCTTAAATACCACCCATCCTCTATTTCTAGAGGAGTTAGATTAAGTATTACAGGCATGTGATCACTCTCAGGTCTTGTCATAATCTCAAACTGATGATACCATGCCCAATTATGGGTTTCAACTAATACATAATCCACAGTACTAGCACCATTATAAGAAAGAGGAATATCAGCCAATCAAATTGGACACTAACTCCCATTTAAAATCCTAAAATTTGATTAATACATAAATTGCAAAAAATTCCAACCAGCTTAATTAACCATGCAGTCCATCATATGCGGAGTACGTATCTCCAAGGTCACATCCAAATCATCTGAAATTTTGCTATGCAGTTCCCCCACCCTCACACTTAAGTATCTTGCCAGAATGATCTCCCCTCCTGGGAATCTTGAGCAGAGTACTTCCACATTGCATTCTAAATGGTATACCCATTAACAATGATCAAAGTTCAACTTCTTGGGAGGAAAATAAAGATTTACTATTATAACTGGGTCTCTCGACTGGAGTTTTAAAACCACTGTCAATAAATACTTGGAATCTAGTTTAACCTTCCTGGGTTCACATAGAGTGTTTGAAATCAAAATTGTTAATCCTCCCATTAATCAAACTTTCTTATTGTCTCTCAAAGCATCAATAATGAAGGGTTTATAGCTGGTTAGACTAAAATCTCCTGCCACCCAGGTTTCTCGAAGAACTGAAATATAAAATTATACATAAAATTTACCCAATCTATATTCAACATCTTATTTGCAACTCCTGCTATGTTCCAACTCAGCAATTTAGTTCCATCATAATCCAAATTCATCTGTTTCCTTTCTGGCATTAGTTACCTTACTAGTGGATTTTCATTCTCCTCTAATTTGGGGAGTTTTAATGTCTTATAATTAATAAAGGAACATTTAGCAAAAGGATTAACATTGGGTAATTTCCGATGTGATGAAATCGCCGTTCACCACAGTGGACCACAGTGGATCCCCTGTGGTGGCGGCGAGGCCATGCATGTCAGTTTGCTCCCGGCCAGAAGTTCATCACAGTGAACACCTGGCCGGGATCAAATTGACCACAGTTCTGGACCTCCGGCTAGATTGACCACGGGTCCGGGCCTCAGGGCCAGAACTGTGGTCAGATTGGCCATGATCTGGGATGGGCCGAAGGTAACATCTGCTACCTTCAGCCCAGCCTGGATCGTGCCCTGACCGTGGGAAGGGATAGGGTGCAGCAGCCACATTGGCCGCTGCGCCTGCATTGGCCGCTGCGCCCGCCCGTCTCCTTGAGGGTGGGCGGCCGGGGGAGCACAGGGGGTGGGGCCGTGTGGCTGCACATTGCACTGCGCAGTCCCTCCCCTCCCTGCGCAGCCCCTTCCCCTCCCCGATCCCCCTCAAAGATCAGGCCGGCATGTCCTGATCACGGACTGGAGACAGATCCCGGTCCAGGGTTCAGCGTGGCGGGCCCCCGGGCCCGTCACATGTGAAATTACTCATTATCAGAGCCATACATTTTTTTACACCTCATCTCTTTTGTGTGTGTGTGTGTGGGGGGGAGTCATCTTAAATTTATACTTATGGATAAAAATGGGGAAAATCTCCTCCCCTACTTCCAAACCAAGAGGAGATGCCTCTGCTTTACTTATAACCAAAGAGCGTAGATATAAATTCCTAAACACAACTCTCACTGGGGTATTTTTAAATGGTTCTTTATAATAAAAAAGTTAATTAATAAAGATAAAAATTATTGTAATAGATGTTGCAACCATTTAAATAATGGCCAAATTTAGAGGCCAAATATTTAATTGCTCTCTCTAATAAAATTCAATTTATTATAGCTTATTGGCACGAATCTTATTTAATCTCGTCATGAATGACAGAAAGTTATTTCTTACCAAGGGTCACTTTCATCTGCCCAGATTGTTGGAGGAAGAGATACCAGTTTATTTAAAATGTTGGGTTAGAATTGTTTTTAGAAGCTTAGTTAATGTAACCATAATAAACAGATAATTAATGTGTCGAAATCTAAAAATGATGGTATTTGGCCTGAAGAAGACTATTTATAAATTGTTTATTAATAATGATCCCCTGGAGGTAGTAGACAGATTTTGTTATCTGGGAATTACATTTGCTAGAACTTTAAGATAGGAACCTCATGTTCAGGAAGTTGTATCTAAATTAGTCCAGATTGCAGGAGGAATTATTTCCTTTTATAACAAGTTTAATAGAAGACCCTGTACTGAAGAGTGAACACTTGAAGAATGAAGTTAGGAGTCACTTTATTATATGGTAATGAAGTAGATGAGAAGGAAAATAGCATTGTAGAACATGCACAAAGGGTGCAAACCTATGGCCTGTATACGCCACCCGCTGGTGCAGTGCACAGGAAGAATATGTGTTCTCAGACACGCATGCATGCGATGTGCACAACAAGCTGCTCAGGGCAAAGGCACAACCTGGGCTGATGCGACCCCTCAAGCCCACAGCCCCTGTGGCCCAGGGGATGGAGCAGGCATGTCTCCTGATCCATCCCCTGGGCCGTGGGGATGGGGGTGGGGGTGGAGGGGGCGGTTGCATCAGTCCAGGTTGCTCCTTTACCCCAAGTGGCTTTCTGCACACTCAATGCATGCACACCTGAGCACGGGAGTTCTAGCCATGCGCCTCGAGTAGGCACAGTGTATGCAGACCATAGGATTGCACCCAAAGTCTTTTTCTAAAGAGACTGCTAAGGTTATATAGGAATACACCGGCTTCATTAGTTACAGCTGAAACAGGCTCCTTAGGTTTTGCTGTATCAGCACAATTACAAGCCATCCATTACTCACTGTAAATTAGAGCCTATTCCTCATCCAGACTCCCTAAACAATGCTTAGTAGAAACTGCGAAATCTCAAGTATCTACCTTCAATTAGTTATCTGAAATAAAGCAGAAACTTTTGATGGTGGATTTTGGCGATATGTGGAATAATATTGATAGGTTGCCACTGTTGTGTCTTAGATCGTAGAGGTGTGCACCAGGGACCCATGTTGTTATATGTTTTTTTTTTCATTTTCGTTATTTAAATCTCTCATTTTCGTAAATATCAATTGTTCCCCGTTTTTGCTTCCCTTTTCAATTTCCATTGGTTTCAATGGAAAACACATTTTAGGCTGTAACCCTTTTGTTTTTCAATATATTTGGATATACCTTTGGGGTATTATACATACAATGGAAGGCATTAGGTGTACCAAATTTCAGAAAGTTTGGCTAAAGGAATTCCATTTTATAAGCAGTTGAATTATGTTATTTTGCAAATATCTGCATATACATTCCCAGCTAGAACTTCTTTATCTCCCATCTAATGTTTATGAAACTTGGCATGTTTATACCCCTCCCCAATTTTAGTATCTATGCCAGCTTTCAGAAGGATTGGATAAAGGGTCCTGGTTGTTTAAGCAATTAACTTATAAATGTATGTAACATCTTTGTAGTCCAATCAGTGTACATGACATTTGGCAGGACTGTATCTCACATGTTCAGGATCATCTCTGCCAAATATTGGAAATATGTGATAAAGAGTAGGGGTGTGCACCAGGTCCCCATGTCATTTTCATTTTCGTTATTCAAAAATGTTGTTTTCATTATCGTTATTAACGACAATGTCATTTTTGTTTTCATTATTGTTGTCATTTTTGTTGGTATAAATATTCATTATTGTTATCAATATTGGTACCATTTCAAATGAAGATTTTATTTTTGGTATCGTTATCGATTCCCATTCACAACTAATATATATCTAAATCTAAGGGAGACAGGGGAAGGGAAAAGGAAAACTATCTATTATCTAATCAATTTTCTATATAACTATTATAATCTATATGTCTATAATATATATCTATATCTAATCTATACTACCTACCTATATATAATGTACAGGGGGGGAAAGAGCAGGGGAAAGGAGAGGGTAAAATGTAGGGTATGAGGAAGGAAAGGTATTGGTAATACAATGAGGGCTAGGGAGGAATTTTTGTGTGCAAGCACCACAATTCTGTAAACACAACCTGACAAGCAGAGCTCTCACAGAACGGAGAGAAAAAACCTGCCCCTCCCATTATAAAGTGTTGCAGTGCCCTCCCCCAGAGCTCCCCTGATTGGTTTTGGGAGGCAGCAGGCATTGAGCAATCACAGAGTGCCATGAGACTGCTGGGGCCTGCTTGCGCTACTCATTGGCCAGCGATACATCCATCAGATACTGCTGAGCTGCTTGCCCCTCCCAACACAAGCACAGTTCAAGAGTTCAACCCTGTTAAGACTCCGAGATGTCTGCTCTCTCCTCCCCCTCCACATTTTCCCACCAAAACCCAACTGCCACAGCACTAATAATAATAACATTGTCATTACCGTTTGTCTTTAACATTTCTCGTTACCATTTCTCATTACCAGTATTCTCAGTTGTTGTTTTCAGTATTCTTGGTTGTCGTTTTTGTTATCATTGTCGTTATTCTTGGTTGTCATTTTCGTTATTGCAATAACAAAACCGAAAATGACAATTTTTGTTATCATTATTGAAATAACAAAAACAACATGCACACCCCTAATAAAGAGTCCCAATTTTATAAGTCAGAACAGCATATGCAGAGAATTAGCCTATGCCAGGGATTCTCTTATGTGTTGCTGTGGTAGAAGATCTGTTTGTGATGCCAATTGGCCAGCAGAAATGTCAAACAAATATCCTCATTCTGTGCTGCGATCACCCAAAATTCTCTCCCCCACTTGTTACTGGGAAGTTGGAAGCATCTGTTTAGGAAAGAGCCGATAGAGATTCTCTTATGCCCTCTGTCACAGTGCTGCAGGATGTGATTGTGATGATAATTGGCCAGTCTGGATGCATAAACCATGGCTCCTGATTGCTGGGATGCTATCCCCAAAGTCCCAGTAATGTCCCTTCTATGCCTGCCTCAGGGCTGCTCCCTATGACCACCTCAAAACCACCACTGATTGCTCCTGTAAAGCCGGAAGCATGTAGTAATTGGCCAGTGAATATGTCTGTCCGTCTATTGGGTTGTTTATCCAATATCTCTGAAATTTAGAAGGATTGGTAATGTTGGGGAGGGACATAATGTTCCCAGCTTTCATGCAAATTGGGTGGAAGATACGAAAGTTGTAGCCAGGAATGTGTATTCAGCTTTTCTTAAAATCACAATATTCAATTGTTCATAAAATTGGTTCTCTTTATCCAAACGTTCCAAAATTTGGTACCCATTGTGCCCTCCATTGGGGATACAATCTTCCCAAGGTACATCAAATTTGAATAAGAAACAAAAAATTTATAGTCAGAAATGCATTTTTCAGTTTTTTCCCATTATTTCAAAAACGAAAAATTATTTTTATTTTTATTTTCACAACAACTGAAAAGAAAATGCAAATGCTCATTTTTGTTATCATAACAACAAAAAAATTACACACCTCTATTAGATTGCAGATTAACATTTATTTTAGGGATATCTCATGGCAAACTGATATGGGTGTAGTAAGGTGTCCTAGGTGCTCGCCCCTGCTCAGGTATGTTAAAACTGAATTTGGTTTAGCTCCTTATTTTTCAGTAGTGATAAATGGTAAATTTAGGGAATTAATGACTAAACTGAGTTTTGACCAACTAGATACGGCAGTCCTCAGAGGCAGATTGTATAAAATTCCATACGAAGAGAGAGTATGACTACACCAACAAAGAGCTGTGGAGGACATGATTCATCTACTTTGGTATTGTCCTTTATATAGACAAATAAGGAAGTGTTATCTGGATGCAGTAACTTCAAAGCTTTCTTATTGGTCTCCTGAAGAAAAGACAATTTGGTTATTACAAAATGATTCCCCTTCTGTCCTATATGCATTAGGAGGTTTTTGAGTATAGCCAGTAAGATAAGTAAACTATATCAAAAAGTATTAGAAATTTGCTTTTAAAATAGACATGTTGACTTTTATATCTTTATGAGGTATTTGCTTGTCTGTGCTTGGTGTGGAGGTGTCTTCCTCCTTTTATTACCGTGTAATTACAGACAAATTATATAAACACTGCATGTATTTTATATGAAGCGTTTATTCGATTGTACTTTTATTGACGTTTGAATTGGCTTTGACTTATAACTGTAAATAAACTACTACTACTAAAACAGAGCTGAGGAACAGGTTTTGCCCTTCCTTCACTAGCATGTCTTTCCTTTGCCTCCCCTTCATGATCACATTTCTCTATGGGTCTCTCCTGGTCTTGTTGCTCAGGCAGTGTTTGGAAATCTTGCATTTGTAGTGTAATCTCCCCACTTCTTGGCTTAAACTCTCCCAGTACCCTTTGCGACTCCATGAATATCTGCAGCTGCATCTCCAAACCCTCGAACTTCTCTTCATGGGGTTGATGAACCAATATTTTATGCACATGCAGAACTGGCTGTCCTTTTCCAAAATGGTGCTGATAATGCCCATGCCATCTTGGAAAAGGGCTGCACATGCATAGAATGACTGCAGACCTGCAGCGCATGTCCTTGAAATCCACAGTCAAGGATGATGTGCATTCCACAACTTCATTAGCCAACTATCTTCTTTGTTTCCATTATTCCACAGGTTCCCTCAGCTTCCACTGCAGCATTGTTCTTGTTGCTTGTGGACACCTAGTCTTTTTGCCTGTAAAGTGACTAGGATCCAAGGACCAAACACCAGACACCAAGCTACGACTAACTGCCTCTGCTAGCTAACTCAACAAACAAACTCTCCTTATCATCCCAGCTCCTTTTCCTCACCAGCCATTAAAAGTTTGTTTGTTGTTTGAAGAGTGCGTGAATGCTTATATAGCCTAGACCCCTCTCTCACCTTAGCTGGTATTAATCAGCTAATTACCAAGGAGGGGGGAACCAAGAAAAGCAGGAAAGAAAGCCGTAACAAAAAACACAACCACCCACACTAAAGTCTAAAGCATCACCAAACACACGTTCACAATTAGAATTGAAACCCGATTCTTGCTTTTCACAGTGAAAATCAGGGTTCTCTACTCATTCTTGGAAAGAAGAACAAGCCAAGAAACTACCTTGATTCTCGCTGAGAAGAGTGAGTATCTCAAGACAGTCCTTCCTCCCTCCACACTTGAAAAACAAAACAAAAAGAGCTGTTTACAGCTCTCTCCCCTCCACTCCCATTATTATTATTATTATTAAACATTTATAAAGCGCCAGTAACAACCTGGCGCTGTACAGAACATATAATCAGCTGCGGTCCCTACCTGTGGCTTACAATCTAAAAGACAAGGAGGGGGAGACAAGGAGAGGGGACAGCGGGAGAGACATGGGAGAAGACAAACAAACATTCAGGCGGATGCGAAGTCTCAGGTGCGTGTACTTGGCTTGGTTACAAGGTGGTCGGTAGCAGCAGTCAGCAGAGGAGGGCTGACAGTAAGAGCAAGGGGAAAGACTAGAGGGCATTGGGAAAGGCAGCATGGAAAAGGTGGGTCTTGAGGAGGGATTTGAAGGAGCGGAGGGAGGAGGCGAGGCGGACGTCGGCAGGGAGGGAGTTCCAGGCATGCGGGGCAGCGAGGGAGAAGGGACGAAGGCGGTTGGGCGAGCAGGAGAAGCGAGGGAGAGCGAGGGAGGGGACAGCGGAAGAGCGGAGAGCGCGCGCAGGAGCGCGTAGGGCGATTAGGTCCGAGAGGTAAGGGGGAGCTTGGTCATGGAGCGATTTGAACGTGAAAACCAGGAGTTTGAACAGGATACGTTCAGGAAGGGGGAGCCAGTGAAGGGAGAGGAGGAGAGGCGTCACATGGTCGAAGCGACGGGCAGAGTGAATGACCTTGGCGGCAGAGTTTTGGATCGCCACAAGGGGGGACAGGTGGGAGCGAGGGAGGCCAGCAAGGAGGAGGTTGCAGTAGTCGAGGCGAGAGATAACCATGGCATGAACAAGGATTTTGGCCGAGGAGACAGATAGAAAGGGGCGAATGCGGGCAATGTTGAGGAGAGCGAATCGGCAGGATTTGGCCACAGAGTCAATGTAAGGTTTAAAGGAGAGGTGCGTGTCAAAAATGAAGCCCAAGCTGCGGGCACGGAGAACAGGACGGATGGTGACCCCATCAATGCAGACGGTCAGGTCAGAGGGAGAGGAGGGGGAGGGAGGAAAAATGAGGAGTTCAGTCTTGGCCATGTTCAGTTTGAGTTGGCGTCGGGACATCCAGGCGGAGATATCAGAGAGGCAGTCGACGAGGCGTGAGCGGACAGAGGAGGAGAGAGAGGGGGTAGAGAGATAGAGTTGGGTGTCATCAGCATAGAGATGGTATTGGAACCCGTGGGAGGCAATAATTTCACCAAGGGACCGGGTGTAGATAGAGAAGAGGAGAGGGCCAAGGACAGAACCTTGGGGAACCCCAACCGAGAGGGGAAGGGAGGGGGAGGTCGACTCGGGGAGGGAGACATTAAAGGAGCGGTCAGAGAGGTAGGAGGAGAACCAGTCAAAGACAGAGCCACGGAAGCCCAAAGAGTAAAGGGAGTCCAAGAGGAGCGAGTGGTCGACAGTGTCAAAGGCGGCAGAGAGGTCAAGGAGGACAAGAACGGAGTAGTGGCGCTTCGATTTAGCGACAAGTAGATCATTGGTGATCTTGGCCAGGGCAGTTTCAGTAGAGTGGAGGGGGCGGAAGCCGGACTGGAGAGGGTCGAGGGAGGAGTTGGCAGAGAGGAGGTTCAGGCAGCGGGAGTAGACGACACGTTCCAGGAGCTTCGAAGCAAAGGGAAGGAGGGAGACCGGCCGGTAACTAGAGGGATCGAAAGGGTCCAGGGTAGGCTTTTTGAGGATGGGGGAGACAGTGGCATGTTTGAAGGCAGAGGGGAAGGAGCCTGTGGAAAGGGAGAGATTGACAACATGCAGAAGGGGGGGAGCGACAGTGGGAGCAATAGAGGTCAGGAGGCGGGAGGGGATCGGGTCAAGGGGGCAGGTGGAGGGGTTGGATGAAGAGAGAAGAGCAGAGATTTCCTGGAGAGAGGCAGGAGGGAAGGATGCGAGGAGGGAGGGGGGCGGGGGAGGGGGCGGGAGGGGAGCGGGGGGCGGAGGGGGGCGGGAGGCAATATCCCGACGGATCTTGTCAATCTTGGAGGTGAAGAACGACGCAAGATCCCGAGCAGCAAGGGAAGAGGGCGGGGGAGGGCAGGGGGGTTTGAGAAGGGAGTCGAAAGTAGAGAAAAGGCGGCGAGGGTCGCGGGAGAAAGATTCGATCCTAGAGGCATAATAGCGCTGCCTAGCTAGGGAGATAGCCGAGGAGAGGGAGGAGAGGGAGAATTTGTAATGGAGGAAGTCAGGGAGGGAGCGGGATTTGCGCCAGAGGCGTTCGGCAGCCCGGGCGCAGGAGCGGAGGTAGCGGATGGCAGGGGTAAGCCAGGGGCGGGGGTCGAGGGGGCGGACGGGGCGAGCAGAGGGGGGGGCAAGAGAGTCAAGGGTCGAGGAGAGAGAAGCGTTGAGAGCAGAGACAGCAGAGTCAGGGGAGGAGGAGGCGAAAACGGGGGGGAGAAGGGGGGAAAGATGTGCGGCAAACTCCGAGGGAGTAAGGGCCTGCATATTGCGGAAGGGGCGCATAGAGGGGGAGGCGGAGGGGGGTCGGTGGGAAAGGCTGAAGGAGCCGAGGAAGTGATCAGAACTAGGGAAGGGGTCAAAGGAGAGGTCAGTTAGAGAACAGTTTCGAGTGAAGACGAGGTCGAGGGAATGGCCGTCAGTATGAGTGGGGGAGTCGGTCCAGAGTCGGAGATTAAAGGAGGAAGCGAGAGAGAGAAAGCGGGAAACAGAGGGGGCGGAGGGCGTGTCAACGTGAATGTTGAAATCACCAAGGATAAGAGTGGGGATATCATCGGAGAGGAAGAAGGTGAGCCAGGATTCAAAGTCCGGGAGGAAAGAGGAGAGGGAACCCGGGGGGCGGTAGATGACAGCAACCCGAAGGTGTAGAGGGGAGTATAAGCGCACAGAGTGGGCCTCAAAGGAAGGGAAGGAGGGGGAGGGAGGAGGGGAGAGGGTTTTGAATTGGCAGTGCTTAGCAAGGAGTAAGCCCACACCACCACCCAGGCCTTCAGGGCGGGGGCGGTGAGAGAACGACAGGCCCCCGGAGCATAGAGCGGCCGGGGTAACAGAGTTGGAGGGCGTGATCCAGGTTTCTGTAAGAGCAAGGAGTTGAAAGGGGCGAGAGAGGAAGAGATCGTGGATGAAGGGAGCTTTAGCCACGGATGAGCGGCAGTTCCAGAGGGAGCAGGAAAAAGGCAATTGGTGTTTGGGAAGGCACGGGATGCGGATGAGGTTGGGGGATGGGGAACGGCCTGGTTTGCGGGGTGTGAGTCGTGCACTGGCCTCGTATTGGCCACAATGGTCTGTGGAACACCTGGGTGTCGCGGGTTTGGGCCTAGGGGGAATGGGTAAGGGGGGATGAGGGTGGGGAGGGGGGATGGGCGTGGGTGAGAATAAGGGGTAGGTTGGCTGGAGAAAGGCCGCTGGTGATGGAAGAGGGAGAAGGAGGGGGTGCGTGAGAAAGGCTAGAAGGAGGGAGGTGATAGAGGGCGAGGAGGTGAGGGAGGTATAGGGAGGCATCATAGGTGTTGCATGTCCTGGTATCAGGGGGACACCAGACCTGCGGTTGTCGGGTGAGCGCGTGCGTGCTGTCATGTCCTCACTCCGGCCTCACAATGGCCACAAAACGGCCAGCGCCCTTTTGTTGCCGCCCGCTGAGGGCGGGCGTGCAGCTTTGGCCTGTGGCTGTGGCTGAACCCTCCCAGGGGGTGGGGTGGAGCCTCGCTCACCTGGAGGGGATGAGCGCTGCAATGGCTTCTGGGGGCTTCTGGGGGCGGGCGTGCAGCTTTGGCCTGTGGCTGTGGCTGAGCCCTCCCAGGGGGTGGGGTGGAGCCTCGCTCACCTGGAGGGGATGAGCGCTCCCATGTCAAGTACTCACCTGGCTGCTCTAGCCTCTAGGTCTCTTGCCTCTGTTTCTCTGTGGTGGAACAGTGGATGCAAGGAGGTGGCAAAAAAATAAATACATTAAAAATCACTGTGCATGCGAAAATGGCTGCTTGGGCTGTTCTGTACATGTGCAGCCCTTTTCCAAAATGCACTACTTTGGAAAAGGGCAGCTGGTCTGTACATGCGCAAACCAAAGGATCTCACACGGGGATTTGCATGACATAATTGCTGTTTATCGACAGGTTGCTGTTGACATCTTGTATAATCACTATGGGCCCCATCTTGTGAAGCAATTTATCAGCAGAAGGCCCAAATTAGAGATCAGTATGTTTTCTTGTAAATTCACCATGTAAGCCTCTGAAGCAAAAAAGTTTAGAAAATTTTTTAGTTGCTTATCTAAAACGAAAGTGTGTAGATACAATTTTAGTAGGCTACCCATCACAGCTCAAAGTGTCCAGTATGTTTTGCATTTGGTTCAGTAGTTATCATTTTATGTATAATATATCTATTGTTTGAAGTCTCTGTGACTGTGGCTGTTTTCACACAGAGGGCCCCACCCACTGCTCGGTGTTCAGGCGGGTGTGTGTGTGTGCGCGTGCAGCGGGGGGGTGTCCGTGGAAACAGGTCACCGGTGGGTGGATGGGTGTGCGCTGGGTGTGCGCCCGTGTGAACACCACAGGCAGTAGGTGTTTGTGCATGCATGTGCGCTCCCAGCACACACCCATCTACACCCATGGGACCATCTGGAAAACCAGAGAAGGCCCCATGGATGGAGGTGGGGGCGTGTCCATGTAAAGGGACACCCATCCACCTCCACCCAACGCAGCCACACACTCATCCCCCCACCCACCCCCATCTGTGTGAAAATGGCCCATGAGTGATCTATGCTTTTTCTTGACCCAGATTTGAATACTATAGCATGATTTTCTCCTGAAGACCTCCCAACAATTGCAGGTATGCAGAATGCTGCTGCCCACCTTTATAAGTTAGTTAGACCGACAAGAGCACATTCCCCTTCCAGTGACTCCGATTGCTTCCGAGTGCATGTTGGTTGTCACCAATAATGTGCTAAGTGCATTTGATTGCTCTAGTTGTTTGGAATCATCATGCTGTTTGCCTATTGACTGAAATCTTGAAGTCGGGTGGAAAGGCGGATAAAGGACTTCTCAACTTTAGGGAAATAGGGTGTTTTTAATTTGAATATTTTTCTTCAGCTTAAAATCCCATAGTAGACTGACTAATTTGGCTATAAACTTTAGTTAGCTAGCTATTTTGTAGTGTAGATAACACTAGCTGAAGTTATAACCCACACCTTTTCCTTGAGGTAAAAAAAACCCTTGAATTCATTCTCCAGTGGTTCAATACAGCTTCTGTCTTACAGAAAATAATCCCAAGGCATTCTTGCACTCTTGCTCATATAGTTGAATTGCTGGTGTTGCCCATTTCATGTCCCACCTCATTATGTTTCTGGAGACACATCCAGGGTATTCAATGGGATATTTGCTTCTTGATCTCTGTGAGAAAAGGACTAAGGTAATAAACTGAAACCCTCGTCATTTCTTTTATACAAAATGCAGTCCTTTAATGTTAGATTGTCCTAGATAATTAAAGGAGACCTGCACTCATTCAAATATGGGAATAAATTTACTTCAGAATGGGAGTTCTGCTCATTTGGAAGCAATCTTCATGCCCAATGCATGACTGCCTAAGAATTTTTTTTATCAAAATATTAATGATGTGGTCAGACATTTCATTTGATGAGCATGAATTTAAAAATGATGCTCACACAAAATCCACAGTCAACCACATCAATATTTCAATTAGAAAAAAAAATCTCAATGTCATCTCCCCAAGGCCTCACGTGTGGAGTTCTGCAGGGTTGTATTCTGTCCCCTCTCCTGTTCAATGTGTAGATGCAGCCTCTGGGCAAGATCATGAGAGGGTTTGATGTTCGGTGTGATCAATAAGCTGATGACACCCAACTCTACCTCTTGTTTTCAGCTGACCCAGGCCCGGCAGTGTCGATGCTTACTCAGTGTTTGGTGACTGTAGGGGACTGGATGAGGGTGAGCTGTCCAAAGTTGAATCCTGACAAGATGTAGGTGATGTTGGTGAGGGGCTGGTGGACCCCATCATTGATGGGGTTCATTCCTCCTTGGTCCCTCAGGTTCAGAGTCTGGGGGTGCTCCTCGATTCACAGCTCTGCCTGAATGCCCAGGTGGTGGCTATGGCAAAGAGCACATTCAGCCAGTTACATCTGGCATGGCAGCTTTGGCTGTATGTCTCAGACTCCGACCTGGTCACTCTCATCCATGCCTTCATCACCTCAAGATTAGACTACTGTAATGCACTATGTGGTGCTACCCTTGGTGACGATCCTGAAACTGCAGCTGGTGCAGAATGCAGCAGCCCATCTCCTTATAGGGACAGGTCATTGTGAGCACATAACACCCAATTCAAGGTGTTGGTTCTTACCTATAAAGCCCTACATGTTCTGGGTGCCACCTACCTTCAGGACCACCTCACCCTGTGGATCCTTGATTGGCCCCTGCAGTCAGCCAGGGGTGCCGCCCTCAAAGTCCCCCAAGTTTCTCAGGTTACGATGATGGGAAGGGCATTCTCGGTGGCTGCCCCAAAGCTGTGGAACTGCCTCCTGGTTGCAGTCCATTTGGGCCTGGAATTCCTCTCCTTTAGATGACAATGTAAGACCTGGCTGTTCTGCCAAGCTTTTGGTGGGGGAGGTGGGTAGTAGGTGGGAGAAATGGGTTGGAGGGCTGGGGTTTTATTGACTCCTTTATTGTATTTTTATAATGTAATGTTATATTGGTTTAAAGATGTATGTACGCTGCCCTGAGCTGCCTTGGCAGGAGGGTGTGGTTTACAAAGTTTTGTAATGAATGAATGAATGAAAAATAAAAAAAATAAAAATAAAGTGATATATGGGAACAACATTCTTTCTCTTTTGTTTTCCTTTTTTTCTCTCAGAGCTGGCATTAGGATATGGCAGCCTAGGCACCCTGTTAAGGCAACATACCCTTTGGGGGCACATAATAGGTTGTGCTGAGGGTGCAAGAGAGGTTGTAGCATCATATGCTATGCTGGGATCCACTGCTCATGTCTAAAGCCCCACCTTCACGCCACTCATGCCCAAAGCCCCACGTTAGAGCTTAAAAAGGTACCTGATTTATTACCAATTGTTAATACCTGCAATTGGGAACCTGATAGATAATCAGGTAACCGACCAGCACCCAGGTAGCCCAGCAAATCAGGAATTATTGGTATTGATCTACTGATTACTGATCAGTAAATTGGTTTGGGAAAATAGTGAAAAACAGGATGGAAATTTGCAAAATTGCGGTGGAAACTCAAAAAACTGGAAACTGAAGTCAGTATTCTGGGACTGGAAGTTGGAACATCAGGACACTGAGTAACCCATTGGCACTAATTGGTACCTGATTAATTCCCAATGGGTTACCTGATGTCCTAATTTTCCAACTTCTGGTCCTGGAAGGTGGCGGGTCAGGTACCAGAAATTGGACAGGTTTACTCATACTCATTTCAGCTCTACCCCATGTTCCTGCCATGTTCCTCATACCCTCAGATTGGCCCCATATCTCAAGTCATGCTTGAGGCCAGTCAGGCTCTCTCTTTTTTCTTCTTAAAAGGGAAATGCCAATACTGTGCCTTAATCTGAAATATTTTAAAAAGATAACCAGAACTAATGGAAGTAAGTATAGACCGGATTAATCTTTACAAAGTTTAACATTTTCTTTCCTTTTGTTTATAGTTTTTCTTAGTTGATTTGTGAGCTGCTGTGCCATTTGGCTCCTGATTATATAGTAACACACGTGAAAATTTCTGATGCTGCTTTGAACAAGACACCACAGTGTTGACGGCACAATTTCAGCAGCAAGCGATCTACACAAACCAATGGTGATCTACACAAACCAATGTCTTCATAATGGTATAATTTCCTGGCAAGATTCAGCATGTGGTGGGGGAAATGTTGGCAAGGTGCCCAGAATACTTAGACATCATTTCTGCTCAACCACTATTTACACATTAAATGCCACATGTTTCATCCTTGAAGTAAGAAGCTAGTATTACTAATAGTGAGACAAAAAATGTGATGAAACCTAGAGTACAATGCAATACTCCAGCGGCAAAAGAGGTAAATTAATCAAATGAAATGTTCAAGCTGTAGTTTAACTTACAACATAAGCAAGAGTTTTAATATCAATTTAAAATAACCACCTGTGGTAGGTTTCTTTTTTTATAGTAGCTTAAAAAAATCCCATAGAATGATTTCTGCTCAGATATAATAATATACACCATTAAAAATATTACTTAAAGCAGTCTCCTAGTTTTCAGAGGTATGTTGGGTTCAATGAATACCTTTTTTATACAGAAAAGACTAGCTTGGAAGGGGACTTTGAGGATCAGGTTCAAACACTTCTGACTTATTTTGAGAGGAATTAAGATAATTTCAGACAAATACTATATAATCAGTAGATCAATTTACTCTATAGCCTGGATCTTGCAAAGTACTTGTGTGGATATTCTTTCTTTTTTTTTTAAACTGCTGTCCATTAGCAATATCTTTTTTTCATATGCCAGCATTTAAAAGGTTTTGGATTCCCTGCCCCCAGAAAACTAGACTCATGGTCCTAATGATTTGAAAAAAGGGCTGGATTTTAAAACAGGATTTTCCTACTGGGCAGAGATCTTGCTCACTGGGCTTTAGTTCGGAAATATTTTTGTAACAGGGGCACTTACCACAGTACTTTCCCTGGAGGTCCCCAGTGTGGTTGCTTGTTCAATTCCAGTCTCATGTTTTTCCCGACTCAGCCTTTCTCCCAGCCAAGTGACTCCTGCCCCAGCCAGGGTCTGGGCTCCAGCCTTTGACTATACTCCAGCTCTTGTAGGCTTTCTTCAAGGCAGGCTACAGCGTTCTCACCTGCACCCCTGGCTAGCAGCTACTCCCCTACTCAAGCTGCTAGCCAGCTTCTTCAACTGGCTCCTGGGCCTTCCTTCCATTTCACAGCCTGGCCTGCCTCTCTGACTGCATCCTGCCTTCACCTGTCTCACCTGAGCCGTCCCCCTTCCCGCAAGCTGTAGCTCAGCATTCTTAAAGGGCCAGCTAGCACCCTCCAGCCTATTCTCTTAAAGAGGCTAACCTAACCAGTCACCCAGTTACATATTTTTAAGCCTCTGTATCCTGAAATAGTTTATATAAGGGCAGTAACAGTCACTCAACTATGCATCAATTAGAAAACAGTCCAAATGGGGCTAGAAATAGGAACTTTATATTGTTGGAAAGGGAAGACTGGGTAGGAATAGGGCTGATCAGAAAAGTTTTTACAGAACCATTGTCCTATGAAAATAGAGGTTACTTACCAGTAACTCTGTTCTTTGAGAGAGCTCCACGTATTCTCACTAATGGGATTCACTTCCTGCTCCGCAGGTACCGGAAAACCTCTTGTCAGCAGTTTCCAGGCAGAAGAAAGCCTGGAAAGATCTAGAATAAGGTGAGGACTCCGCTCTTCCCTCCACCCTTCCACTAGGGGAAAAGTGCGGGCTCAAGGTCACAAGAGCGGGAGGCTATAAAAGGGGGCGAGCTCTCACCACCTCAGTTCCTTCCAACCCCATCTCAGGAAGACCAGAGGGTATCTCCGAGACAGAGGGGAAGGTCGGGCAGGTCGTAAGAATACGCGGAGCTCTCTCAAAGAACAGAGTTACTGGTAAGTAACCTCTATTTCTTCTTCGGGGATCTCCGCAATTCTTACTAATGGGAGAGTGAGTAGCAGAGAAAAGACATACCTTTGGTGGAGGGAGTAGAGGAGTTTAATGAAGTATGGATCGCAGTACTGCTCTGCCAAGCCCAGAATCTGTCATCACAGCCATGTCCAGCAAGTAGTGCTTGGTGAAGGTATGCACCAAGGTCCACGTGGCTGCCTTACAAATGTCCTGTATAGGGACTCCACGGAAGTTGGTGATCGAAGAGGCGACTGCTCTGGTAGAGTGAGCCCGAAGGTGGGAAGGAGGGGTCCTGCCCACTTGTTCATAACACCATTGAATGCAGAGTAAAATCCATTTAGAGAGTCTCTGGGATGTAACTCTCACTCCGATATATTGGCCACCATAGGAGACGAATAGGGCATCAGACGCTCTGAAAGGACGAGTGCATGAGAGGTAGAAGGACAACGCCCATTTGACATCCAGAGTATGGAAAGACCGATCCGTAGGGGAAGAATGCGTTTTAGGGGAAAAAACAGGTAAGGAGATGGTCTGGTTTAAATGAAAGGGGGAAACCACCTTAGGGATGAAGGAGGGATCTGTTCTGAGGTCCACCTTGTCCAGATGAAAAATGGTGTATGGAGGGGAAGCCCATACGGCGGAGAGCTCTGAGACTCTCCTAGCAGATGTAATAGCTAGCAAGAAAGCTGCTTTAATTGAAAGGTTCTCGAGGGAGGAAGATGCCATGGGTTCGAAGGGTGGTCCCATCAGCTTGGTCAGGACCAGGTTGAGGTCCCACGGTTAGTGGGTGGGAGGAGGGAGGAAAGGAGTTGATGAGTCCTCTCCAGAAGGTTCTCATGAGGGGATGTGTGAAGAGTGTATCCATGCCAGCTGGATAGAGACGAGAAGATAGTGCAGCAAGGTGTACTTTGAGGGAAGAGATGGACAGCCCCAATTCATGGAGATGTATCAGGTATCGAAAGACGTGGGTCATAGACAAATTGTGTACATCGTAGGGTAGGTAAGCGCACCAAGTTGTGAAGCAGTTCCACTTTGCTGCGTAGCAAGCTTGGGTGGAGGGACAATGGGAATTTAACAGGATTCTAGCAACCTCGGGGGCGTCGTCGTGTATCAGAACTTGACTAACCAAGTGGAGAGATGGAGCGACCGCAAGTCGTGGTGAAGGACAGACCCTTGGTCCTTCAAGAGAAGATTGGGAAGGAGTGGGAGAGTGACTACGCCAATGGAGATGGCTCGGAGAGTTTGATACCATGACTGGCGAGGCCACACCAGAGCTATCAAGATGATGTGAGCACGGTCTAACTGGATCTTGTGCATGACTCTGTAAATGAGGGGGATGGGGGGAAACGCATAGAGCAAGGGCCCCTTACAGGAGATAGCGACGGCGTCAGAGATCGAGCCGTGTGCGTGGTCCGCCCTGCTGCAAAAATTGTGAAGTTTTGCATTCTCTCGAGAGGCGAAGAGATCTACGGCGGGGGTGCCCCATAACCGGAAGAGATCTGTGAGGACACAGTCATTGAGGGTCCACTCATGCTGGTCGGTGGATATGCGGCTGAGCTGATTGGCCAGGAAATTGTCCTGTCCCGCTAGGACAGCGTGTAGATGTATGTAGTGATGAATACACCACACCCAGATGGCCTGAGCCTCTAGGGAGAGGTGCGTGGATCTCGCTCCTCCCTGTTTGTTTATATACCACATCGCCATGGTGTTGTCTGTTAGAATTAGAACATTGCATCCCTTGATGTGGTTGAGAAGGGCTGTAAGCGCCCATCAAATGGCTCAAAGTTCCAACAGGTTGATATGCATGAGCCTCTCTTCTTGAGACCATAGACCATGTATCGTGAGCTGGTCGATGTGAGCACCCCAGTCTGTGAGCGATACATCTGTAGTGAGGGAGACATGCACCGGAGGGGGATCGAAAGGCATGCCAGAAAGTACATGTCGTGGGTCGGTCCACCAAAGAAGGTCGTTGTAGACCTCCTGAGGGATAGTTATGTGCATGGAGAGAGGGTGACGGGTGGGGTCATAGACATGAGCGA
This sequence comes from Sphenodon punctatus, assembly GCA_003113815.1. Lineage (NCBI taxonomy): Eukaryota > Metazoa > Chordata > Lepidosauria > Sphenodontia > Sphenodontidae > Sphenodon > Sphenodon punctatus. The sequence continues at coordinate 193,288 of QEPC01009093.1, read as the reverse complement.
GCCATTGCTGGAGTGTTCGAAAGTGGAGGCGTACATAGGGGGTCACTGCTGTGGTTGCCACCATCAGACCCTGGAGGTGAAGGAAGAAGCGCACTGGTCTCCTGGGCTTCGTTTGAAGGGGTGATATAGTTGAAAGTAAGTCGTGAAATCTATTGCTGGGCAGGAAAGCCTTCATCTGTATGGTGTCGAGAACTGCCTCTATAAACTGAAGTCATTGCGTTGGGAGGAGATGAGACTTCTTGTAGTTGATGACAAACCCCAAATCCTGCAGAATGTTTAGAGACAGGTGGAGATGGTTTGTTAAAATGAGGGCGGATGGTGCTGCAAACAGACAGTCGTCCAAGTACGGGAACACCTTTATGCCTAGAGTTCTGAGGTGGGCCACGACCACTGCTACGCACTTTGTGAACACCTTGGGGGCTGTAGAAGGGGAGAACGGAATACTGGAAGTGTCGATTGCCTACAAGGAAACGTAAGTAGCGTATATGAACAACCTTAATAGAAATATGGACGTAAGCATCCTTCAGGTCAAGGGAGGCCAACCAGTCCCCTTTTTGGAGGCCTAGATAGATGATGGGGAGGGAGGTCATGCGAAACTTAAATTTCCAAATATACTTATTTAGTTGGCAAAGGTCGAGGATAGATCTGAAGTCCTTGTCCTTCTTAGGGACGAGAAAGTAATTGGAATAGAAACCTGTATGTCGCTGAGACCGAGGGACTGCCTCAATAGCCCCCTTGGCAAGAAGTTCCTGAATCTGAAGTAGTATTTGAGGTTTGGGTGGGGGGCCCCGAAGGGGTGAGGGAGGGGAGTCGGGAGGCAGAGTGTGGAACTGAATGGAGTATCCACAAGTGATAATTTCTCTAACCCAACGGTCTGAGGTAAGAGAGGCCCACAGACTGTAAAAGGGCCGGAGATGGTTGCAAAAGAGGGGGGAATTCAGAGGAACTCCCTTGACCTGGTCTGGTTCAAAAATGCTGCTTGGGGGAGGGGGGTCGGGTAGACGAGGTGGAAGAGGACCTGCCCTTGCCTCTCTGCTTTGAGAAATGCCTACGGGACTGGGTAGAGGACGGTTGTTGTTGTTGGTACTGGGGCGAGAACCTCCTGTTACTCTGATACAAAGGCTGGTAGCAATGTCTGGCTTGGTATGGGTGGTATGAATAGGAGGTAGAAGAAGGGTAGAAGGACCTCTTCCTAGCAGAACGAATCACCCCAGTAGATCTGGCCGTTTGGCACATCTCTTTAACCTTTTTCAATGTGTCATCAGTGGAAGCCACAAAGAGACCATCCCCATCGAAGGGGAGGTCCTCGATGCGAGTCTTATTTTCGGGAGCTAAGGCAGTGGACTGCAGCCAAGCGTGGTGTCTAAGGGTAATATCCATACCTCTGATATTGGATTCAGCTATATGCATGTTAGCCGTACATTGGAACCTAGTTATCTGCATGCCCTCTTGATGTAGGGCTAGGATTTGGGCTGGGTTGGAGGCTCTACTCAGCTGAGCCCAAAGCCAGAGCTGGTATCCGCAGAGGGCGGAACCGTAGTTGGCAGCATGGAGAGAAAGAGTTTCAGAAGAAAAAATCTTTCACCCTAACACATCTAGGCGTCTACCCTCCTTATCTGCAGGGGATTTTTGGAGNGAGCAGGACCGATGGTGCCCTTGGAACAGAGGCTGGGAGGCAGACTGGGAGTAGCCGTGATGCCCAGTGGGGAGGAGCAGGAGCGGTGATGTTCACCTGTCTCTTATACACATCTAGATGTGTATAAGAGACAGCTCTCTAGGTATAGCATAAAGGGAGTCCGCCAACTTATTGGTGGGTAAGGCGGAGGCAGGTTTGGCCCACACTGTCTTGGAAGGCTCTAGTAATTGATCCAATATAGGGAGCATGATCTGTCCTGAATCTCCCGATCCCAAGATCCCCCAAACTGGGTCCGATTGTGACTTTTTGACAACCTTAGTGGGTAAATTGGGAAGAGCAGAAGTTAGCCTTTTTAGCATGTTCTGAAAGGCCTTGGTATCCTCAGTGGAGAGGGAGGACATGGGATCCGATATAGCATCGGGGGTGTGGGGGTGTGGAGAGATAGTCTCATCCTCGTCATGCAGTGAAGAGGAGGAAGATACAGAGGCAGGACTCTCTGAGGAATTGTCGCACTCCGGCTCAAAGGAGGTCGAGACAGGAGGGGGTACTTCCCTAGCCGGAGCCGGAACTAGCAGCAAGTCAATAAGAGAAAGGTCCCTCGGTGGGTCTAACCTTGGTTCCTGCCAGTAGGTGGAGGCAAGGAGGGCTATTGGAGCTTGTTGCGCCACCGGAAGCAGAGGGGGTACCGCTGGTACCAACGGTACCGTAGGTTGCTGGGCACTTCGATGGTGCATCTGCGAAGAAGGCAGAGAGATGGACGGCCACTGAGGGGAATCTGGAGGAGCCCTGGAGGCTGTCGGAGGTGTTCGAGGTTGCACGGGGGGCACAAATTGGAGTGATGGCTGGTACTGAGCCTGATGATCAAAGGCTGAAAAATCCCTCTCAGAGTGGTAGGGGGATCGTGATGGGTACCGACCCCCCGACCCCCCTCCTCCTCTGACCGTCTGCATTGATGGGGTCACCATCCGTCCTGTTCTCCGTGCCCGCAGCTTGGGCTTCATTTTTGACACGCACCTCTCCTTTAAACCTTACATTGACTCTGTGGCCAAATCCTGCCGATTCGCTCTCCTCAACATTGCCCGCATACGCCCCTTTCTATCTATCTCCTCGGCCAAAATCCTTGTTCATGCCATGGTCATCTCTCGCCTCGACTACTGCAACCTCCTCCTTGCTGGCCTCCCTCGCTCCCACCTGTCCCCCCTTGTTGCGATCCAAAACTCTGCCGCCAAGATCATTCACTCTGCCCGTCGCTTCGACCATGTAACGCCTCTCCTCCTCTCCCTTCACTGGCTCCCCCTTCCTGAACGTATCCTGTTCAAACTCCTGGTTTTCACGTTCAAATCGCTCCATGACCAAGCTCCCCCTTATCTCTCGGACCTAATTTCCCTATGCACTCCTGCGCGCGCTCTCCGCTCTTCCTCTGTCCCCTCCCTCGCTCTCCCTCGTTTCTCCTGCTCGCCCAACCGCCTTCGTCCCTTCTCCCTCGCTGCCCCCCATGCCTGGAACTCCCTCCCTGCCGACATCCGCCTCGCCCCCTCCCTCCGCTCCTTCAAATCCCTCCTCAAGACCCACCTTTTCCATGCTGCCTTTCCCAATGCCCTCTAGTCTTTCCCCTTGCTCTTACTGTCAGCCCTCCTCTGCTGACTGCTGCTACCGACCACCTTGTAACCAAGCCAAGTACACGCACCTGAGACTTCGCATCCGCCTGAATGTTTGTTTGTCTTCTCCCATGTCTCTCCCGCTGTCCCCTCTCCTTGTCTCCCCCTCCTTGTCTTTTAGATTGTAAGCCACAGGTAGGGACCGCATCTGATTGTATGTTCTGTACAGCGCCAGGTTGCAACTGGCGCTTTATAAATGTTTAATAATAATAATAATAATAATACCGGTACTCTAGGCACTCGTAGTTGCGGTATCAAGAAAAGTCATTGTGGCGGTACCACGATTCACCGTGAGGGGAGCAGCAGGAGCACGGGGACTGGGAGCGCTGGTCCCGAGAGATCCGGAATGATCTCCCATGGGGAAGCTCATGGTGGTCGGGTCTATTTAGGAGCTCAGACTCCCAGGCTTCGTCCCCGTGACGTGAGCCAGAGCAGGACCGATGGTGCCCTTGGAACAGAGGCTGGGAGGCAGACTGGGAGTAGCCGTGATGCCCAGTGGGGAGGAGCAGGAGCGGTGATGTTCACTGTGTGATCAGTCCCGATGGTACCGACGCTGCCATTGGTGTAGGTACATCGGGTGGTACCAGCGGTACCAGAGTCACCTCCGCCCTAGCCAGAGTCGGAGGGGCCGGGGTGGCGGTAGTAGGCGGTACAGGAGTAGCCTTCACCCTAGCCAGGAACAGAGGGGCTGGGGTAGCAATCTGAAGTGGCGTGCCATGCACTTGTGCTGGCTGAGAAAAAAGAGTCTCGACCTGGAGTGGGCGGGTTAGGCCCACCTCATCAGCACTCCGGGATCTCTTTTTCTTTTTCTTGTGCTCGCCTTGGCATCGGTGATGCTCCTTGGTTGAGGCAGCAGCGAAACCGGTGGTCACAGCGGTACTGGCGGTCACAGAGTGCGAGGGGGAGCTCACCCGCACCTCTGGTGCCGGAGTCTTTTCTGCGCGAACCAGGCCATGGGATTGCACGGTAGGGACTGCAGGCAAATCCATGAGGGCTGCACGAGAAGAGAGTGACAGAGGTCCGTCTTCACCGCCCTGAAGAGCTTTCCTTGTCAAGATCTCCTGCAGCCGCAGGGTTCTTGTTCTTTAGGTGCGAGAGGAAAGCGTAGCGCAGGAGGGGCAGGTCCTGGTGTTATGCCTCTCTCCCAAGCAGGCTAGACAAAGTTCATGAGAGTCACTCACAGAAAGCGTGACTGGACAAGAAGCGCAGCGCTTAAAGCCTGGCTGCTTGGGCTTGCTTCGCTGGCCCAAGAGAAGGCGGCGAGCCTCGAGGAGGCCCCGAGGGCGGGCGAAGCCAACTCTCTAGTAGAAGATCTTCACTAGACTAACTACTAAATCCTATATACTTTACTTTTTTTTTTTAAACTACTGACGGTGCTGAAAAGCACAGAGGTCTTCCAACGCAGCACGGTTGGAAGGAACTGAGGCGGCGAGGGCTCCGCCCCCTTTTATAGCCTCCCGGTCTCGCATGACCTGGAGCCAGCGCTTTTCCCCGACTGGGAGGGTGAAGGGAGGGGCGGAGCCCTCACCTTATTTTAGATCTTTCCAGGCTTTCTTCTTCCTGGAAACTGCTGACAAGAGGTTTTCCGGTACCTGCGGAGCAGGAAGTGAATCCCATTAGTGAGAATCACGGAGATCCTCGAAGAAGAAACAGGTTTTCCTCAAAAACAACATGTCTGGGAATGAGCGGATTTCAGCAAAATCTTCTGATGGAAAACAGTCATGAGTAGGAGGTCTCTTGTTTCCAGTGCTCCTGAGCATTCTGCTCCAATGTCTACTTGAAACTTAGATGACTAGGTGGGTTTGGGGTGGGGTGGGGACAAGTGAGGATAGGGCAGATTTAGAAAAGTACTGCTGATTTCTTTCAGACATGCAATAAAGTATTGCTGGATAATAGGCTGTAACAATAGTATTTCCAGGTGTATTATTTAAAACTTAGCCTCCCACACAAATTTTGTATGGGAAATTCTTAGGAAAAGAAATTTCCCCATGCATCAAGTTTGGCATTCTATGCCTCACAGAGTGATTTTAGACAGACAGCACACATGATTCTGCTCTGCCTCACACCTGAGTGGACTGTCCTTCTAAACGCAGTCCGCCAGACATGCAAGTAGAGCAGAGGTGGAACAGGTGCCATCTGCTACAAGGCAGTTCAGCTGGTGGTGCTCCAGAAAATCCAGGAACACTGGCAGCAGAGCTGACTGGCCAAACTCTGGGCACTGACTGGAGGCAGAGCAGCGGTCTATCTACTTAGTGGATGGCCATTGCAGCTCTTGTCTTGCCCGGGGGTTGCCCCAGGAAACATTATAGAGCTGAGCGTTGGGCGATCCATTCACAGCTCTATGGTGTGGAGGAGGGGGAGGCTGCCTGGGTGGATCATGGCCTGCAGCAGCTGCTGGGTCCATGTAAACCCAGAGCAGGTCCAGGGTGGCCAGCCCTGGGTCCATCTAAAGACAACTGCTTTCTTGATTTGTTGCCAAGTGCAGTAATTAAGGACCATTGTGTCTGAGTGTGACAGCAAGATCTGGATGTTCACCTGGTAGGAAAGACTTCTTAAATGGCATTGATCCTCCATTTACTATTTTTATTTCTTGCATTTATATCCCGCCCCTCTCACCCAAGGGTGACTCGAGGTGGCTAACAATAAGAGCAAATTATCAAAATATAAAACACAATATAAACACAGTAGGAATAAATAGAACACATTAATACTTATAAAAATAAAACCCCTCCCCAACCCTAACCCATCCCACCCACCCCCTCCCCCTTGCCAAATGCCTGGAGGAAAAGCTAGGTCTTACAGCTACTCTGGAAGGCAAGGAGATTTGGGCTGAGGCAGATCTCTGCCGGGAGGGCCTTCTGAAGTGACAGTGTGGCTGCAGAGAATGCCCTCCTGCTCGTACAGACCCGCCAACAATGTGGGACCTCCAGGAGGGTGCTCCTGGACAACTACAGGGGCTGCCCAGGGACCCTGGGGGTGAGGCAATTTTCCAGATAAGCAGGACCCAGACTGTTAAGGGCTTTAAAGGTTAAAACCATGACCATCAATTGGGCCAGGAAGCAATAGGCAGCAAGTGCAGTGCTTGGACCACTGGTGTAATGTGCTCTCTGCGGCCCGTCCCAGTCAAGCCCCATGGGGAGCACCAGGGGAAGCCCCATGTAGAGCACATTACAATAGTCCAGTCTCATGGTGCTAAATGCATGGATGAGGGTGGTGAGGTCCAAGCCTGAAACATCTGAGCGGAGCTTTCTCATCAGATGTAATTGGCAAAAGGCACCCCTGGCCACAGCCGACACCTGAGAGTCCAAGCACATCTGCGAATCCAGGAGCACCCCCAGGCTCCACACACATGAAACCAATGGAGGGCGCACACCTCCTATAACAGGGGTGCTCTCCCTCCTCAGATCATCAACCCCCACCCCAGCATCATCACCTCCGAATTATCAGGATTAAGCTTCAATTGGCTCGACTTCATCCAGTCCCCCTCCAGTGGCCAGACACTGGATTTACTAGATTGATTGCAAATCTAGTGAGCACATCATCATGGGAGATAAACACCAAGGTAACCTGCTGGTATGTCCTTATTTTGATGGAAATCCTTGTGGAACAATGGGTGTTAAACATGATAGGGGCCCAGCTCAGCCCGCTCTGACCCACTTGGGCCAGCACTGAACCTGCACGTCTGTTCCAGACCTGCAATATGTGGGCCTGGTTCAGGCCCCACTGGGGTGGATGGTTCAGCTGAAAACATGGGCCCAGGAGGAACTGGGCTCACAGTCTGGACCCAAGAGCTGCCCAGGTGGACCAGAGCAGGCTGAACTGGGCAGGTGGTGGGTGCATCTGTTTGCATGCCCACCCAGCATGGTGTGGGGCAATTCCATGGCTACCTGTCATTGTGGGGGGGGGAGGGTGCTGGCCGCAGGAGAGTGATTAGACCGTCAACACAGCGTTCACCCCAAACACTGATTAAACTGTCAAGACCTGGCAGTTATTCACTTCCAGTGTGTAGGGTGAACACTGTGTTGATGGTATGTCTAAACACTGTAACGGTAGGACACTGTGTTACAGAGTACTGAACAGTGTTATGTCTAAAAACATCCATCAAGGCTCTGGGGCCGTCATTCCACTCAGAGGAGGCTCTCATTCCATTGCATCCGGAAGCAGTAATTCCAGTCCCTAGAACCACAGACAGACTATACACACACAGACACACACACAGACTACGGTTGTCACCTATACCAATTTTTAGGGAACACTTATGAAAAATACATGTTGCAGGGCCTTCATTGGCACCTAAGGCCTTCTTTCTAAAGAGGACCATTACTGGGTCAGAGCAATGGTCCATGTAGCCCAGTATTCTGTCTCCAACATTGCCCAGCTTCAGTTGCTTCAGGGAAATACAGAAACTGGACATAATGGAGTGATTCATTTCATGCTCTTCACTCCCAGGTCCAACAGTCAGCGGTCTCATTCCTTCACCAACTTGACTAATGACCATTTATGGACCTATCCTCCTAAGAACATACCCAGTCCTTTTTTTTTTAAACCCAGTAATACTATTTGCCTTCATAACCTCCTCAGACAATGAGTTTTATAGGCTAATTCTATTGCGAAAAAACTCTTGCGGTTTTAAATCTTTTGCCAGTTAATTTAATATTGTGTGCCCTAGTCCCATCATTTGTGTATAACGGGGGTAGCCAAGAGGTAGAACATGATCTACTGGTGGATCACAAGCTAGTCTCCAGTGGATCACAGGGTGGGGAGGAGGATCAGCCCCTCAAAGATTGCCTCTGAGGAGAAGAGGAGGACTGGTGCACAATGGGGTGTCTCCATGGATTAAACCGGCTAGGAGAGTTTCTTCAATGTAGCTGAGAAGGCTGCTCTCCATTCTAGAGATCAGCTGCCAAGATGCAGGGCTGGCCTTACCATGGGAAACAGAATACCGGCAGGGCTTGACAGACCATTGGTCTGACACAGTATGGCACTTCTTATGTTCCTATCTTTTTATGCTCTTTTTAGATCTGCCAGAAAAGATTCTGGCTGCAAAGAGAGGGGACCACATCGGGGCTCATTGCCCACATAGAGCGAACGCATGGCAGAAGAGTGAGGTGGCAGGAGGAGGATTCTGGTGTGGCCGTGGAGCCTCAGCGCTAGAAGAAGGGGGGGAAGGCATCCCAAAAAATATGGCATGTAAGCCCTTCCCCCCCTCCAGCCCCGATGTGAAGACCCCCGGGCCCCAGGAGTCTGATGAGGTCAATGCCCACCCGGGACTTCATGGCCAGCCTGCAGATGACAGCAGCCACCATGGAGAACCGCCTGGTGGAGCAGTTCCAGGCGTTCCAGTTGGAGAAGAAGAAGGTGGAGGTATACGGCCAGTACGTCTCCGCCGAGATGGAACACCTGGACCTATACCACCAGGCACTCTCCAAGTGGCATCGGGCCGTGGAAGGGGCCAGGGAGTTTGCCGTGGCCCATGGCTATGATCTACAAAAGTCCCGGGTGGCCGCCCCTCAGTCTTATGCTGTGCCCCAACGGCTGTTGCCTTTTCCCCAAGTCCCAGGGGACAGAGACTAATAGTTTAATTTATAAGTTTCCTTTCAATATTTACTTTTGGTTTCAGAATGTTGTTGTTGTTTTGTTCTTGTTGTTATTTAAATAGTTTTAATAAAAGTTGTTGTATTTCTTGTTACGAGCTTCGTTGACCTGTCCAATATTTTATCCCTATGTGCTGAAGTTCTGGCTGGCAGATGGCAGAATCTCATACAGCTTGTCGATCCCTACCAGCAGCACGTGCCACCCCATGTAGTGTAGTTATTAACCCAAAGATGTGCGATGCCAGCAGCAGGGTCTCAACTTGCAGACAGCCCCCCAGGAGGTGCAGGACTTGTGTTTGTGTGTGTGGGTGTGACAGAGAGAAAGAGAGACAGGCTCCTTGGCAGCGGGCAGCAGGTGGCAGGAGCTGGTGGTCAGAGGGGCTTTTATTTCCAGCAGCTTCAGTGGGCATCCACAGGTAGGTTCAGAGGAGTAGGCTGTTGGTGGCGGGGGGGGGGGGGGACAGGCTGGCATGCAGGCACCGGGCTTCTGGATGCAGTGGAATGGAATGCGGCCCCCAGTGACTGGAACTATGGTCCCAGAATCTAGTTGATGGCTCCTGGGACGGGTGGGCATGACTGATTCAGGGATAGTGGAAATCCCTGAAAGCCTAAAGCCTATTGGGCACACTTCATTCAATCATGTGATAGGTGGTAGGAGCAGGTACAGGAACTCACACAGGCAGGCACATATAATACGTTGTGTTATATTCCATCTCATTATGGTAGGTTTGCTGCGTGCTGGATGTGGGCAATGGACATTGGGTGCATGAGCACAGATAGGAGTTCTTCCTGGTTCTAACAGGTGGCAGCCATGGTAGTTGGATACACCTACCTCTCCCCCTCCAACCTCCATCTCTCTTGTTCTAGCTGGGAACCTCTCTCTCTCTCTCTTTCTCTGGCCATACAGTGCAGGTGACAGCATGGGTGGGATTGTGTGTCTCTCCTTCTGTGGGGAGACTCTCTCTCTCTCTCTCTCTCTCTCCATGAACAGCAGGTTGCATAAAGAAAAGGTGGAATGACAGCGCCCCATGAGTGGAATGACAGGGCACAAGAACTCTGAGGGTGGGTCCTGGGGCTGGAGTGGCTGTTTCTCGATGCAGTGGAAAGACAGTGCCTCCATGCAAGGAATGATGGCTCCAGACCCATGTCGTTGGGTCCTGGGGCTGGAGTGGCAGCTTCTAGGTATTGGCCACAGCCTTCCCTGCCTGTAACTTGGCCCCAGAACCCTGATGGCAGGTCCTGGGCTGGAGTGGCTGTTTCTTGATGCAGTGGAAAGACATCGCTTCTGTGCAAGGAATGATGGCCCCAGATCCATGATGGTGGGTCCTGGGGTTGGAGTGGCAGCTTCTAGATATTGGCCACAGCCCTCCGTGCTGGTAACTTGGTCCCAGAACCCTGATGATGGGTCCTTGGACTGGAGTGGCTGTTTCTTGATGTGGTGGAATGACATCGCCTCCGTGCGAGGAATGATGACCCCAGGCCCATGATGTTGGGTCCTGGGGCTGGAGTGGCATCTTCTAGGTATTGGCTACAGCCCTCCCTGCCGGTAACTTGGCCCCAGAACCCTAACGGTGGATTCTGGGGCTGGAGTGGCTGTTTCTTGATGCAGTAGAAAGACATCACCTCCGTGCGAGGAATGATGGCCCCAGACCCATCACGGTGGGTTCTGGGGCTAGAGTGGCAGCTTCTACGTATTGGCCACAACCCTCCCTGACAATAACTTGGCCTCAGAACCATGACTGCGGGTCCTGGGGCTGGAGTGGCTGTTTCTTGATGCTGTGGAATGACAGCGCCCTGTGCAAGGAATGACGGCCCCAGACCCATGACGGTGGGATGACATCACCTCTTTGTGAGGAATGATGGGTGCCAGAACCTGTGGCACAGACAGCATGGGCGGCATTGGCAGCAGCAGCAGACACTGTTTGCCAGTATACAGAACCCTTGGCACAGACGACATATAGGCCTGGCCTGGGGGCCATTGGCACCAGCAGACAATGGTTGCCAGGGTACAGAACCCTTGCCACAGACAGCATATAAGCCTGGCCTGGGGGTCATTGGCACTAGCAGACATTGGTTGCCAGGGTACAGAACCCTTGGCACAGATGGCATATAGGCCTGGCCTGAGGGGCCATTGGCACCAGAAGACAGTGGGTTGCCAGGGTACAGAAACCTTTGCACAGACAGCATATAGGCCTGGGGGCCATTGGCAGTAGCATCAGCAGACATTGGTTGCCAGGGTAGGCAGTCAGATGGCGTGGCATGAGCGGCAGTCAGGCAGACTGAGGCAGGGTTCGAGCTTTGCAACCTGGGTGGGTGGGCAGGCAAGCAGCGTGACATGAGAGGCAGTAGGGCAGGTGGGCTTGGGCAGGCTTTGAACTAGGCAACCTGAGTGGGCAGACAGGCACCTTGACATGGGAGGCAGGAAGGTGGACTGAGGCATGCTTTGAGCTTGGCAGCAAGCTGGGCAGGCAGCCAGGCAGCGTGGCATGGGAGGCAGTAGGGCAGGCAGACTGGGACATTGGCAGCAGGGCACTCAGATAGGCTAACAAAGACTGTGCAGTGCGAGAGAGCAAGAGCCAGTCAGCGTCACATAGGCGGGCCAAGATCTTGTAGCCATAGGCCGGCTGGCAGGCTTACAGTGTGTTTCCCAATGCCACCCTGCGTCATGAGGCCAGTCAGATAAGGTGGCCGAGGCCATCCAGTATGAGAGAGAGAGAGAGAGAGGCAGGGTGGGTGCCAGGCATTGAGAGGGAGGGACAGCACCTCAGCAGCATAGGAACAGGAGCCCTAGCCCAGATTGAGGAGGAGAAGGAGGAGCCCCATCCCGACTGCCCCTGGCATGTGATGGCGTGTGCCACTGCACCATCACTCCTTGTCCAGGGGCAGCTCAGGGAATCCCAGCAGCGGAAGGTTCACCTTTAGGAACAAGTGTTCCACCAACTTGGCCCCCAGTCTCAGGTGGTGCAGGGAGCAAATGTCCCCTGCCACAGAGAACACCCGCTCGCTGGGGGAACTGGTTGGTGGGCAGGACAATAATCCCCTGGCCACTTTGGACAGGGCTGGCCAAACGTCAATCTTGCTGGCCCAATGCCCAAGGGATCGCTGCTGGGATCAATGCACGGCTCCTCGTCCAGGTAGGTCTCGACTGCTGATGAGGTGCTGTTGTATTCCCTCTCATAGCTGTCCCTGGGCACCACCGCCCCCACTTCCCTCAGCCATGCTGTCTGCCCATTTGTGCTGGGCCGCATGCCCCCCAGAGTGGGCTGCACAGAGGAGCTACTGGCAGTAGGGGTGCTACTGCTGATCTTGCTGCTGCTTCTACCGCTAGGCCTGGAGGCAGGGATAGACCCTCTGACTGAAAGGGGTGGCTGCTTCCACTCCCACTATCCCCAGGGGCATCCTGCTGCTGCTGCCGCACATTCTCAAGAGCCCTCCCTGCCTTCTGGACCCTCCCCAGAAGAGCATCCTTCCAGAGGCCATAGAGGGATGATTTGTGTGCAACGCTGCCCTTGACCCTGGGGTCCAGCATTGTTCCCAAAACATATTCCCCCCACAGCAGGAGCTCTACAAACCTCACCTTCAGGCCTGTCTTGAGCGTCTGCACCAGTCCACCGCCTCAGCCCCCAGCTTCTTGCCCCGAGGGCCACAATCCTGCCCCTGCAGAATCTCCTCAAGACTCTGGTGGAGACTCTGGACCGGAGGGGTCACCTGGATGATTGTGGCCGTAGAGGAGCTGATGGTCTCTGTCACTTCCAGGAACGGTTGCAGAACAAAGACCATCTGGGAGAGGATATCCCATTCTTTCCCATTGAAGCCCTGCTGTCTGTGTCCAATTGCACCTGATGCAAGGCGGCTTTCTGTTCCACAAGCCACTCAAGCATCAGGAAGGGGGCATTCCATCTGGTGGAGACATCCTGCACCAGCTGGTGCACTGGGTGGCCTTGCTCTGCTTGCTTGGCCCTGAGGAGTTTGCTGCCCTTCACGCTGTGATTAAAGAACCCAGCCTCCCTCCCCCGCTGGATCAGGAATCTAAGGGTGCCTTCCCCAATCCCCTTATCCCCCAAGCCCAGAGAATCCTTGACCACCAGGTGGAGGGTGTGTGTGGCGCAAGGGATGCTCGTGAAGCCCCCATCATGGACTGCCTTGAGTATATTGGCCGCATTATCAGTCACCACACACCCTGGGGTGAACGGTGCACCTGGCGTGACCCACTCCCCCACCACATTGTTCAGGGCTGCCTCTATGTTCCTGGCAGTGTGGGGGAGTCCATGACTTCTGCCTTGAGCAGGGCCCACCTATACCCTGGCTCATACCACTGTCAAATGCCGACTCTGGGTTCTGCCACCAGTGCACCATCACTGCCAGGTACGCGTGCTGGGCATTCTGGCTGGACCACAGGTCAGTGGTGAAATGGACAATGGCACCCTCAGCCCCTGCCAGCTGCTCCTTCACCCGCTCCTTCAAAGTCCCGTACAGGGCTGGCACCACCGTATGACTCAGGGTGGTGCGGGATGGCACCTTCTCACCCAACATGCATGTGGCTTTCTCTTGAAAGCCATGCCACCCTCCAGCTGCCGATGGCCTTGGCAGCTGCCCCCATCCCAGCTCCTCCATTGTGGGCTGACGCTGCTGTTGAGGCTGCTGCTCCTGCTGCTCCCCCCTAGCAGCAATACTGCTCCTGCTGCTAGACACAGCCGCTGGAGCAGGACGGTTGCCCAATGAAGGAGGCAGATGACTAGCCGCTTGGGTTGGGAACCTGCTATGATCCACTGACTCTGCCTCCTCGCTTAGCAGTGCAGCACTGTGGCATGATTTCAGGTACCTCGACATGGCGGTTGTCCCCAGGTTGGTGAGTATCTGCCCACGCTTCACCACCTTATTGCACAAAGTGCACTGAACCTCCCATGGATCATCTGCTAGCACCTTAAAATTCTCCCAGACCCATGATTTTTTAGCCCCTCCTCCCTTCTGACCAGCACCGAGTGATGCACTCGTGGGAGGGGCAGGACATGGTGGCACTGGCGATACAGCTCGTTGAGGGACAGCCATCACCTCAGCAGCACCAGACACAGAGACCTCCTCCACAGAAATCTCTGCATCACTGTCCCCATCCCCAAACAGAGTGACAGAGGCTGCTGGACTCCCGATGCTGCTCCCACTCTGAGTAGCACTCTCCCCCTGCCCCCTATAGCTGCTGTTGCTGCTGCTATGCTCTCTTCTTCCATTGCCCAGGAATCGTGCCCTGCCTCTAGCAGCTGGGGTGAGATCCATTGGTCCTGAACTGCTTTGGGGGATTGCCTCTATAATTATGGTGGAGTCGGGGGACAATGGTAACCCCTGAGGAGCTTCAAGCACTGAGTCGCCTGCACCTGCAACTGCAGATGAGACCGCCTCAGTTGCCCGCAACACAGACATTACAGTGCCTTGCGTGGCAGTGGAGGATGCTGCCAGGAGGCGACGCCTAACCCCCTGACCCCTAGTGCCACTGGGAGCACTAGTGCCACTAGTCCTGGGAGAGGAAGACCCACAATCAGGCCTGCGCAGATTGAGGCGTGCTGATGGGCTGCTGCTTCTGCCTGCTGGCACTCTGTTGGCATGGCCCCTGCCAGCTCTGCCACGAGCCTCATTGCCTGGCTTGCGGGCAGCAGACTGCACTCTCACTCTCCTACCTCCCTTCTCCATTTCTCCCACCAAAAGAATGCACAAATATTTTATAAAAACAATTTTTTATTTTTTTATTTTTTTAAAATCTAATATTATATATATATATATATATATATATATATATATATATTACACTAAATCTAACTGCTATTAACTATCTAACTATTATAAAACCAATGGAACTAAATAATGGAAAATCTAACACCTAGTCCTACAAACACACTCTAAAACTGAATCACTGATCTCTATAAACTATAACTAAGCTAACTTAACT
>QEPC01009093.1:133548-152637 GCA_003113815.1 Sphenodon punctatus | reverse complement strand
GGGGGGGGGGGAGATGACTTATCCCCCAGAACCACCCGTTGGGTTCTACCAGCTAGGGAGGAATGGAACCATTGTAGAAACATCCCACCCAATCCTGCCTGGTCCCACAAGCAAGTCACCAACAGCTCATGATCAACTGTGTCAAAAGCTACCAATAGATCTAATAGGACCAGTAAAGTCGAACGTCCCTGGTCCATCCCCCGGCGCAGGTTGTCGACCAAGGCCACAAGCGCAGTCTCAGTGCCATACCCTGGGCGAATGCCAGACTGGGAGGGATCTAGAAAGCTGAGGCTATCTAGATGCTCCTGGAGCTGCTGAGCCACCACCCGTTCAATAACCTTCCCTAAAAAGGGAAGGTTAGAGACTAGCCGATAACTGGCAAATTATTATAAGCATTTATATAGTGCAAGCAATGTACCTGGCACTTTACAAAAAACAAGATAGACATGGTCCCTGCCCGAGAGCTTACAATCTAAAGACAGGGGGAGGGGAGACAGGGAAGGGGGAACAGAGGGATGCGACATTCATGAGGATGTGAGAACTCAGGTACACGTTCTTGGGTTGGTTACAGTAAATTGGGAATTTACAGATAACAGGTGGGGGATAATCCTGGATGGGGATGTTAGGAAGGGCGGAGGGGAAGAGGTGGGTTTTGAGGAGGGACTTGAAGGTGTGGAGGGTTGGGACAAGGTAGACAAGGGCAGGGAGGGAGTTCCAGGCATGCGAGGCAGCGAGGGAGAAGGGACAAAGGTGGTTGGGGGAGCAGGGGAGGCATGGGAGGATGAGGGAGGGGAAAGAAAAGGAGCGGAGTGCTCGAACAGGGGTTCGGAGGGAGATCAGGGCAGAGAAGTAGGGGGGAGTGAGGTTGTGAAGGACTTTGTAAGAGAAGACAAAGAGCTTGTACAGAATACAGAATTGTACAGAATACAGAATCAATGTCAAGTGATGGAGAGGCTGGGTAACTGCCTCCTAATTCTCCTGAAATTATTCCCTCAAAAACATCAGAAGTTTCATGCTTCGTATTTTTTTTTTTTAAAGAAAACAGAAAAAGCTGTCCTCTCCTCATTCCCAAACTTGTAAATGCTGGCAGACCTGAAGAAATGTATTTTTGTAGATGTTCTTACAGAAAGAACTCAGATACCAGAATGTTGTATGAACTTCTCGCTTCAATGGTATTGAGTCAATTGGTACTTTTAGACAGACAACAGCCCTGGTTCTACCTGCTTCTGCCCGAGTCACCTCTGGACTGGCTGGTCTGTTTAAAACAAGTTCCTCGCCAGATCTGGAAGCAGAGAAGGCTGTGCCTGCTTTGGTGGATCCTCATTTGTGGCGCTCCAGAATATCCTGGAGCACTGCCAGTGGAGCGGGCTATATAAACCCAGGTCTCTGACCTGAAGCAGAGCGGCTGTCCATCTGCTTGGCGAACCCATGCTTCAGCTCAGCTTTCAGCCAGCCATTGCCCCAGGCAACACCATAGAGCTGCAGGTGCCAGCCTAGAGAGTGTTAGGCAATCCACCCGCAAATCTATGATGCAGGGGGAGGGCATCATGAGGCGGACCGCGAGTAGGGGCATCCGCCAGGTCCAGCTAAAATGGACCCAGGTGGGTCTGCAAGTGGGCAGATATGGGGGATGCACCTCTGGGGCAGCTCCGGAGACAGGCAGCCTCCATATCCGTTGGTTTACACCCAAAGTAGGAGCAGCAATGGGAGTTAAAAATCAGCTATTTTTCCAATATATCACCCAAGGAGATGTTTTCCCTAAAAAAGGTGAAAGAAAATAAAATAAAAAAGGAAAATGGCTAAGTACTAGCAGTTTCTTTTCTCGTTCTTTATGAAACCTGCATGCACTTGAAGCACATATTGAGTAGAAAGTTACTAAATGCATCTAGGTTTTCCAATCATCTCTTCACAGGGACACCCACTGAGTAAAATTCAACTCCGTTTATGTCAGAAGTGACTTGCAGCTTTTTATTGAATTACCATGAAAACCAGCATGGCATTGTACCCTAACAGTGTGAGAGCAAGCACATCCACGTAATGCCTGTGGAAACAATATAAAAATACAAAGTAGCTTATGCCTCCGATTCTGTCTTCACAATCCTGCCAATATCCTGGGTCATTAACGGAGTGGCTGTAAACATTTTAAAACATAATCCTTTCAAACTCAGATTTTTTTTCAAAACAGATTTTTATTTTTTGTGAAGACCCCAATGGTTCCCTGCCTATTTCATAATGTCTAAAGTACCAGATGCCAGCTTGATTTGTTGGTGTTTGGTTTACAGTTGCACAATGCTAAGTGGTGGCAAACCATCAGGTTTAATGCTTTTGTTTCTGCCTTGTATGTTTTTCTTGTATTTGCTTTCATGAATTGATAGTATTGGGTAAACAACAATTTTTACTAGAGCTTTGGAACTATAGGTCAAATCCTGGAGTGTGTCTGCAATATGCTGCATTGTTGGCAAAATATGGTTATAGAGCAGATGCATCTGAATAAAGGTGTTATGGTAGGTAAGGAGGAAAGGAAACAAGGGGGACACACCAGAGGGGACACGCACATGGAGGCTCGGAGGCTCAACACTATCATTGGAGAAAAACAACCCCTCAGGATCTTAAATGGCCCCAATGCTCCCGAACGGGATGGGGCCAGATCACCATAGGGGGGAGATACAGGGGTGTTGAGAGTGAAGCCCCTCCACTCTCTCCCAGTACACCAAGCACCAACGCACACCCTTTCACCCGTAACTTCACACACAACTGCACAGACACCACGAGGAAAGAAGTACATGCACGAGTGAGGAGAGCAGGGGAACAGATCCAGGAAAGAAGAGGTACCCACAGGGATTTCTCTACGCAGGAATGTGGTACCAGGATGGGTCCCGACTTTTAGAGAGAAGGGGAGTGGGGGTAGGGGAACACCACTAGAGACACTGCACTCTGGTTCTATACTAGTATCACAAGCACCATAAAATTACCCACATACAATACTCCCACACAGTTGTCATTGAATACACTAGGCTCCCTGCACTCACCCGCACATACACGCACACTCTCACTCTCACACACACCAACTACTTTACCACACTGTTACGCAATTCACACTTTCCTGGCAGGAGAGGGGGGGCAGTTTCTCACAGCTCCGCCGATCACCGGCAACCCCCCTTAAGTCCAGCCATGCTTATATAGGTCTGGCTCTTCCCTGCCAAGCACACAGGCGGGCGGAGCGGCACAGCAAGGCTGGAAGCCCCGCCCCACTGGCACCCGCCGGCACGTGCTGGGGCTGTCCCCCCATGTCCCCAACTGCACGTGGAGCTGCAGTTTCCCCACTAGTAGCCCGGCGGCTGCAGGTGTCTCCTTGCTTCTGCAAGCCACCCGCGGACAGTGGCCCCACCCGCTCTTCACCAGGCAACGGCAGCGGCTGTAGCGATCTCAAACAAAAGGAGGCTTACTTCACAGAAGGTAGATGGTCTAGTAACAGAGCTTGACATAGCAGCTCTTAGGTCATTTCCCCCATCACCTTAACTGTGTAGGAGGCAACGGTGAAATGATGATAAATTTGGGGTTGTGCACCAGGCCCCCATGTCATTTTTGTTTTTTGTTTTCATTATTCAAAAATGTAATTTTCCTTGTTATTATTAACAACAATGTTGTTTTTGTTATCATTTTTGTTATCAATATGGATACCATTTCAAAGAAAGATTGTATTTTTGATATCGGTATCATTATCAATTCCAGTGCACAACTAATATCTATATAAATCTAAGAGAGACGGGAAGGGAAAAAGAAAACTACCTATATAACTATTCTAATCAAATCTATATGTCTATATAATCTATACTACCTAGCTATATATAATGCACAGGGGGGAGAAGGGCAGGGAAAGGGAGAAGGTAAAATGTAGGGTATGAGGAAGGAAAGGTATTGGGGTAATACAATTAGGGATAGGGAGGATTTTTTGTGTGCAAGCACCACAGTTCTGTAAATGCAACTGCTCTCACAGAACGGAGAGAAAAAACCTGGTCCTCCCATTATAAGGCTCTCCCTGAGGGAGGTGGATGGATCTCTGCCCTCAGGACTTTTAGCTCCCCCTCCTCCAGCAAATTGGGGGTGCTGGCGCTAGTGGTCCCCTTGCCAGGAGGGACCTTTGGGTGGGAAGGGGGATACGCTTTTGGGCATGACCTTTAGCCTTCTCTGACCCCCCTCAGTCCCACCTATTGTAGTGGGATGGTTGTTTATAGGGGCAGAGTGGTGGGGGCTGTTGTGAGAGAGGGGTAAATGGGTGGAGGGGAGGTGGGTTGGGTTGGTGGGGAGGGGTTATGGATTACTCCCCATGGGGAGGAGGAAGACTGGGTTGGGGAGGGTCAAAACTGTTCCCCCGGTGTGAGAGGGGGGTATGACCTGATGGGTGGGTGGGGTTGGCTCCCCTGTGAGAGGGGGGGTTGGGAGGGGGGGTCTCCCTTGGGTGGGACAACCACCAGGGGGTGAGGGGGTGGGCCTGGGGGTGTCTGCAGCCATTGGGGTCATGATGGGCCGGAGCAACTATGGTCCTTCTGGGAGGCGGGTAACATCAATGAGGAGGGACAGGTGCTTGGTGCCGGTCCCCTTCATAGGCCCCCAGACAGGTAATGCAGTGATCGAGAATGGGGGGAGTGGCTGGTCCGGGACTGCTGCTGTTGAATGTGAGGTTGGTTGGTAATAAATCTACAATGCTCTGGGAGTTGATCCTGGATCAATCAGCTGACCTTGTGTGTATTACAGAGAACTGGCTGGACACTGAGTCAGGGCCAATTTTGGATGACCTTGTTCCAGCTGGGTACTCTGTACAGCACTAGCCTAGACCAGAGGGGCGGGGAGGCGATGTAGCCATTATTTTTAAGGACACCTGGTCTGTGAGAAGATATCCAGTGCAGACTATTTTGGGCATGGATGGGATCCATCTGGTGATCGATTTGGCTGGAGACAGATTGGGGCTGCTGCTCATATACCGTACACCTACCTGTATGGCAGCATCCCTACACGCCCTAGCTGAGTTGGTGTCAGGGGTGGTCTTGCAGTCTCCAAGGATCCAGTGGTGGGGGGTGTATCAATACACCCTTGTCATAGACGGATCATTATCTCCTCGAGACCGATCTCCTGGCACATGTCTGCCCCCAGAGAGGTGTAGGACCAGTTTGGTTGGTCCACCCCCAGAGACTGATGGAACCAGAGAGGTTCCAGAATGCCCTAGGGGAATTGCCTCCTGATCTCAATGTCCATTCGCTCGATGACCTCATTGTCTTCTGGAACAACTTGTTGACTGAGGCCATTGACCGAATGGCTCCCAGGCATCCGCTTCCGGAATGCCAACAATGTGGGTCCCCTTGGTTTGCAGAGAACCTGTGCTGGATGAAGCAGGAAGGACAGCAGTTGGCGCAACGGTAGTGCTGGAGTCATGCTGAAGCCGACCAATTGTGACATAAAGCTAGTTTAAAAGCTTATGCTGTGGCGGTGTGGGCAGCAAAAAAAGAGTTATTTGCTGCCCTCATAGCATCTGCAAAGTCAGGTCCAGTGGAGCTTTTCTGGGTGGTGCAGCTGCTGGACAGTCCGGCCTTTCTCCACCTGGAACTGGAATCTTCCAGTGCCTGCTGTGACACGTTTGTTGACTTTTTTGTGGATAAAATCACTCAGATTCACTGTGACTTCGATGCTGCACTTCTAACAGTAAGTGAACCTGAGGGGGTGGAGGACCCGCCTTGTCCGATTTGATGGGAATAATTTCAGTGGGTGTCATCCGTGGATGCGGCGGAGGTCCTTGGGGCTGTAAGGGCCACCTGTTGTGAATTAGATCAGTGCCCATCCTGGCTGATCAAGGCCTGCCGGGAGACATTAGGGCCAGTGCTGGCGGGGGTTGTCAATGCCTCCCTTAGGGAGGGCAGGGTGCTGAGCCACCTCAAAGAAGTGGTGGTGAGGCCCCTGCTCAAGAAAATAATCTCTTGGCATTGCCTCCCCAGCCAGCTATCGGCCAGTCTCTCACCTTCCATTTTTAGGGAAGGTTATTGAACGAGTGGTGGCTAGGCAGCTTCAGGGGCATCTAGATCAGGTCAGTTTCCTTGATCTCTCACAGTCTGGTTTTCATCCTGGGTTTGGCACGGAGACTGGACTTGTGGCTTTGGTTGATGACCTGTGCCGTGAATTAGACTGGGGCAGAACTTTTATTTTAATTCTATTAGATCTGTCGGCTGCGTTTGATATTGTTGACCAATGACCACGAGATGTTGGTGGCTCGGCTGTGGGACCGGGCTGGGGTGGGCGGAATTGTTCTTGAATGGTTTTGCTCATTCCTGGCCAGGAGAACTCAGTGTGTGGTTCTCAGGGAATGTACTTCATCTCCCCAGGACCTCACGTGTGGAGTCCCGCAGGATTCTATTCTTTCCCCCCTCCTGTTCAACATGTATATGTATCCTTTGGGTGAGATCGTGAGAGGGTTCAGCGTGCATTGTCATCAGATGACACACAACTTTACCTCTCCGTTTCTGTAGACCCAGACCCGGCAGTCTCGGTGCTCACCCAGTGCTTGGTAGCTGTGCAGGACTGAATGAGGGTGAGCTGTCTGAAGTTGAATCCCGACAAGACGGAGGTGATGTTGGTGGGTAGGGCTGGGGTGGTGGTGACCCCCATCATCAATGGGGTCTGCCCCCCTATGGCCACACAGGTGCGTAGCCTGGGGGTGCCCCTCGACTCACAGCTCTGCCTGGGTCTCCAGGTGGAGACTGTGGCGAAGGAAGCATTTCACCAATTACATCTGGTATGATGGCTGCGGCCGTATGTTTCAGACTCGGATCTGGCCACCATCATCCATGTCTTTATCACCTCTAGACTAGACTACTGTAACACACTCTACATGGGACTGCCCTTGGGGACAGTCCAGAGGTTGCAGCTGGTGCAGAATGCAGCGGCCCATCTCTTAACGGGGACAGGTCGCTGCGAGCACATTACACCGGTGCTCCGTTCTCTGCCCTGGCTGCCTATTATCTTCCAGACCCAATTCAAGGTGCTGGTAATGACCTACAAAGCCCTAAAAAGCCTGGGCCTGGCTTACCTGTGGGACTGCCTCTGGCCCTGGATTGCATTGCGGCCCCTGCGGTCGGCCAGGGCACCTGACTCGAAGTTGCCCGGGTTGCCTGGGTGGTGACGATGAGGAGGGCGTTCTCGGTTGCCGCTCCTAGGCGTGGAACTCCCTTCCAATGGAGGCCCGCCTGGTCCCAGACCTCCCCTCTTTCCATATACAGTGTAAGAGCTGGCTGTTCCACTGGGCCTTTGGAGAGGGAGATGGGTAGGGTGGGCTGGGGTGGGGAGGGGAATTTTGCCCGTTGAGTTCTTTTTATCCTTTTAAATGTTTTAATTATATTTTATATGTGTTTTATTGATGCTTGTAAGCCACCCCGAGCTGCTCTCAAGCAGGAGGGGGCGGGGTATAAAACTAGTAAAATAAATAAATAAATGGTTGCAGTGCCCTCCCCCAGAGCCCCCTGACTGTTGTGGGAGGCAGCAAGCATTGAGCAATCACAGAGTGCCATGAGACTGCTGGGGCCTGCTTGCGCTGCTCATTGGCCAACAATACATCCATCAGATACTGCTGAGCTGCTCGCTTGTACAGTTCAAGCATTAAACCCTGTTAAGACTCCGAGATGTCTGTTCCCTCCTCCTCTCCACATTTTCCCTCCAAAACCCAACTGCCACAGGACTAATAATGACAACGATAATGACATTGTCATATCGGTAGTCTCAATTTTAATTTATCATTGTCATTCTCGGTTGTCATTTTTGTTATTGCAATAACAAAAATGACCATTTTTGTTAGCGTTATTGTAATAACAAAAACAACATGCACACTCCTAAAATATCCTTGTGTCCCAGTAATCTCTCCCTGTCATTATGTAGCTGTGGAGGCTGTTTGTTTGTTTCAATTTTATCCTGCCCTTTCCCAAAGGCTCAGAACAGCTTACAGCATAAAAACACACAAAAAATATAAAAACCAGTAAAATATCAAACTATATACAATCCCAATTAAAACCACTCCCACCTCTGCCTCCACAAAATCCTATCCCTGCCTGCTGTAAGATGGACCAAATAAGAAGATCTTGTCACCTGCAAGCACCACATCGGCACCAGACCTTAGGTAGCACCTGCTTCCTCCTTGGAGGCATCCTTTAGTTATGCCAGTGCCAAACTACAGGTAGCACCTGCCTCCTACTCAGAGGCATCCTCTAGTCACCCCACAGAGACTAGTATGGCCTTGACCAATCAGAACCAACTACAAAGGCCACAGGGTTTGAAGTGTCTGGGACACAGCAAGCTACCAATGGCTTACCAAAACACTCTCCCAGTATAGCCTCTTTGTACTTCTGTTACATTTATTTATTTATTTATTTATTTATTCTGTTACGTTTCATTTATTTATTTTACTATTTTCTTACCTGCCTCCTCATCTTCTCCTTGACTGTTTCCTGTTGCCTTGATCCACTATGGCCCATGATACCCGACTACCCAGCTTGACCTATGCCCTACCTTGACTACACCTGTGCCTTATCCCTTTGCTGATGCCCATGCTACCTGACCACCTGGCTTGACGTGCGTTCTACCTTAATTACCCAATAATTGAACTTGCAAGAGGGAGCCCCCAATTGTCATTAGGGAGTGTGATGGACTGCTTGAATCTAGACTAGAACTGCAGAGGGTAGATGTGCAGGGGGGCCCAAGTCATTTACACCTTTATACGTTCAAACCAGCACCTTAAATTGTGCCCAGAATGTTACTGGCAGCTAATTCAGACTTTGAAACATTAGTATAATGTAGTCCTGGTGACCCACCCTGTCAGAAGGTGTACCACTGCATTCTGCACGAGCAGAAGCCCCCCGACAGTCTTTAGGGGCATCCCCATGTAAAGCACATTGCAGAAGTCTAACCTCAAGGTTATGAAAGCATGGATGATGATGGCCAGGTCCAACAGACAGTGTCTGTTGGCAACCAATGTAGCTTAACAGCAGGCTCCAGGCTGTCATAGTTATGCATTGGGCATTGTCATCTCATGGTGGTGGGAGCACAAAAATGGTGTTCCCACCTCATCATATGCTACCACCCTAAAAAGAATGCAAGTTTCTTGGACATAGTAAACATCTGGCTTGATATCTATTTTAACCTTGGGGAAATTTCATAAATGACATTTTTCAAGGGAGCAAAAATAAAACTATACAATATTTAAACTATAGATTATTTTGCAGCCGATTATATTTATTCAAATTTCTACCCCACCCTTCCCCTAAAGCTCATAGAAGCTTGCATAATAATAATAAAATAATAATAATAATAATAATAATAAAATCAGACATACAGTAAAACTCCATTTAAAAACCTTATTTAAACCCACCCTCACCCCAAACCTTCCCACCAAAACCCCAATCCTGCTTGCTAAATACTTTGCTAAAGAGAAAGGTTTTACACTGCCCTGGAAAATGCTCAGGCTTGGGTTCTGAGTTACGGCTGAGGGAAGAGAGTTCCATAACATAGGGGCAGCAACCAAGAACGCCTCTCTGTGGATCCTTGTCATACAAACAAGACTGGCAGGTAGGGCTGATGCGGCAGCAGCTTTTACTGCGCCGCGATTCCGTTCCGCTATTTCGGAATTGCCCCCGCCACACCGTGACATTTCTGCGGATATTCTGCTAATTCCGCTGGAATTCTGCAAATCGCGGAATCGCGGAAAAATCGCGGAAATCGCGGAAAACCACTATTCCGCGATTTTTTGGCGCTGGCGGAATTGCGGAAATAGCGAAAATGTCATGTTTCCACGATTCCACTAAGTTGCGGAATCGGAACCGCGGAACCGCGGAATGAAACCGCGGAATTAAAGCCTCTGCCATGCCATTCCACTAATTGCGGAAACACTGTTTCTGTCGGAAATAGCTACCGCTGCGAAATTCCGCTACAGCCCTATTGGCAGGCGGTAGCTGCAAGAGTGCTCCTGGTCAACCACAGGGATTGCAATGGTGCATGGAAGGAAAGGTGGTTTCTCAAATGTGAGGGGCTCAGGCCATTTAGGACTTTAAAGGCCAGAATTAGCACTTTGAGTTGTGCCCAGAAATCTATAGTAAACCAGTGTAGAATATAGAGCACAGGAATAATGTGCTCACGGTGACGCATCCCTGAAAGGAGCAGGGCCACCACATTCTGCAGCAGCTGCAGCTTCCGGACAGTCACCAAGGGCAGCACCACACATAGAACACATTGCAATAGTCTAGCCTTGAAGTGACAAAAGCATGGATGATGGTGGTTGAATCAGAAAGAAAGGGATGTAGCCCCCTCACCAAATGGAGCTGGTGAAAAGCACTCCTGGCCACCACCACAACCGGATGTTCCAGGTGCAGCAAAGGGTCTAGAAGCACTCCAAGGCTGTGAACCTGGGTAACCAGAGGGGAATGGACTCCTTCAATAACAGGATCATTCCCTCCAAGACACAGGGCCAGTCACCCATCATTACTCCAGTCTTGTCTGGATTTGGCTTTAATTGGCTCACCCTCATCCAGTCTTCAACAGCAGCCAGGTATTGGGTAAGAACCAAGACTGCAGGACCAGGGTTGGATCATCATCAATTATTTAGGCATTATCTAAATCTTATATAATGCCCTGCCCCCAGATCCCACTGCCTTCCTCACCAATTTTCTGGCCAATTTTCTGGGATGCAGCTTCCAGAGCCCTGAGGCAGCAGCTGAACCCTCCCTAGTTGCAGCACCAGACCTGCTGGGGAACTACATTTCCCAGCATCCCCAGCACCTCTGGTGTGTGGATCCATGTGCCAAGCAGCAAACTGGTGGGCCGGCCAATCAATGCTGAGAAATGTTGGCATGTTGCAAGCACCGGCTGCAGCAATGGTGGAGGCACAGCTGTCTCTGACCCCAGAGCAATGCCGACAGATTCGTAACCAGCGCTGCTGCCACAAATATCGGACTTCATCTTGGAACAACAACACTTGTTGCTTCAGGCCCAAGTAAAGTTTTAATCCATAGTGGTATAAATCCCACCAGACGCAGCTGGCACTGCACAAATTCTCAAATTATATGTCCAGGAAACAAAATCCAGAAATAAATCATACTCAAAGCAAAACTGCCTTAAAGCCAAACCATGTCTGGGTTTGCTTGAAATTCTAGCCCTTGTCCAAGGAGGAGTATTATGTTGGCGGTGTTTTTAAATTGCTTTCCCCCTTGCGGCTGTGATGTTTCAATCACTAGATCTTTACCTTGCTGGAAGAGTATTTCTCTTGCATGTGAAAACATTTCATAACAACTTCCATGGCAAAGAACTGGGTGCTTGGTTTGCATGAGGGACTTTACAATGTCTATGGCTTGGCCTCCAGTTCTCTTGTTGCTGAGGGTGATGACCTTCTTGAAAAATACCGTTTCCCAGGACATGCGGAAGTGCTGCTGTCTGGGCAAGTAGCTGTGTTAGGTGTCCCGCTTTCTGGGTAATAACAACAAGAAAGGCCTAGAGGACAACATTAGTCAGGGGTCTGGGTGACTCCATGGGCTAAATAATAGAACAAAGAATTCTGAGCTGCTACAGGGCTATGTGGCTGATCAGAGCAGCTGACTTGAAGCTCACCAGGGAGGGGAATTATATCAGTCTGGAACTACTTCATGGAAAAACAATGTACAGGGGAGATAATGTCACTAGTAAGTCTCCTAAAGTTGTTAGTTCTTTGCTGTTGGACAAGGAGCACTTGTTCCTTTTACTTCCTTTCATACTATGTGGTAAGGACTAGGTCCAGACATTCTCTTCTATAGTCTTGGCACAGTACTACATGGCTTCCTCAGATGTTTTGCATGCAGACTTCTAGATCTGATGGGGGAGAGGGGAATGAGTATAGAATTGTTCCAGGTCTCTAGAGAATTTGCTTTTTTAATATACATTAAAATATGGTGAGTACAAATAATAATGGCAAGTAATGCGTCTTTAAATGAATCAAATATCAACGTGATCACCAGAAATTGATTTTAAAACTTATGAAGGGGGATGGAAGGTAGACCCCCCTCTCCCCCCAAGCTACTAGGATGTACCAGAACCCCAAATTTCTCTCAGTGGACCTGCATACATTAGCTGTCAGGATCTGGGCCTCAAGCCGGTGGCCCAGGGATTCCAGGGTGGTGGTTAGGTTGGCAGCACCATCACTGCTGCTTGGCTTAAGCCCTGGTTTGAGCTGGACCCTCACCTTCCCATTTGGCCACTGACCTAGATATAAAGACTGCCTAGCAGCAACAGGAAGTTGAGGGAGTCAATGCTCCACCTGATCTGCTTGCTCCTGTTCTGACTCTGGCCTGTTCTGTTTCCTATTACCTGCCTGAATCTAGACTAGAGCTGCAGAGGGTATCACTTTAGTTACCCATGGGAAATAAAGCTGAGTGGGGCATAGGCCAAGGGGAAGCAGGAAGCAGCCTGGAGTCCAGACCAGAGAAGTCCCCTTCGCCGCCTAAAATGGCAGCGACAGGGCATTTGTTGCGCCCCCCCGGTATCGGAAAAGACGGGGGAAGCAAAATGGAAGCCGCTGCGGGAAGGCTGGTTAGGAAGCCTTTCCCGCTGTTGGTGTTGGTTGCTGTGGCAACCGTCCTGAAGTGAGGCGGCACATGCGCGCGCCTCGTTGGACTTGGAGATACCACCCTAGTTAGAGGGGGCGGATCTCCTGTAGCCGCGCGAAGCGGCAGTGCGGGGATCAAGGCGAAGAGTCAGCCCCTCCCACCTCCCCTCCAGCACTGTGGGTATCAACCGATTGACATTAGGGGATCGAGGAGGAATTTGTGGCTGCCGGCTTCAGCACGCTACTAGGCCTTCCGGTGAACTTCCGGGTTTCACTGGAAGGCCTAGTAGCGTGCTGAAGCCGGCAGTCTCACAGCCAGTGCTGAAGCTGTCAGATCGCCGCCACCGCTGGCCGGAGCTCAAGGTAGGCGATCCCTGGGTGGGGAGGTAGGATGATCCCTGGGGTGGGGTGTGTGTTAAACCACCCCCCACCCCAGGGATCAGTACAGTACCGGTACTACTTACCTGCTGCTGACTGGTGCTGACTCTGGGTCGCCGCCGGCGGTCCGGAGCCCGGCGCACTAGGGGATTTAGGGGGAAAAAAATTAAAATCCAGGCTGGGCAGGGTGGGTGGGGGATGTCCCCCCTTCCACCCGCACAGTCTGGGAGTGGGAGGGGGGAGGTTTTTGTTTTTTTCCATTGATTTCAATGGGGACACAGTTCCCCATTTAAATCAATGTAAAAGATCCGGTACCGGTAAACCAGTATTAATCTAGTAAACTGGGTTTTTTAAATCCGGGAACCGATAAAACCGGTACCCGGTATTTGCCCTGATGTCCCACCCCTAGTGAATGCTGAATTGAGACCACATTCCATAATGTACATATATTCAATGTGGGACTACAGCACATAAAGGAATGCACAGGAATCCTGTTTTAGTCCTCCAAGTCAACAGAAGTCCACAGAAAGAGTGGATGCTGCTTCAGGTATGGCAAATGAGGCAGGGAAACAACCTCTGGAGAAGGGAACAGGGGAGAAATGTCATTTCTGGTTTCCTTCCTGCAATGCTGAGAATGTGGATAAAAGCAAGAGAAATATGCACATCAAACTGAATGGGGAAGTGCTTATAATGCACAATTTTACAATGAGCATTAAGTTCAAATGTGAAGAAAAGCAGAATGTGTGCATGGGGATTAGCACATTGTAATGTGCATCTTAAACAACCAGATTAAAACAATGCAGACTTTTTTATAATGTGGGAAGGTGCCCAAAGTCTCTGGCATGTTAGGTTTCACTTGAGTCAGGGATAGTAATCTTTATTAATCCAGGGGCCACCTTGAAAATTAATACAAGCTTTGAGGGCTGTGTAGAAGTTGGTGGTGAGGGTGCTTACAGGGTGCACTCAGAAAGAAGAAGGTCCAGATCATAGATCCATGCCATGAATCTATCCCCTATCTTTGTGTGCATGCCCTTATCAGTCCAGTCCCTTACCCTGAGCTCAATCTTTCCGTTCTTGGGTGCTGGACGGATCAGATCCAGGCACTGTAATGAGGTCAAATAAAAACCAGCCATGGGCTGCATCTAGCTCCCAGGCCTGAGGGTCCTCATCCCTGACTCAAACAATATTAGCAAACTATTCTAGAATAACTGACCAAATCAGACTCTTGTAATTCTGACCATCTCACTAGAATAATTATATCATCAATCAATCATCATCATCATCAACTTTTCAGACAAGATGCTGAACACATCTTGTGGAGTACTGAATTCCTTCTCTGCTAAATGACTGCAGCAATGCTGTTGCGAGATAAAATAATTTGTGCAGCACTTTTGGGGAAAAAAGAAATCACAGAGACCTATTAGCATTGATGCTAACCTGGAAACTAGCACACTGATGGGAATATGGAATTGGACAGTCATGGACTGATTCTGCAAGGTGCTCAGCCCTCCCTGGCAGGCTTCCAGTAGCCTCTACCAACAGTTCAGCCTGTGGACCTAGTCATAGCCTAGTTTAAAGCCTTATGGAGATGCTGACACCCTCAACAGTGGATCATCTCATTTGCATAATGAGTGTCAATACACCCATTATGTGAATGAGACACAGAAATAATTGGGAAAGAGATAGTAAAAACAGCTTCCAATTTAGCTTCCCATCCTTAGTTTTAATGATTTCCCCCTCAAAGCATTACATTAAATTCTACAGGATTTAGCAGTGAAGCAGGGAGAAGGCAGTGGTGTTCAACTCCCTGGAGTACTGATGGCCCTTATGCTCCAACACTTCTGATGTGTGCTTGGCTCAGGATAATACTTCTGAGTGCCTTAATGCCATAATCAAATAGAGTTCACTTCTGTAAGTCTTCCATGTGGTGTGCTTTTTTTAGGGGGGTGGGACGGTTTTGGTTTCGTATCTTCTTTTTTATTGTGTTTTATTGATTTTATATGTTTTAACATTGTACGCTGCCCTGGGCTGCTTGGAGCAGGAGGGGCGGGGTATTAAATGATTTTATAAATACATTTCAGAGGAGTGCTGCTGGCAGCACCAAGCTTGTGATCAAGATGGTTCAGGAAACATAAAAAACTCTCCATAATCCCAATCCAAAATCATAATTGCTAGTATGGGGCTGCAGGTTCATTGGTGCATTCATTCCGCTGGGGGCAGAGCTGCTTTCTTGGAACCAGACATTGTTATCTGGGCTGAGATTTCTACAGAAGAGGTTTTGCTTGTGTGCAGTTTTAGGTCCTTTTCACGTGGGCCGTGGTGGGTGGGGGGGATGGGTGTGCCCCAGGGGCAGGTGGAGATAGATGTGTGGCCATTCACACGGGCACACACCCATCTCCACCCATCTCCATGCATGGAGCAACCAGCACTGGCACCAGTTGCTCCATGCGTGGGTGATGGGTGGAGTGTGGGAGCACACATGTATGCACCCCCACCCACCACCGGCAGCATTCCTATGGATGCCCCAGCACCACACACCTGTCCGCTGCAGCATTCGCACGGGCGTGCTCCCCACCCACACATGTGTACGGGAGGGGGGGTGCACCCATGTGAAAAGGGCCATTGTCATCTCTGTTCAAAACCTAGACCATATAGAACAAGTGAGAAAAAGTACAGTAAAAATACTCTGTCATCACAGCCTTGAGTCAAGGCAGCCACTCTGGAGGGGATGGTAGGAGGAGGCGAGCCAGGTGGGAGGCATACAGAGCAGGATCTTCAGCCTCTTTCTTCTTGTTCTTTCTTTACCCCTATCGCCACCACAGTGCTGCAGCAGACGGGATAGAAAAAGTAGGACTGATGATGGATGGATCAGTGTGGAATCCTTAGTCAGTTGCCACGCAGTTCATCCGCTCTCCCATCCTCTCCTCTCTGGCATAGAATGGAAAGAGCAAGATTCTCTGGGAGCATCAAAAACCATAGCAGGGTGTAAGGGGTGGGGGGAGGAATGTCTTACATTGTGCATAGTTTGCAAACCTACACCCCTGCTTAATATGGTTGTCGGCCCTGCCTAGGGCCCTGTCAAATCAGTGACAGCTTTAAAGCCACAAAATCTGTTACAATCCAACCAAGTGGGGCAAGATTGTTGAATGGAATGGTGCGCAGCAACAATGAGAGATTTTTTTAAAAATTTCATTTAAGATATCTGATGGACAATCATAATTAGTTTTTGCCATTTTAAACACTCAGACACAAAAGCGAGGTATAAACATGTAGTGAAATAGGACTAGGATTGCTCTTTATACAACAATTTTATTATTTTAAATATTTCACGCTCAGGTTTGCCTGCTCATTAATGGTCACTCTAAGGCACAAAGCAGCTTTGAAGCCATCCTGACTGTGTATTGGAAGATTCTCCAAACTACATATCACTGTATTGGATACGTTCTTGCTCTATTGGAGAAGTTCTTGGAGGATTGGTCCATTAGTGTTTATAAGCCAAGTAGATTGGGGGACATAGTCTATGACTGTTGGGAGCTGGTGAACAGCATGTAATGGATCATCTCTGAAGTGACCAAGAATGACCACCATCAGAGACAGGATACTGGGCTTGATGGACCATTGGACTGACCCAGTATAGCACTTTTTACGTTCTCCAATATGTATGGAAATCCTTAGGTATCACAGCATCAGCCAGCTCCAACAAGGGGGGAAATTATACCAGGCTACTTCTACTGCCCCAAGTTTAGTGGGGCTCCCCAAAACAAAAAGCTAGCATCTTTGAGAATAAAGTGTCAGTCTCTCCAGAAGTTTGACTTGGTGTTGGTAATGGGGAATATGAACTGGGGGTGGGAGATTAAAGGGATCAAGGGAGGAGACTTCCACCTACAAAATTGTATTAGGATCTCAGATTTCTTTCAAAGATCCTGGAGTCAGAATAATCAGATCAGTCCCCTTCCGTCCCCCCACCCACCCACCCCCGAATCCACCATGAGAGTATTCCAGGTGAAGTCAGAGTAGCAAGCAGGTTAATACCTTGCTCTGACTAATCCCAATTGGCTAACATGTAACAACTATTGCAAGCTGAAAAATTCAAGCCACAATGAAGTTTTTTCACTTATGCTGGAGGCCACTGTGGTCCATGGTTGCACTAGTGAGTAAGGAGTCTGTAATAATGAGACATATTACAGACACCTTTGTCACCTTTGGGTTCTGGAGTGAGTGGAGTTTGGGCAGAATGAATGATCCTGCTCTCAAACTTCAACAAGCTTCTGTATTTAGTAAAGATATTCATCAGGTTTAAACTATTTCAGGTCTTAAGCTACCTAGGCTGTTTCTTAACTTGCTGTGCAGCAGCTTCTCACGATTCAGAAATGCATCTTGAATTCTAAAGTTATTTTCTGATGCCAGCTTTCCAGGTGGCGATAACTTATTCTAAGCCACATGTGCCCTAGGCTGCATTTCGGTTCGTGACTTGTAGACATCCATGGCTTACTATCAGGTATATTCAAATGTAGCTTTATTTATTTATTTTTCAAAAAGTACATGCCACCCTTTCCACAAGGCTCAGGTAAAAAAGAGAATACAAGAAACTATGTGTTTTAGTGCATGAAGATTAGTCACTTAGCATTTATTATTAGTCAAAGATCTAAAGTAGTTTTAACAGATTTAACAAATTAAACTTAATGTATATTGAAAAAAATAACACGAATGAAGTCTATTTAACTAGAGAAACTGAGGCACAGAGAGGTTAGAGGACAATGTCAAAAAGGAAGCGTGCGACGTTTCTTAGAGCTATTGTGGATGACAATGCGACTTCTGCACAATGCACTGCAGAAGGTTTAAAAGCAAACCAAATACTAGGAAAGGGATAGAAAATTAATATGGAAAATATCATAGTACCACTTTATAAATTCAAACAGGTTGTGCCTGCACCATAAGTATCGTGCACAGTTGTGACCTCTCCA
Organism: Sphenodon punctatus; assembly: GCA_003113815.1. NCBI lineage: Eukaryota > Metazoa > Chordata > Lepidosauria > Sphenodontia > Sphenodontidae > Sphenodon > Sphenodon punctatus. Next base: position 134,694 of record QEPC01009093.1, on the reverse strand, counting down.
GGTCAGAAATGACGCAAGTGAAAAAGGAAGATGCAGAAAGAAGCAATCAAGATTAGCAGGGGGTATAGGACAGTTTGCTACAAGGAGGGAATGGAGATATATAAAACTTAGGACTGCCTCGGTTTGGAATGGTAAATACTGTGGTTGAATAAGATAGAGGCATAGAAAATCATGAAGGGTATGAAGAAAATAGATAACTATTATTTGCCCTGTCAATGAATATTTGCCCTAAGGGACAACCAATGAAATTAACAGGCAGCCAGGTTTAAAACAAACAAAAGGAAGTGGATGGCCATGGTATGTTGTGACGGTCATTAACTGGGTTTTAAACTAAACTGCCTAACTGTGTCAGACCAATGGTCCATCTTAGCCCAGTATTGTCACAACCTGACACGGCAGCAGGGGTTTCAAATTCAGGTCCAAATCTGGCTCTTCCAGGGTCTCCGACAGAGGCCATCCCAGCATGCTACCTGAGACCCCTCCAAGCCCAAACAAAACAAAAACGGAGGTACTATATAAAATACAATTTATGAAATCAATCTCTCTATACAGTATAGGGCCTCCTGTGCCCCTAAAGACAAATATGTAAAATCCAAAGCTATCAATCCTGAAATTGTAAGCATATACAGGAGAAAAAAAAATCATGAATAATAAGTGTTAAAATAATACAATCATATTGTTCAAAAAGAGCAACCCCAATAAAATAAATCCCAAATGTGTTTCGGGGTCACCACCCCTTCTGCAGTGGGATATATATATTCAAAGTTAAAGCATAACCAATATATGAAATCCAGTCCACAGCTTCAAAATACTCAAGGTATGAACAATATAAGGAGTCTGATGCCAATATGGGATTTCTCCTATATCCTTTTATTATTATTATTACTATTATTATTATTAACAAACATTTATATAGCGCCAGCAGTGTAACTGGCACTTTACAAAGTAATAAAATAGACATAGTCCCTGCCCCTAGGGCCTACAATCTGAGAGACAGGAGCTGGGGGAGAGACTTAGGAAGGGGAGCAGAGGGAGAGACAAGGGGTCTAACATTCATGAAGATGCGAGGTCTCAAGTGCATGTACTTGGCTTGGTTACGATGAGAATGACAGCAGGCAGGTCCATGTTGCAAGGATAAGGGTAAAC
>QEPC01009093.1:41278-130588 GCA_003113815.1 Sphenodon punctatus | reverse complement strand
CAAGGGAGAAAAGGATGTATGGGGGAGGTTAGAGAGTGGTGATCGGTTGGGGGGAGGAAGAAGCTGGGAGGAGAAAAGTAGAGGGAGAAAAAGATGGACAGGAAGAGGAGAAGGGGAGGAGGGAAAGAAAAGGTGAGAAAATAGGGCAGACATGTTAGTGAGTAAGACAGGAGGGGGAAATACAGTAGAACAGAAATGGAGAGAAGTAGCTGTAAGGCGCGGCCCGCTGGTCGGTAGAGCTTGGGGTGGCAGGAAGGCCAAGCCCCAGGAGAGTCGTGGTGTCCTCAAGCGATGACAGCCGAGGATGATGGAAGCGTATGCAGATGAGCTGCAACCTCACCAGTTCTACTTTTACTCCCTTTTGGCCTTCTTTGGAGCTGCAGAGGTGTCCACCAGGTCATGTATATAGATACGCAAATATAATAAACCTGCCAATTTTTTAAGGCTCAATGTCTAATGTGGCTACCTGAGCCCAAATTCAGTGTTGCTTTCAAGAATCAGAGTGCTCAACTGCCCTCCAATCCCCCAGCAAGGGCCTCCCCCAGGCGTGCTACCAGGGATCCTGAGGTGGAGATGGTGGGGATTGAACCTGGGACCTTATACATGCAAAGCACACACTCTTACCACTTGAACTATGTGCCCCCCCCCCAAAAAAAGGGGTTAGACATAGTGTTAACATATGTACAGCCAGTAGTACGCCAGCTGTATGTCAGGGGTAAGATGGCCGCCTCTGCCAACCTCGGCCAGGTCAGGTCAGGGAACAGAAGTTGATGTGCCCCCGACTTGACACAGCCAGGGGTCCGTGCTGGCCCAGAGCAGGGAAACCAGACTAACGTCGTATCTGTTAATCCCAAATTCCTGGATGATAGATTTCTCAACAGTTTTTTTCAGTATGGTCAGAAGGTACAGCCTCATGCTCAATATAGGTCCTAAACCTTTGGGAATATCACAATGTTGGGAGAGACTAACAGATGACTTGCTCCAAAATTGTTGTGGCCTTTTGTATACCTTACTATGGCCCTTTTCTAACAGGTGCGGGAGCATGGAGGGGGGGAGAATGAGTGGGTGGCGTGTGGGGGTGCATTCTCACAGACCCTACCCATCTCCAAGCAGGGAGCATCTGGCATTGGCACCCGTTGCTCTGAGCGTGCGTGATGGGTGGAGGTGGGTGAAGCACGGGAGCGTGTATACACACACGCTGCAGCGTCCCCATGGACATCCACCCAACCCTCCCCGCACCTGCCGTGGCATTCAAATGGACACGCCCCCGCACCCCACACACACACACGTGCAAGGAGGGTTGTCGGTCTGAAAAGGGCCTCTGAAACATTTAGTACTGGCCACTCTTGGAGACAGAACACAGAATGAAAGCCTATATAGAAACACATCCCAGGTTTGCAGACTCAAATCTTCAGATTTAAATACAAAAGATTATCTCATGATAATTCTACAAACTTCCCAACAGATATCTGGTTGCCGACGCACCAAAGGAGACGGGACACAAGCACTAGGTTTTAAATGGCCGCACTCTTTATTCAAATCAGAATTACATTAACAAATGGGTGGGGGCAAATCGCCTAGTGCGATGCAGGTCCAGTACTTGAACATTGACCTGGTAACAATAAACCCAACAACAACAGGGGTGTTTTCGATGTACCCTCAATTACCACCCCAAGCGTAAACATCACGCTTCCCCCTCTCAGCGGCCCAAGCCACAGGCAAAGGGGACTCAAACATTTGATGTACGAGTAAGGATAAAGGTGCCTACAGATGGGGGACCATACTTGTCCCTACCACCCTCGCTTGACACCCCTCCCAGGGAGGCGGCCCCGCCGTTTGCCATACCCTGCTTTACTGCGGGTGGGTCTCCCCATCTCTTAAGGAGATGACTCTTTCTTATGATCCCTCTAACCTAATCTAACTTACTGTACTGGACCCCTGCCACTAAGGGGTCGCCGGGGTACCCGGACGAACGCGACCCACACCCCACCCATAACTAATCCAATATAGAAACCAGTGCCTTTCTTAGGGCCTCCAGGTAAAGATCATTACCCTCTGGTGACAGGTGAACACTGTCTTGCCTATACAGGGCTGGGCACCTGTGTGTCAGAGCCCGGGTATCCACCCGGTTTCCACCCATCAGGGTAAGCCATTGACCCACATCCTGATTCACCGTCTTTCGGGTTCAGTCGATCTTATGAGGATGTACCCCGGTGCCCCATGACATTCATTCAACCAGGTCGGTCCATATAAGTCTAGCTGCGGGGGAAAGTTTTTAAATTTCCCATAAATCACATTTAATGTTCTTGATCAACTGGACTCCCTTCAGGTGGGGAGATATCGTTTTTGCCTAGGTGTATGACAAGAACGTCGGGCAGTCGGCCCTGTGTGGGGACACACAGGGCTGGCAGTAGTTGATGCCACCTCATTCCTCCACGACCCTGCCACTGAATCTGTGTCCAAGCCGACAAGCCCAACTGGGTTCCTCATCTGGTCTGGCCAGCTGCCTTGCCTGCCCAGCGCACCAGGCTGTGACCGACGATCCAGACTAACCTCCGACGATGTGGGTGACCACCTGGGGGAGGGATAGAAGAAATTAGAACTAACAGGAGGACATAGGTCCGGTACGCCCTTGACCTCCATCGGCCCAGTTCCCGGATACCCTGTTTGGACATCCCACTCCCGGCAGCAAGCTTGTGGCACCGATACAGAATGAGTGGGTGCCATAAGTTGCAGATGGTATCCCAAGATGGGACAACACGGCTCTCAAAACTTCCGTGAACTGGTACTTTGTAACTACCTGCACCCCAGCATGTCTGAACAGGGGCCTGGGGAAAGTTTCCGTAGATTGAGGTAACCCTCAGTTGCCCTTACTGTGCATAACTCCGGTGAAGCAGACCTATGCAAGATAACAACTTGCCCCCTCCCCCTCTGATCTGTTTTGGATCGCCGAACGGTCAACACCATGCCCAATGGACCGATCTGAATGTCATGTAGTGCAATGCCCTACCTGAAATGTCCCTGACTCCTTCGGCCACCATCTCGCTCACCCAGAATGCTCCAAAGAAAGCTAACTTAAACAATGAATTGAACAACAATACCTCATAACTATCGAAACAAATCCGTGGGAGGATCACACATAAGTTCAGCAGTAATTAGGGGGTAACGGGAGCCCGTTGGTCCGGGGTCCTTCCTGCCTTCCTAGCCCAGCTCTCCAGTAGGTGCTTCATGAAAAATCCCCTATCTGGGGGGGGGGGGATGGCCGGCGAGGTTGCTCGCAAAGGCCAGGACGGACAGATTCCCAGCTATAGTACTTGGGGGTGCCCCGCTGTGTCTCAGGTGCATGGCAAACTGGACCATCTGGGGTTCAGGGATCGGAAAACCTGGTGGCCAGCCCTGTGCAGCCCGGTATTGTTGGAATTCCCGGTATGCCCTGTCATAGGTGGTCCTGGTGCGCGGTGCCAGGGATCTCAAAATGGCGGCGTGGAGCTCTAAAACCCAAGGTTCCAAACAGATGGTGGCAGCGGTTCTGGATCCGCCTGGGCCCAAGGTGCCAGTGAATGGAAACACTCCATCTGGAAGTGAGAGAGGACATCAGCTACCTCATTGTCCAGGCCAGGTACGTGCCTGGCCTGAAAGAGGATGTTGAATTTCAGGCAAACAAGAACGAATGGCCTTACCAGCCCCATAACCTGTGGACACCTGGAAGACTGGGTGTTTATGATGTGAACAACCACCTGGTTGTCACACCAAAAGAGCACTGAGTGATTCGCCAGTTCATTAGGCCACAGATGGACAGCTAGCACTATAGGAAAGAGCTCGAGGAACGTGAGGTCCCTGGTTAAGCCTTGCTCGCACCATTCGGAGGGCCAAGGGGCCACTGCCCAAAGGTCTCTGAATATCAGGCCCAATCCCGCTCCCCCAGCAGCATTGGAGTGCACCTGGAGCTCAGTTTCAAGCAAGAGCTGATCCCGCCAGAAACTGGTGCCATTGAAGTTTGCTAGGAATGAGGCCCATATCCGCAAATCTTCCTTCATTTCTTTAGTGACCCAGACGTGGTGGTGCGGAAGTGGGTTGCCTGCCAGTTTCGTGTAAAGGCGGGACAAGAAGGCACACCCGGGTGCTACCACCCGGCATGTGAAATTAAGATTCCCAATGGCTGACTGCAATTGACGCATGGTAACTTTTATTGCCCTTACACATTCGTCTACCTTGACCTGGAGGGAGATTAACTTATCCTGTGGAAGGCGAGACAGAGCCAGGTTTGTGTTCAGCTCAATGATGAGGTAGGTCAGATTGGTGGTCGGTCCTTCAGTCTTCGCAAGGGCCAGGGGGATGCCTAATTCCTTAGCCACGCCGTGGAAGGTCTGCATCAGGTCTGCGCAGTCCTCCATGCCGGCTTGGCCGATGAATAGGAAATCATCAAGATATTTAGTGATTCCACTGCTACCAGATCTCCGCTTGACGATCCACTCAACCAGGGTGCTGAAATGCTCAAACTCCGAGCAGGAGACCGAGCATCACATCGGCATGGCCTTGTCAAAATAATACATGCCGTCGAAGTGGAAACCCAGCAGAGGGAAACTCTCGGGATGAATTGGGAGCGATCGGAAAGCAGACATGATGTCACACTTTCCCCGGGCAGCACCTGACCAAAAGACCTAGCCAGGGCGAGAGCAGAGTCAAACGATGCATACTTGACCGAGGAGAGCTCCTCAGGGATAGCATTGTTTACTGAGCCGCCATGGGGGTACGATAAGTGGTGGATTAAACGAAACTCCCCGGGGGCCTTCTTGGGTACTACGCCTAAAGGAGAGGTGACCATGTCGGGAAAGGGGGGGGGTCGGGCTCTGCATGCCCCCCCAGCCTCCTCAATGTAGCAGACAGGGGGGTTCACTGGGCACCCACCCCTTCATAGGGAGGACTCTGCCTCTGCAGGGGTATCCATTTGTGGGGGGCACAAAGCGGCAGCTGCGGAGCTCACCACAGCCCCCACTCCCAGGTGTGCAGGAGGCGCTCACAGGCCGCCATCCGGTTCCTGAGGGGGATTTCAGCTCCCTGTGCAGGGAGCCCCTTGCATCCTAGGCCCACCCTGTCCCCCAAAGGAGTATCATCCCATGCTCAGGGGGTCCTTCCCGGGCCGGCAGAATGGGAGCCAAGTCCTCCAGCTCCACGTAGGGCCCCACCTCACCTGCCTGCGCTTCTGTGGGGGCTGCCTGGGTGACCTCACGCTGCCGCTTCCTGGCTGCTGCAGCCACATTCTTTTTGTTTTTCCCCATGCCTGGGGATGCCGTCACGCAGCAGGGAACACATGCGGCTGCAGCTAATTTAGTGCTGGGACTCTGCGTCGCCCGCTGCCGTTACGATGCAGCCCCGGCTTGAAGTGAAGCCGGAGCTGAAACTTTCTCCCTGTGCATGGGCCCCGCCCTCCGGGTGGAGCCCACATGGCTCTTTTGACCCTATCGTTGCAGGCCGGGGTTGCCTAGCAACCCTGGTCGGGACTTAACTTTAGTGCATCGCACAGGCTTTTCCCGCCACCTGGGCTGCTGCAGCAGTGGGAAAAGCCCCACATCCGTCCCGCCTCTTGCTCAGCGGACGCGACAAGGGGTCTGCCACCCGCCACCCCCATACCGGAAAAGCTCATTTTCCCTAGGATTTCAGTAATGATCTTATTGTCAACAATAACGGGAGTTGGATTAGATCCCACATGAGATGAATAATCCAAAATTTCATCAGCTGCAGTGAAACAAAGACAGAGTTGAAAGGTCACTGAAGGTAGGAAGGAACTGCAAATGAAAACAAGTCAGGGGTCTTTGAGGACACATTATTTTAGAAATGCCTATGTAGTTTAGGCACCTCTCCCCCATTTTTGAAAGCACCCTTTAAGACAGGTTGCTCACCGCCAGATGTTCACCATGGTGACCACCGGCGGTGAGCAAAATAACCACACTTTCGAGGATGGTCCGACCACCATCCCCAAAAGTGTGGTTAATTGAACCACAGCCCAGAATCGGCGGATGGTAATGTCTGTTACCACCGCTGATTCCGGACTGCGGTCCAGACCCTGGGTCAGAATCGGGTGCAGCGGCCGGATTGGCCGCTGCGCCTGCCTGTCTCCAGCAGGGCGGGCGGCTGGAAGAGCGTGGGGGGGCGGGGCTGTGTGGCTACATGTTGCGCTGCGCAGCCCCGCCCCCCCCAGATTCTCCACCGGAATCAGCTGGCACGTCTGCTGGATGTGACGTTTTGATTCTGGCAGGGAATCAAAAGGTGATTCCATGACGGGGCCAATAGGTGTCCCGTCATGTCTGAAATCACCCACAGCTGTGTGCCTAAATCCCTTTGGTTTCAATGCAATTTAGCCTTCCAAGAAACTACTTCTGTTTTAAAAATGAGACATAGGATGTTAACATAAGTGACGCTAGTTCAGTGACGGCCCAACCCAGGACGGGGAGCAAAAGACCCACAGACATGGTCCAGATCAGGTTGGGCTGCTGAACAAAACGTGCAGCTGGGGAGGGTGAGGAGTCGCCCCCGTGCTGCACCCAGCACCCTGCCCCTGCCATGATGGGCAGCCATGGTGGCCAATTATAGCTGTCATGGCAATCCTGATCTGGGCTGGGTCATAGCAGGACACAACAAATGTGGTAGCCTGCTGTGGCCAACTTTGGCTTGATCAGGAGGACCTAGTCCAGGCTAAGACCTCAGGGGTGGAGGTCTCCATGATCACAACCTGGGCTAGCTACCAACATGGCTCGGGACAATTTTGTGCGGTGTGAGCCAAAGCATGACAGGGCAGGACAAAGTGGCTCAATGACATGTTTGTTAACACCCACAGATTCCTAAATTGCTTAGGTGCTCTGAAGCATTTTCCCACTATACTCATGCACAGTCTGGCAAAAGAAACTAACTGCTAAAATAATTATACACTAAACTAAAAATGAAAAGAAATCAAATTGTAATTTGGGGTCAAAGCTAGGGGATCAAGTTCCCCCTCACTGCCAAGGAAATTAATTTAATACAAATCAGAGAACAGTTTTTAACCTTTCTTAGAGAAACACATTCTTCAGCTTCAAAATGCCAACACAATTTGTACAAATGCATCTCGTTACTTAGATGACACCCCCACACCCCTTAATCTGAGAGAAATGGTAGCCAACCCTTCTGGCTGCCTTGCCATGGCACTCAGAGCACTTCACATAGAATTAATTAACACAACTTTTAATCATCACAACAACCCCATGAGGTAGGTTAGGATGAGATAATATTGTGACTGGCCCAAGGTCACCTAGTGAGTTTCTGGCTAATGCAAGACCTGAACTGGGGTCCCCCCCACAACTCCCAGTCCTGTGCACTTACCCACCACACTAGCTCATATATATATATAAGTTATATATTTTATTTTATTTTTAAAATTATATATCATTTTTTATTGTTTTAAAGAGAAATTCAATTTTCCTTCCCCCAGTTTTCTTGCAGTTAGGCCATTTGCTTTCAGCAATGCTGAATTTCCTCCCTCTTGAAAACACCCCCAGATTCTGCAATTATAGAAAGCAAATTGCAAATGCTCACCAAAAATTCTCCACCTAACTCCTTCACCAAAAACATTCAGCCTCACTTTTTCCATACGCCTAGCAGCAGCAACATATGTTAAACATTAAGTGAAGCCAGCAAGGTTAATATTCATGTATAAGCTGCCCACATTGCTAAAAAAAATTGCAACAACAAAAGGCTGTGCTTTACTTGAACACAAATCTTCTAAAATGACGTAAATTTTAGAACAGAATTAATATATGGTTCCATAATTTTTTCCAACTGTTGGAATATGTATGCTATGAATAGGGCTTCCATATGAATTATAGAACCATATCCCTACCTGCACAAAAAATTATTTGCTTGCATCTAACAAAATAAGACCATGGTTTTATGGTAGGAAAAGCCCCAACTTCCAAAGGCAGATGAGCAGAATGTGAACCAGTGAATTTACAGTCTATCTATAAACATGGTGTCCAGAACCTTTTCTCACACAAGGCATATTTTGAGGAAGCACTGCTTTGTTGCGGTACTGTGGGACATTTAGTCACAAACTCCATCTTTAGTTACAATGGGGTGGGGTGGGATGGGGTTAATCTCCAAGCCGTGGGCCAAATCCAGGCCATAGTTGTTTTCTATTTGAGCCCTTTCCAAGTCCTGGATTTGACCCATGGATCCAGTTCCTACGTTCAAGCACTGAAAGTATGAACTATGGGGAAGGGAGCAGAGATGACAGCATGTGCTCAAGGACAGAAGGAGAGGGATCCATATCACAGATCAGGGATAGGCAAAGTTCTGAAGATCTACATAATAAGATCTTTATAGGATGAAGAAGAGCTACAGGACACACATATGCCCCTCTCACCCCTCATCACCTTTTCTTCTTTGTAATAAGTTGGCAGAGCCAGTGCTCTTCTGTGATCCCGGCTGCTGAGATTGTGAGGAGCAGCCGCAATTCAGCTGCTGAGACTCTGGTGCAACAAAAGAAGACAGGAGCATTACGGCAGTAGAATACCTAGGACCGGCCCTGGCCAAAACCTGCACATGAAGTGCCCGAGAGCTGGCTCCCATGCCACATCCCACCTCTGATGTGGGCTCTCTCCTTCCTTTCCCCCTCCTGAGCACTCCTCTTAAGCACCCCCACCCACAACTCCTATTTAGTATGAAGAGTTTGTACTCATTTTCAAATTGGCTCAAGAGAGTGTTGTGATTGTGTAAGTTCTGTCCCAAAGAGAATGACAAGCAAACACTTTGACAAAATCAGAGTGACAGAAGCAAAAAGGAATGGGTACAATTGTCAGACATCATCAACACTGGCTAAACGCTGTTGTCAGTGATGTCAGTGAGGAATTGCCTTCTGATATTAGGTGTCTTAAAATGTCTACCTTGAGCAGAAACAAAACTGGAGGAAAAAAGTAAGTGTGGGACAAATGTCTTCACTTTAGTATGTTTACTATTTCCAGTTGTTCCTTCTGTTTAGCTTGTTCAGTATTTTACTACTTCTTAAGTAAAGTTTCTTTAACCATTGGCTTGGTTAAAGAACAGGTACTCTTTTTCATTTCCCCCGTCACTCTTCGAATGAAACCACCAAGCAGCTACAGGAGCTGTCAGTTATGCAAGCTGCACCAGTAAATCCTTTGACATAGTCAGGGACCCTGCCCGTGTTGCTGGAATCCTGTTGTGCCGGGGGGAAAAGCAAGCCTGTCAGTGTGATTTCAGGGACAGATGCATTAGATGAGTGGAAAACCTGGCCCTACTACTAAAGAATAGGTGGGGGGGGAAGGGACAGGGAGATGGATACTTTATAGGCCTTCCCTGCATAGTCCAGAAAAGTGTAACCCTGGAGCAGTAGCAACTAGGGGTATGCAATTCATTTTCATTTTTATAAAAATGAAAACAAAAATCCCATTTTGATTTTTATTATTGAAATAATCATAATGAAAAAATAAATCTGAAATTTCAGAAAAATTAAAATTTCAGAATTAAAAAGTTAAAATGTTAGGACATACATATCTGGCTAACATCTCTGTTTTGAATGTAATTTTGAGACTTTCTTATGCCCTGGGGATCATCTCTGCCAATTTTTATGAGGAATAGATAAAAAGGGTCCTGATTTTACAAGCATCATGGTTTGCAATGCATTTCTGGCTGTAACATCTTCACTTTCCATCAAATTTGGATGCAATTTGGACAGATGGTACCCCTGGCCCAAGGTATAATTTCTTTGATATTTCATAAGGATTGGATGATGGGTTCCTATTTTATAAGCAATGTACATTTCATGGTTTCCACACACATTTCTAGCTGTAACATCTTTGTCCATTTTTAGACGTGCCATGGTGCCAGCGGATTTAAATAATCCTCTCCTAGGGAAGAGATACGTGTGGTGTTTAGATGCACCACCACCATTGCAAACCACGGCTCACTCATTATTTTGAAACTGCATTAGTAAAACCTTGCTATCAGGGTTTGTGCATTGGCAAGCTGCAGAAGCTGCAAGCAGCACAATGCGCAAGCCGTGGTTTGCAATGGCAGTGGCATGTCTGAAAGCAGATTATTTAAATCCGCCTGCACTGCAGCACGTCTAGAAGCGCCCTTTGTTTTAAATCCAAGTTGGATGAAATTAGGATAGTGTGTACCCCTCACACAAGGGATAATCCCTGACAAATTTCAGAAAGATTTGATAAAAAGCACTGATTTTATAAGCAATTGAACATTTCTGATGTTAGCAAAAGTCATGCAAATAGTATGAATACTAGTCCTGAACATTCTGAGACAAAAATGAAATTTCAGAGCATAACCAGGACTTCAGGCAGCAAAGCAGAGGAGAGGGGGAAGCAGCCCAGCAATCAAGAGACATGATTGACACATCCAGGCTGGCCAATTAGTATTCCAAACACATCCTAAAGCACTGTGACAGAGGTTGTAAGAGAATTCCTTATTGGTTCTTTCTGAAGGAGATGCCTCCAACTTCCCAGTAACAAGCGGGGAGGTTGGGATGGGCACAGCACAGAATGAGGATACATGATTGACATTTCTGCTGGCCAACTGGCATCACAAACCCATCTTGTACCACTGTGACAAATAGAGAATCCCTAGTATAGACTCATTCTCTGGAGACGCTGCCTAGGCTTCCAACTTGCCAGTACCCAATCACTGCAATGAGGGAGACTGGGGGAGGGGGCATTGGGGAGCAAATGTAAGCTTCTGCCAAGCTGAACAGCCCCCACCATCGCTAGATCTTGTGTTGCTCATAGGCCGGCTCGGTGCTCTTTGTATGCGGCTGTGTGTGCTGAAGACTTCAATTTCACTGCAAGTGTTCATAAAAGCAGAACTCTGCACCTATTCTCCCCTATGTATGCCCCACAGACTGCCTCTGGTACCTGTTCCTCCTCTGCTCTGCCCGCCTCCTCCCATCTTCTTCACCCTCTCTATAAATGCTCCAAAAAGTATCTCTGCATCTAGTAAAACCTTTAAAATTTAAACCGAGGCAACATCTGCAATTGATTTAAGGAAATTTGCAACTTCTGTTAAAATCACAAAACTTGAATTGCTTATAAAATTTGGGCCCTTTATCCTATCTGTTTAAAAATGTGTCAGGGAGGATACCTTAGGTGAGGGAAACAACATGTCCAAATTGCATCCAAATTAGATGGAAAACAAAGACATTACAACTGGGAATGTGTGTGCAAACCATGAAATGATTACATTGCTTATAAAATTGAAACCCTTTATCCAATCTTTATGACCTTCGGCAGACCTCATTCCTTGAGTGAGAGGTATAGTCTGTCCAAATGTCATGAAAATTGGATGAATGATGAAGTTACAGCCAAAAATAAATGTCTCATTGAAACCAATGAAGAATAAGAATGAAGTTTAATTACAAAAACAAAAATTCTCAATAACAAAACCCCCCAAAAATGTAATAATGAAAATGAAAACTAAAAGGGTACCTGGTGCACACCCCTAGCAGCAACCTCTCCTCCCACCACCTTAAGCTTACTATGGGTGTGTATTATTGACCACTAGCTTGGGCCTGGAAGTGAATGTTTTCTTTTCATAACTTGGTAGTCTCCAGTTGGGTTTTTTTCACACTTCCTTTAGTGCTTTCCATCTATCCCCCACTCCCTCATCCCCTGGCTGCATGGGTTTGTTGTGCAATCTTTGGACATTCAAACTTCACATTGACTGTTGACAGTTTGTTTCATCCCAAATTGGATAGTGTGAAGCACAGCATTAATGCAAGGAACTAAAGAAGTTCCTGGTTGGTTGTGGATGCTCAGAGCGGGCTAGGAACCTGGGCAATACTGCCTTGTTTTGCCTAAGCAATAAGGTGGAGCCATGAAAGCAGCCTACAGGTAGTGCTCTAGTTGCATTTACTTTTGGCCAAGGGAGGGCATGGAGAAAAGTGTGGCAAAGGGAACCAGGCAACCATCCTTTTTTATGACTAAGGGTGTCTTCTGATGGACATGGAGCCTGGCTGTCCCCACAGCTGCTCCGGGGGTGCACCCTCATGTCTGCCCACTTCCAGCCCCACCTGGGTCCACTTTAGATGGATCCGGCAGTTTCCTCGGGTCATGATCCACTCACGTAGTGCAACACCTCCACCATAGAGTTGCAGCCACTCAGCCAACGCTCTATGCTGGAGTTTGCAATTCCATGGCGCTTAATAGGGCAATGGCCAGCCATGTATTGAGCTGAAGCATGGATCCACCCAACAGCTGGACAACAGCTTCACTTCTGACCAATGCTCTGGGTTTGGCCAGCCCACGCTGCATAGTGCACTCTAGGATATTCCGAAGTAGGCACAGCCTGCTCTGCTTGCACACCTGCTGCGTCATCTTTACACAGACCCACCAACCCAGGAGTGAAGCGGGCTGGGTGTGGGCAAAACTATAGCTGCCATGATGCTGTCCATCTAAAAGCACCCTAAGCGGGCTTGCTGGCTGAATGGAGTACCAATTAAAAGAGGCTGCAATCTACTTAAAAGAGGATCTGTCTCTTGGTCTTTTTCCCAGTCACTGTGCATGGATAGCCTGTCTCCAGTCTTTAACATGGAAATTGTCACTCTGGATCAGTCTGTCCGTGCAGTGCATCTTGTCTGTCAGTGTGTCCAATCCTATGGTCTGCGGATCATGTGTGCAGCTGCCGCATGCATCTCCATTGCCAGCACAACATGCATAAGGAATATTTGAGACTAAAGTAGCTTAAGAACATAACGTAAGTAGTGATGAACCAATGGTCCATCAGGTCCAGCATCCTGTCTCCAATGGTGTCCAGTCTCTGTCTTTTGGGTGAAGTACCCAACAGGTCACAATGGACAATCCATTCCCTGTTTCCTGTTCCAGTCCCCAACAGTAAGAGCTTACGTCCCCCAAACCTACTTGGCTAATAGCCATTAATGGGCCTATCCTCCAAGAACTTATCCCATCCCTTTTTAAAACTAGCTACACTACTGACCTTGACCACTTCCTCTGGCAGTAAATTCCACAAGTTAATTGTGTATTGAGTGAAAAAATACTCATTTGTTTTAAATCTACTGCCAGTTAATTTAATGGAGTGTTCCCTAGTTCGAGTACTGTTGGAGAAGGTAAATAACCACTCCCTATTTACATACTCTACACCACTCATGATTTTATAAACTTCTATCATATCCCCTCTGTCATCTCTTCTCCAAGCTGAAGACCCCCAACCTATCAATCCTCTTTTCATATGGAAGCTATTCCATGTCCTTGATCATTTTGGTTGTCCTTCTCTGTACCTTTTCTAGTTCGACTATGTCTTTTTTGAGATGGGGCAACCAGAAATGCACACAATACTCCAGGTGCAGTTGTACCGTAGATTTATATTCCATAATAAAAAAGTCTGGTTTACAAGGAGAGTTAAGGCTCTTGCAAATTCAATCATGCACTAAAAAGTATGGAAATTGCAAGTTAAGACTCCCACCTTAACTGCTGTGCCATGTTAGCAGTAAAGACATTGTACAATCTCACATAGTGTGCTCACTTACAACTTAGGCTCCATGCTCCCACACTTTGCCTTCGTCTTTCAGCCTCAATCCTCTTCCTCTTTGCAGTTTGGGGGTAACACCAAAGCTGGGGACAGGAGGGTATGAGCTGACCACTCACCCCCTCAAATTCCTCTTTAAGAAAGAGAGAACTTAGGAGTTCTGGCTCCCACCCCTTCTCCCCCTCTATTCTACTAGGTCCCAGCCCTGTAACAGAGAACTCAGGACTCCTGGATTCCAGCCTTTCCACCCCACTCTAATCCAGTAGACTGAACTCCCTTCACAGGCAACTTTATAGTCCTCATTCAGAGCCTGTTCTCTCCCATGCTCTCAGTCTTGTAACAGACAACCTAGGAGTCCTGGGTTCAAGTTGCCCCTCTAACCCTGTAGCCCCCACTCTTGTCACAGAGAACTCAAAAGTCCTGGGAAATACAATGTTTGTCTGTATGCGTCATATGGAACAGAAGTGCACGTGTGGAATGAAAAAAAAAAAAAACCAGGAGAGGAAATGGAACAACAGGGAGGGAGGCTATAGGGAGTCAAAGGATAGGGAGTCGGATATGGTAAGTGGGTAAAACGATAGGACTGCTTCCTCAGATATCCCATCAGTCTTCTGAATCAGTTATTTCACTCAGAATCTTATTATTGTAACAGTTTCTAATTCCTCCTGTCATTCCACCCACTTACTTAATCCTGCACACTCTTTGTATTTTTCCCTGTCATTCCAACCATTACACTTACTATATCTGGTGCCTTCCTCATCATTTCACACCCTCTTGCCTTCCCTATGTACTCCCAAAGATGCAACTGTGTTGTATAATTTCACAATCACTTAATTGGATGTTGGAATGACAATAGTATTTATTTAGAAATTGGCAATGCTGTTGCTTCCATTCCTTCCAATGGCCATTCTGTTTTATTAATTTCAATGCATACCCAAGTTAGTTTTAATTAAACATTTGTATATGACTCTTCCCAGCTTCACTATGCTCTGAGAGGGCAGTGGAGACTAGTGGGTAAGAAGGACACTTGTGAGACATTAGTCAGCTGTCCCATTCTCCCCAACTGAAATTAAAGTATAGATGGAAAGGAGGGGGTGAGGGACCAGCTCAAGTCCTCCTGTGCCCAGCTTCAGTGTTGCCCCTAACCTGCAAAGAGGAAGAGGATTGGAGCAGAAAGAAGGCAAAGTGTGGGTGCATGGAGCCTAAGTTGTAAGTGAGCACAATATGTGAGATTGTAAAATGTCTTTACTGCTAACATGGTACGGAAGTCAAGGTGGCAGCCTTAACTTGCAATTTCCACACTTTTGCATGTATGGTTGAGTTTGCAAGAGCCTTAGCACGTCTTACAAACCAGAGGTTTTTTTATTATGGAATTTCCAAGTTTTTTGTTAAATACAATGCAATGGATAAAATTTGTCCTGCTTGCACAGTAGAATGCCGAGCAGCATAACCACTATGGGAGCCAGACTTAAGGGAAGTCAAGGTGGAAGAGCTGCTCCCTTCAATTTAGAAAGTTGTTACTTCCTTCAAATAGCAAGCAAGGAGAAGCTGGGTTTTTTTTTACTGGTAGCTCCCTGCTTTACTAAGAATACAACTTTGGTTTGGTTTAAGCATTGCAAACTTTTTTAAAAAGCTCTCTATGATCTCTGTAGCTCATGGCATGTACAGGAGTCTTCCAATCTACTCTCCACCATCAGAGCTCTTTTCCTTGTGCAACACTGACCATTCTGCTTTCTATAAGTACACCCCCCCTGTACAGGACCCCCTGACTAGTCCACTCCATGTACAGGACTCCCTGACTCTGCTGTGCCCATGTACAGGACTCTCCACCTAGCATAATGCTACCCATCCTGCAGCTCTCCCTTTGTACAAAACCCCCTCGCACAGTTCTCCTCTGTCCAGGACTCCCCCACCCCCCCGTACAAGTATGGCCATTATTCCACAGCTCTCTGTCTCTACAAGACTCCCCCACTTTATTCCCCCTTGGACAGAGCTCCCTTTCTTGCACAATGCTGCTCACTCTGCAGACCTCCCCCTGTACTGGGTTCCATATTCTGTATCCCCCAAAAAGCTGCTCCCTGTAAAGTGCTCCCACTTTACATGTGCATAGCTTTCACTGTGGAATCTATTTACATAGATTCTGCCCCTACTCTCTTCCCTTAATTTCTCCCCCACCCTTTGTGTATGCTCCCTCCCTCCCTGCTCCTCCATAGGATTTCACTCCCTGGGCTGAAACTCGCTCTTAGAATCCTCCCAAGAGGACTACACTTGCCACTCTGCCCCACAGGGCTGCTCTGCACAGGATCCCAACATCTCCCTGCCCCCCTCCTGTCCCTGGGATAAGCCTCTGCCCTCTTCCTGCACCTGGGACCACCCCAGACAAACTCCAGAGCTCCAGTCCCAGCCATGCTCCTCCAATGGGGAGCACCATTGAAGCCGCAGCCCAGACAACCTGCGTTTTTGGAGGGGGAAGGGCTGGCTGAAATCCATGTGCTCTGTGGTTCTGGGTGAGTTTAGGGGGCAATATCAGCAACATCACTACAGGATTAGCTAGCTCAGCATCCCTGGCCCCCAAACTGAGGCACCTGCTGTGCGGGATCAGATCAGAATGACTTTCAGCTCTCTCCCTTCCATAGGTCTTGCTCTCCTCCTCTCCCCATCAGATCAGCTCTAAACATGGCTGACCAATCACTCACACTGCCCCCTGGGAGGTGCAGTTCCCTCTCTTTCCCCAGCACTGATAGGCTCGAGCAAGCAGTGCCTGCTGGAAGTTGTAGTCCCCAGTATACAAGACTGTTTGCTAAACATGTGCTATTACACATAGAAAGTTCAGAAGCGCTCCACACTCAGGATGGTCTCCGTAGGTCAACACTGAATTTTCAAGATGTCCTAACTTTAAAACTACTAACCAGATTTACAAAAAAAAGTAAACCAAAAGGCACACCAGCCTCCTTGAATTTTCTAAAAGACTTACACCTCCTCCAAACCAACACAAAACCCAATTATCCTGCTGAGATCGAGATGGTCTAACTTTTGAAAAAACAGACTTTCAAAGTGCAGTTTTCAAACTGCGATCTCAGCTGTTATCCAATCAATTCAGCTGAACTGCAGACAGCATGGGCCACGTACATCAGTGATCCTTCAACACACTTTTCAGGATCCTAACTTTAATCATACCAATTTTATAGCAAATAGAACATTGGGGCTTTATAATGGAAGGTGTAACACATCTTAACTATTAAGGAACTACAATATTTTCAGTTTTATTCTCTATCCTTTTCCAAATGATTCCTAACATTGTTTGCTTTGGGGCAGCTCCTCCATGGTGCTCCACCTCCATGGTGCTCCACTCCTCCCCATCCCAGATCCTCCATGGTGCACTGATGCTTCTGGGCCTCAAGTGGCTGCTGCTGCTCGCGCTGCCCCCCCCCAGCAGCAATACCACTCCTGCTGCTAGAGGTAGCTGCTCGAGGATGCTTGCCTGCTGATGGAGGCAGACTGGCCACTGCAGTCGGGGGGAACCCGCTGGCGTCCACTGCCACTGCTCATGCCATGCTGCCCGTCTCCCCAGATTGCCAATCTCGAACCCTGCCTCAGTCTGCCTTCTTCTCATGCCAAAGTGCCTGTCTGCCTGCCCTGTGGGCAAAGCTGAAGCCCTGCCCCAGCCTGCCTGCCTCTCATGCCAAGGTGCCTGTCTGCCTTCCCTGGCATCCCTGGGTGATGTGCCCCACTGGCCTGGTAATCCCACTGCTTCTGTCTGCTGGTCCATGGGTGTGCTGCCCTGACAAATCCAAATATGCCCACGCAATTCTGCTGCTACCACCACCGCTGCCATCTGCTACTGTATGGGAGCTCTTCCCTGGCAAATCCTACTATCCTAGCTCCATGGGTGCTGCGCACAGGCAATCCTGTTTTTGCCATCTCTACTGTTCCATGGGTTCTGTGCCCTGGGAATCAAATGTCTGCTGCTGCTGCCACCGCCTCTGCAATACCACAGGCTCTGTGTCCTGGTCATCCAATCTGTGCTGCTGCTGCTGCGCCTGGGCAATCCAATGTCTGCCACTGCTGCCTCTGCTGTGCCATGGGTTCTGGGCCCTGGCAATCCAATGTCCACTTCTGCTGCCTCTGCTGTGCCATGGGTTCTGTGTGCTGCTGCTGCTGCTGAACATCGCCTCTGCGGTGCCACGGGTACTGTGCCCCAGCAACCGAATCTCCGCTGCTTCTGCTTCTGCTGTGCCATGGGTACTGTGCTCTGGTAATCCAATGTCTTCTACTGGGTGGCTATGTGATTCACCACTGGGCAAGGCTTGACCAATTTGCAGTAGAGCTTCTTGAGTTTGGTCGAGTACAATGTAAACCTGCAATGCCCGGTCAAGTAGGGATGCCAGCCACAATGCCCTGATCGGGCCTCTGCCGCTGCAAGTAACAAAAAGAATTGCCCTCCCCCCTTCCAGTTCATTCTCAGCTAGCCACTGATCCGGTCATCAGGTATTTTCAGAACTCTCCCTCTCCCAGCAGTTTGTGTTCCTCCCATTCCATTGCCATCTTCCTCCTATTTCACCCATTTCCACACATTTACCTCATAGTTTCATTTATTTAGATTAGATAGATTTAGGTGTTCTACCCTGCCTCAGACTGCCTTCTGCTCATGCCAAAAAGTGTCTGTCTTCCCGCCCTATGGGCAAAGCTCGAACCTTGCCTGAGACTGCCTTCCCTACTGCCTCACATGCCATGATGCCTGTCTGCCTGTCCTGTGGGCAAAGCTCAAACCCCACCCCGGATGCTAGAGGCAGGGCCTGATCCCCGAGCAATGGCAGCAGGGACAGGAGCAGCAGAAGCAGCCATTTGAGGCCCAGAAGTGTCAGTGCACCATGGAGAAGCTGGGGTGGGGGCAGCTGCCAAGTCCATCGACAGCTGCAGGACATGGAAGGGGCGTGGCTTTCAACTGAAAGCCACGTGCATGTTGGGGGAAGTGATTGCGCTTGATGGGCAGTCCTTCTCGGTGGTCGGGGACATGGGGTTTAGGCCCCTGACTGGCTTCCTGTGCCCCCCCCCAGTTTAAGCTGCCCTCGCGCACCACCCTGAGTCAGACTGCCACCGATGCCAGCCAGCCTGCAACACCTGGCCAAGTAGGGCTGCCAGCCACCAAGCCCTGGCCGGCCAAAGTCTGCCACCACTGAATAATGCCTCTGCTGTGCCACGGCAATCGCAGATTAGAATCTCAGATCAGAATTGATTCCTTGAACAACTTTCAAGCTGAATCGGGAAGTGTACAGAAATCAGAAAAATGAGAATGAATTCAAACAGGAAGCCATTTTAATGATAAGTCTGGATAGACCTGCTTAATAAAATGTTATACAGAGACTGGCCACAATGATCCTGTAACCTGAATGCATTATAAATCTTCAACTGCTTTAAGAAAAGTTATATAGGATCAATTGGAGGAAATGCAATCCAATGTCCGTTGCTGCTGCCAATGCTGCCTCTTCTGTGCAATGGGTACTGTTGCCAATGAATGCTGCCGCTGCAGTGCCACGGGTACTGTGCCCTGCAATCAAGTGTTCAGCCAATCGAATGTCTGCTGCTGCACTGCTGCTGCCTCTTCTGTACCACGGGTACTGTGCCCTGCAATCAAATGTCTGCTGCTGCTGCTTCCTGATGCTGCTGAATGCCGTCTCTGTGGTGCCATGGGTACTGTGCCCCGCTAATCCAATGTCTGCTGCTTCTGCTGCCTCTGCTATGCCATGGGTACTGTGCCCTGCAATCAAATCTTTGCTGCTGTTGCTCCTGAATGTCGCCTCTATGGTGCCACAGGTACTATGCCCCGGCAATTGAATCTCCACTGCTGCTGCTTCTGCTGTGCTACGGGTACTGTGCCATGGCAATCCAATGTTTGCTACTGGGTGGCCACGTGATTCACCACTGGACAAGGCTTGACCAATTTTCCGAAGAGTTTGTTGAGATCCGGTGAGTAGGATGCAAGCCTGCAATGCCCGGCCAAGTTGGGGTGCAAGCCACAAAGTCCTGGCCGGGCCTCTGCCCCTATTCCACCGATGCCAGCATGCAATGCCTAGCCAAGGATGGGTGCCAGCCACCAAGTCCCAAGCCTTCCCGGCCTCTGCTGATGCTGCCACTGGGTCTCAGCCAGCCAGCCATGCCCCCACGGACACCCTCAGGGGCCAAGCGCCAAACCTGCCTGCCTGAGCAGCCCAGGGTACCAATCCCCAAGCCTTCCTGGTATCTGCTGCTGCTTCTGCTGTGTCTTAAATGGCCTGCCATGCTGCCACGGGCACCCCTGGGGATCCATGGAGCACCCCAAGCCACCAGGCGGCTGAACTTTCCAAACATTTGGGGGGTCTGAACTCCACAGGACCGAACCTATAAACCTGAACTAAGTTTTCAGTCCAAACGTCTGAACTCTGTTATGTTTGCACATCCCTACCATGTACCATTTGACAGAGGAGCAATATACAAATAATTTTTATTAATTATTATTATATTATATTGGGGAAATGGTGGAAACAGAGCCTCACACAGTGTTTATTAAAGTCAGTGGGGCCAGTTCCATGCTCCATGGATCCTGCACTCACGTCCATTGGGAAAGCATTCTGTCATTCAGAATCCACGTGGGACCTGCGTGGATCCCACACAGATGGATTTGGGACTGTGGCCAATGGAAATATCTGGGTGCTAGATCAAGATCCAAAGTTTTTAAAAGTACTAGAAAGTCCAAGGACCAAATCCATTAAAATTACTCGTTATATTTTCCATTTTTTAAGAGTACTTGTTCATCTAAATGATAGCATAAAACTGACCTAGATTAAAGCCAAGCATTCTGGTAATAAAATGCTATGAGTTAAACAATCAAGGATGCAGCACTGGAAATTTATGACAGAACAGACAATTTTGGGTGGGGAAACTCCAGGCCAGAAATTTAGTTCTAGGGCTTTGCCCAGGGTCAAGTATTTGTATCTTCGCCTGTGTTCACAGCATTTTTCCCATTACCACCAATGTGAAAGACACAATGAACACCACAGGTCCCTGCGTACTTTGATGCAGAAGCGCTGTGAGACTTTGCCAGTTTGACAGGCCTGCAAGGAAAGAAAAATGCAGTCAAAACTGTTGCTAAATCTGCTACCAATTTTAAAAAGTGGGGCAATGGTTTTGGGGAGGGTGGAGAGTATGACTGGATTGATGGGGAGGTTGTTAGCTTGAAGTGGTAGGAATGGGGCATGCATCTGGCTTAGAAGGGGTTGCTGGCTTGGGGATTAACCATTTCTCCCTGACTTGTCTCCACTGGTGTGGTGCTGGTTGCAGTGCTGAAGTCTGAAATTCTGAGACAAGTTTCATAGAAGGACAGTAAAACCACTGTTTAAAGTCATTGAAACCCTGCCACATGATTCCCCTTGATTTCAATGGGAAATGTAAAATGGAAACAGATAGGTTTTAAACAAAAAGACCTAATTTTTGGAAACGACAACAAAAGGGGAAACAAAAAGGAATGAATTACTACTTCCATCTACTTCCAACTCAAACTGAACATGGCCAAGACTGAACTCCTCATTTTTCCTCCATCCCCCTCCTCTCCCTCTGACCTGACCGTCTGCATTGATGGGGTCACCATCCGTCCTGTTCTCCGTGCCCGCAGCTTGGGCTTCATTTTTGACACGCACCTCTCCTTTAAACCTTACATTGACTCTGTGGCCAAATCCTGCCGATTCGCTCTCCTCAACATTGCCCGCATTCGCCCCTTTCTATCTGTCTCCTCGGCCAAAATCCTTGTTCATGCCATGGTTATCTCTCGCCTCGACTACTGCAACCTCCTCCTTGCTGGCCTCCCTCGCTCCCACCTGTCCCCCCTTGTTGCGATCCAAAACTCTGCCGCCAAGATCATTCACTCTGCCCGTCGCTTCGACCATGTAACGCCTCTCCTCCTCTCCCTTCACTGGCTCCCCCTTCCTGAACGTATCCTGTTCAAACTCCTGGTTTTCACGTTCAAATCGCTCCATGACCAAGCTCCCCCTTACCTCTCGGACCTAATCGCCCTACGCGCTCCTGCGCGCGCTCTCCGCTCTTCCGCTGTCCCCTCCCTCGCTCTCCCTCGCTTCTCCTGCTCGCCCAACCGCCTTCGTCCCTTCTCCCTCGCTGCCCCGCATGCCTGGAACTCCCTCCCTGCCGACATCCGCCTTGCCTCCTCCCTCCGCTCCTTCAAATCCCTCCTCAAGACCCACCTTTTCCATGCTGCCTTTCCCAATGCCCTCTAGTCTTTCCCCTTGCTCTTACTGTCAGCCCTCCTCTGCTGACTGCTGCTACCGACCACCTTGTAACCAAGCCAAGTACACGCACCTGAGACTTCGCATCCGCCTGAATGTTTGTTTGTCTTCTCCCATGTCTCTCCCGCTGTCCCCTCTCCTTGTCTCCCCCTCCTTGTCTTTTAGATTGTAAGCCACAGGTAGGGACAGCAGCTGATTGTATGTTCTGTACAGCGCCAGGTTGTTACTGGCGCTTTATAAATGTTTAATAATAATAATAATAATAATTTCAGTTTCCATTGAGAGTGTCACCAACCAGCCTGTCCTTCAGGAGCATAGCCTGGGATGCATTTTTTACACCTCCCTTTTCTTTATGCCTCAGATTCAGCCTGTTGCCAAATTCTGTTGCTTTGCCCTGTATCATATTGCTAACATATGGTCCTGTCTCACTGTTGCCACTGCAAATATCCAAGTTCACACTTGAGTCATCTCTTGCCTTGACTACTGTACCTTCCTCCTTACTGAATCCTGTCAAGAGTGAGGTGATGGTTGACCAGTCTTGTGCCCTGGTGGGGTCCAACCCCCTCTGGCTGATTGGGTTCTCAGTCTTGGAGTGCTTCTGGATCCCTTGTTGCTCCTGGATTACCAGGTTGCATCAGTGGCCAGGAGTGCTTTTCACCAACTCCATCTGGCGAGGTGACTGTGGCCTTTTCTCTTGAACTTTGATCTGGCCACTGTTGTCCCACTGTTGTCCATGCTTTCATCACCTTGAAGTCAGACTATTGCAATGCGCTCTACATGGGGCTGCCCTTGGGGATGGTGTGTTTTATTTTGTAAGCTGCCTTGGGGATGGTCAGAAGGCTGCACTTGGTGCAGAATGTGGTGGCTTGCCTCCTTACAGGGAGGGATTGCCACAAGCACATAATACTGGCGCTCCGTACACTGAACTGGCAGACAATAGTCTTCCAGGCCCAATTCAAGGTGCTGACCTTTAAAGCCCTGAAAGGCGTGGACCCCATTTATCCGAGGAATCACCTGGCTCCCCGTGTCCTATCGCGGCCTCTGTGGTTGGCTGGGGGCACCCTCCTGGAGACTTCATTTTTTCACCAGGTCTCAACTATGAGGAAGGCATTCTCAGCCATTGCAACTTTGCTGTGGAACTCCCTCCCCAGAAGGTCGGCCTTTGTTCAAGCCTATCAGCCTTCCAGAGCCAATGTAAGACCATTCTGTTCTATCTGGCTTCTAGCAGCAGGGACTGAATTGGGGTGGGGGGGCAGGTTTGTAGGGAGGATGGATGGGGGGAAATGGGGAAGTGGTATTGGGTGGGTGTTGTGAGGGGGTTATGCTTGTATTTTAATATTTCTTTTATATGTGTTTAGAGGTTTGTGTGTTTTATTTTGTAAGCTGCCTTGAATCTTTAAGTAGAAGGCAGGATATAAATATACATTTAAAATTAATTAGTGGTCTCCCCTGCTCTGATCTCGCCCCACTCGCCCCAGTTCAACACTCTGCTCCCAAAGTCATCCACCTTGCGCATCACTTTGACCACATTCAGCGCCTCCTCTTCGCCCTACACTGGCTCCCTCTACAGGAACACATTCGGCACAAGCTCCTCATCTTCACCTTCAAGGCTCTGCATGGCCTTGCTCCCCATATCTCTCTGCTTTTGCACAGTCTCTCCACATTCTTGCCTGGGACCCTCACTCCTCTTCTTCCCCCACCTCACCTACTTACAACTCCCCTGCACCCCTAAATGTTTTTGCCCCTTCTCTTGCTTCCCCCCAAGCCTGGAACTTCCTCCCTGGAAACATTTGTTCTGCTCCCTCCCTCCCACCTTTCAAATCCCTCCTGGAAACCTACCTCTTCCATCAGGCTTTCCCTGGTCATTAGTCAAAAGGCTTGCCATGAGTGAAATTAAATCCTCTTCCCTCTAAGTAAGTTAAGTGTACATGTGTATTTTTTCAACCTCATGAATGTATCCTTGTTTCTCCCAGTGTTCACCTCTCCATCGACTCCCCCTTCCTTGTGTCTCTTCGATTGTAAGCCCTTTGTGGTAGGGACTTGTCTATAACTACTGACTGTAGAATGCCAGGTACACCAGTGGCACAATAATAATAATAAATAATTTTAAAAATGAAAATGAAAGGGGAAGCAAAATCAAATGAACTTTTAAAAATGAAAATGTGAGGGGGAACAAAAATGAATGAGGTCTCTTCTGCGTACCCTAATGCTCTGTAGTTTTGTGGGCCCAGTTTGAGACCTTCAGTAACACATTTTTAGGAAATTTTGGCTTCACTACAATTTGAATGCACAACCCTAGTATGTGTTTGGCATATGGAACCTGGAAATCTCTGTGTTTATTTACATTTTATCAAAACCCAACCACACAGCACCATTTGGTTCACATCTTTACTTCATTGATACTTCTTAAAATTCTGCACTCATACTGTAGTTCCCTCTTCTGTGATTTGAACAGGCCTCTTATGAAAGAAATGTAATTTAGGAAAAGAGAAATTGATTGTTTCAGCAATTTGCCTCCCACTGGCCTTTAAAATAAGGCCTTCAGATAGGAATGGGAATTTCGGTTTCGGATAAAACCAAGAGTACCTGAACATGGCAATTTCAGATTAATCTGACATTTTGGTTCTTTTTCGGTACTATCGGATCTTTTTCATTGATTTTTGTACCGAATTTTTAACATTGCGGTTTGTCCCCCATTGAAAAAACATAATGTTAAAAATCCGGTACAAAAATCAATGCAAAAGATCCAATAGTACCAAAACCGAAAAATAATTGAAATTCATGAGAACTGAAACCGAAAACTGACCAAAACCAAAATTTTGCCCAGAGTCCCATTCCTACCTTCAAGAAGAGTCTTAAACTTCTAATAACCTCACTGTCTGCTAGTTATACCACATGTTTGGAACACCCCTTGTTTAAAACACTGGGTAAATTAAATTACAGACTTTGGAAAAGTTTAACGAATTAGAGGTTAGGATGAGCTAACTAGCTTTGAAGATACTAATTCTTTTTACTCATTACTGTCAACTTTCAGCAAGGGTTATTAAAATCTAGGTGCTGTTTTTAAATGGACAACGGTGGGATGTGCAGTTGCAAAAAGGGTGACACGTTTGTACAAAGAAAGAACTTCTGTATGGTCCAATTCTGAAATCTTCCTTTGCAATTTTGTTTCTCTCAAAAAACAGGCTTCATGATTTAGTCACCCTAAGTTCTCAGCAAAAAAAAATCTTAAGGATTTTCTAGAGGAGAACAGTCTTACTAAACTTCAGCAAAAGTTGATATTCCTCAAGAAAGTTCAGGGAATGATGCACCACAAGTTCTTTGAATAAGCAGCTTCTTAGGATATATTACTCACAACTGTTCCGTTGGTTTTGTAGGGTAGAAGACAAATGATTCTATAGATGATCCTGTCTGTTTATTGCTTAATTCCTAACATTTGTTCTCAGTCAGATAGGACAAAATGTTATTCTTTAGAAAATCTAGGTGATCAGGAAAACTATTAACTGATGTATCCCAACTTTGGTTATATAGCTGGATTCACATGATGATCACCGTTTCATGAATTTGATAGCAAAATCTAAATGTCATTGTCAAAAATCTTACCAAGTAGTAAATATTCAGGTGTGAAACATGCAGGTAACTTGTTTCCAGGAACATTATGGCAAGAGTTTCACGGGTTTCAGTATGTCAGAGATGCAGTAGGAGTAGGAACTCTATGAGCCTAAGAAAAAGGCAATGAATTCTGGATTTTATATTTTATTTATTTATTTATTTAGGTGCACTTTATCCCACACCCTCCTGCACAATAGCAACTCGGGGCAGCGTAAAACACTTATTCAATAAAACCAACAATACAAAATACCAACAAAAAAATTATGTGAAATAAAGTCATTTCCCTTTGTTTGAATTTCAGTAAGTCACCACAATGTTTATTCCAGGAACCCTCCTGACCCACGTTTGTGATTATGCTTCTGCACAAGCATTCCAGTCTTATTTTAAGCAGTTCAAATTAACGAATTAGTACTTTTCAATTTGCAGTCATTAGAAATGAGGGACTAGAAGAAATCAGTGGGGGTGCACTGCTTTTGTGCAAACGTAAGTTAGTCTGTTGAGCCTGTGCTTTTAAGGTGACGGAGCACTGCTTGGACCATGGTCATAACAAATAAATAAAAGAAGAGGGGACTGTTTTAGAAAGATCTTCTTACTAGCAGTAAAGACTATGGGCCTGATCCTCCAAGGTCCGTCTGCCAGGTATGTGCCGTGCACACATCATACACATGCAGTGTGCACACACCTTGGATCAAAGCCGTGGGTTGCCTTCCTGAACCCACTAAAGTGGATGACAAAACTCTTATTAACTTCAATGGGTGGTAATTGCCCCCTTACTGAAGCAATTCCGCCAGATGGAATGGACTATTCGTATGCAATAGTTCACCAATTAAAGTAAGTGTTTTACAGTGAGTACAGTAGCTTTCATATTGATGAGCTCTTTGAATAATAAGGTTCTTATGATATATTACTCACAACTGTTCCATTGGTTTTGTAGGGTAGAAGACAAACGATCCTAGAGATGATCTTTTCTGTTTGTTACTTATTTTCTAACATTTGTTCTCAGTCAGATATGACAAAATGTTATTCTTTAGAAAAATCTAGGTGATCAGGAAAACTATTAACTGATGTATCCCAACTTTTTTATACAGCTGGATGAGTCACATGATGGTGTAGTAAACATCAGTCTGAAGAGATGAGCTATTCCAGCACAGAGTTCACACTGCTGGCTGCGCCTCAGGGTACTTGAGTATGTGAAGGCCCAGCTGCGGGACATGGTGGTGTTAACAGGGCTGAAACTAGAATCTGGTGCTCTCTCTCATGAGAATGCATGAGATTCTAGCAAAAGTGGGTGAGATCTCGCAAGATCTTGCTGAGATTTTTGCAAATGTTGTGAGATTCACAAAAATCTCAAATTGCGCTCTGTGCATACACAAAATGGCCACCTTGGTAGTTTCTGCATATGCATGCCCCCTGGTGGCCATTTTGCACATGCTCAGAGCAGTTTTTGAGAGGTCTTGATAATCTCATGATTTTTAAAACCCTAAAATCACTCTGCGCATGCACAAAATGATTGCTGGGGGGCATGCATGTGAAGAAATGGCCGTGGCAGTCATTTTGCACATGTGCTGTGATGGATTTTTGGCCATGTGAATTTTGATGAGAACGGATCAAGAATCAGCCAATTCTCATCCTGTTCTCGTTCCATCAAATCTCAGCGAGAAGCCAGTTCTTGCCGTGATTTGGCAATATAGCAAGTGCAAGTTTAATCCCTATTGTTAACCCTACACAGGGAGGGGAGTGGATCTGTTGGCTGTGTAAGAGGATGCTGAGAAGTACCAGCAGTGTGGCTGAAGAAACTTGTCACTGGAAACTGCTGGTCTAAGAAGCTTAGACTAAAAAGCTGAACTTACTGCCTTCCTCTGTAAGGCTGGAGAAGAAAGTTCTGGGAGTGCAGGAATGCCTCCTGGTGACTAAAGAATTTCAGCAGGAAGTAAAGTGAAGGTGACTGGTTCATGAAGATCTTACTACCCAAGTAACTAGTAGGTAAAAATACCAGGGGAGATGGTCTGGTAGGGTTTCCTTGAGATTGAGCTCCCAGGACCTTAGGAAGACGAAGGCAGGGAAACTCAAGTCTGGGCCCCAAATGTGGCCCTTTTCTAGTTCTTAGCTTCTTACATCTAGCTCAGGGAATCCAGCTTTGACACCCAAGCTTTAATCAAGTGAGCAAAGAGTAAGGGAGTAGAAATGAGGGTATGCACACAAAAATAGGGGACAGATCCATGATCTGGACCCTCCTCTTTCCGAGTACACCACTTCAGCACCTCTGCACCCAACTTCTATGTAGCTCTCAGAGCTTGTACTAATTTTTAAAGTAGCCCCTGGAAGGGAGAAGGTTCCCCAGCCCTGCTATAGTTCCACATTCCTGCATCAAATTGAGTCGTTTCCTGAGAGCCTGCCATGGGAAGGGGGGAAATCCAGTAATGATGAAGGTGGCCAGTGCTAGTACTCCAATTCCATCTCACTCTTGCCTCCTACGCTGTTATTACTAGGTTTATATAAAAACAGATTTTGCTTCCCCCCCCCGCCTGAGAATTTTGCAGAAAATGACAAGAATTTACAGGTTTGGGAAGAGGGCAGCAAGGATGCCAGGTGGAACTGAGGGAAGCAACCTGAAATCAGGTGCTGTGGAGGGGCAAGGTCTCTGCATTTGGAGAGGTGCCATAGACCTCTTGTGGGGTGGGGTGGGACAGGGGGCCTATGAATTGGGATGGTCAGGTCTTCTGGACCTTGGGAAGAGGGGGACAGGAGATGGACCTAATTGGGCCCATTGCAGCTTCCCCAAATGCCAACCTCTATATGGTCCCCCTTTCTGGTTGGCAGAGCGGTCTGGGACCAGGTTGGGAGGAGAAGGCAGCAAGCACAGGGCAGTGGAAGGAAAGCAACCTAAAGGCATGTGCTGGGGCAGGGGAGCTCTGCATTTGGAGAGGTGGCACAGATCTTAATTTTTATTTTTTGGCTGTTGGTGGGACAGGTAGTTGCAAAATTGCTTAAAAATAAATTTCTAACTCATACTTATGTATATTGTGGTAAGGGAAAAATCAACTAGCATTTACATCTAATCAGAGAAACAGTTGGGTTTTTTTAATCCAAGAATTTGTGTTTTTTTAAAATCAGAGAATTTCCAATTTTTTTGTTGCAGAAAACTAGGAACCCTGGTTATTACCGTACTTCATTCCTTTTCCCCGGACTTTCCACAGGTATCCTACCAAGGGCAACATCCCAAAAGCCAGCTATAGATGAATTATGGGTACCCTCATTCGTCGAGGAAGGGAAGAGCTGCAGAAGGGGAGAACTGAATTGAAATCAGTCTCTGACAGCAGCAGGTGTTTTGATTGCTCTGATCAGAAATCAGAATGATCACTTGTTTAGATTTCTGACTAGAACAATAGAAAAAGATTTTGGCCATTTGTGCATGGACAAAATAACCACTGTCATTCTGCACATGCTCAAAATGGCCACCGCTATACAATAAAATGGTGGCTGTACAAAAAAAGTTGTACAACAAACAGTATACAACGTACAACAAATTGGCTGCTATTTTGTTGTGTGGTGGCAGTTATTTTGCATATGCGCAAATTGCTTGATTGGAATGAAAATGTTCCAGTGGAAAATCTAAATACCTACAGCTGTTCCATATTCACAGAACTGTTCTGCAAAAACAGAACAGCTGTTTCACACCAAGCCTAGGAAGGGAACTTTGATCATTTTGATTTTGTTTAAATGTTAATGTTAAGAATAACTCATTGCTTAAAAATATAAAGTTAGCCATTCAAACCAGTGGTACTCATTGTACTGTATAGTAAGAGCACTTATGCGCCATGGTGCATCCTTTTGAATTACAAAGTTCCCTCACGGTAGCGGAAGTACTATGGAGCGCGAAATCTTTAAAATAAGATAAAGGTCTCAGTTCAGCAAAACATTTAGACGTGTTCCCAAGTCATATGTACTAAAGTAAGACACAGGAACATGCTTACGTTTTCAGCTAAATGGGACTTAGTAAATAGCAATCATTTTATTTTATGGGGACCCCCTCCCCCTTCGATGGTGCTTAGAGTTCTTTACAACAAAAATACATAAGATTGAGATAAGATAGGATAGAGGTCTATAAAGTAATGAGTGGTGTGGAACTAACAAACAAGAGCAGTTACCCTCTCAGCTAGTACTAGAACTAGGGGACACTCCCTGAAACTCATAGGTGGTAAGTTTAAAACAAAATAATTTTCTTTTTCACTCAGCATATAACTGGGTTGTGGAATCTACTGCCAGAGGCTGTGGTAAGGGTCAGTACTATAGCTGAGTTTAAGAGAGGTTTGGACAAGTTTCTGGAAGATAGATAACAGAGTCATACACGTGTGATACTGCTCTACATGTGGGCCACAAGTCTAGTAAATACATAAAGCAAAAGGTTCAACAAGGATGTAATGTTGAGAACTGACAGCTCAATTCAGGTAATTATGTTAACTAACAGTCAGGAAACTCCAGGAAGTGTAGACAATTTAAAGAAGGTTCATCACCCCCAATGCCCTCCTCGGCACGGGGAGTGGCTCGAGGGTGGCAGCTATTGTCCCGCCCCTGCCTTTCAGAAGACGACACAGAGGCGGGGCGCACGGCACAGTAGGACGTGGCACGAAGCGAGCTCTCGTGAGAGGCAGGAGCTCGCGGCCGCCATCTTGTCCCAGGTGTGGATCCCGCCATTCCTCACCTGGGCAGCAGGAAATGAGCACCCTCCCACCCTCCCCTTTTGCACTGTCACTGAACTTGGGTTCAGGGCCAGGAAGGAATTTTGGCCACCAGTACGATTGGCTCAGGTTCTGGTCATTTTTTCGCCTTCCTCACAGTGTTGATTTAATCTGGCCACAGGTGGGAAGGGGATACATGAGATTTATAACTGTTGCACTGCAGGGGTCCTGCGAGTTAATGAAGTTAGACGGTAGGGATAGTCTGCTGCTAGGTCATCTCCTTATGAGATGGGGTCCACATGAATGCTAGAGCTTGCCTGGCCAGCATCACGTAGGACCCAGGAAGGGGGGCAGGGTCACGGGGCCTAGGACAAGGTCCAGGCTTATCGCTGACTCTGCTCACTTCCTTCCTCAGGTCACCGTAGGCAACGGCCTCCTAATCTGGCTGTGGGCAGCCGGGCAGGCGTGACATTGCAGCAGCTATAGTTAGCACTGTTGAGGAACATCAACAGCACTGAGGAACTATAGCTATAGTTAGCACTGAGGAACATCAGATCGCCTTGAGTTTACTATAGTTAAGTTAGTCGTTAGTTAAAGCTGACAGGACCCAGAGGGGCATAGGCCCCTCCTCCCCTGATTGGGCTAATAAAGTTTGGTGCGGCCTATTTACCCCACAAATGATGGTGTCTG
This sequence comes from Sphenodon punctatus, assembly GCA_003113815.1. Lineage (NCBI taxonomy): Eukaryota > Metazoa > Chordata > Lepidosauria > Sphenodontia > Sphenodontidae > Sphenodon > Sphenodon punctatus. Next base: position 99,795 of record QEPC01009093.1, on the reverse strand, counting down.
TGTCTTCTTTTTGGGGTGCGGGACTATGTGTATTTGGCAAGCCTAGCCAGACAGAAACCCATTTGCTTGCAAATGAAGCTTCCTGTTTACCTGAGTTGCCTATGCGAGAACACACACAAGCTCATGAGCAGAAAAGCTCAAACAAAGAAACCATGAAAGGTATTTAAAGGAGAGCCATTAAGCCATCTTCGCTACCTCTTGGTCAGAGTCATCTCGAGCAATCTCATCTGCATCCTGGATCTTGCCAGCTAGCAAGGCTGGAAGATATGCACTGAGACCAGGGCTTTGCTTTCTAGCAGTTCTAAGAACCAGCACCCAGTCACCTACATCTGTGACTGAGAAGGAATCAGAACTGATGGACTTTCGTAGGGTAAGATGCTTATCTAGGAACTCAACCAGTATAGATTAGGAATGCGTTATATTTACCTTTAATTTCTAGTTACCACTATCAACTATCTTGCTTGTGTAATCAATAAATTAACTTCTTTTCTTTATGAAGAAGTGCACACAAGTGAGCAACAAGAGTTTTCAAGCTCTTGGGACCTCAGAGAGAAAGAGTCTGTAAACGCCGACGGGAAGGATCGGGCCCTTGGGTGACAAAGGGGTTGTCCCTGCTGCAGGCTTGAATCGGCTAGAGAGAAAAACTGATTCAAGTAGGCTGTAAGCGAGGGAAAATGAGTCACTCAAACCCGATGAAGTGGAGGTGGACCTCCAACCTGTGACAAGATCCATTAGCAGCTATTAGCCAGACAGGATCAGGGAACATGACGGGAGCTGGGAGAAAACAACAGGGAATGGATCCCCCATTGTGACCTGTTGGGTGCTTCTCCCAAGCCACTGTGATTGGCCACTGTCTGAGACAGAATGCTAGGCTTGATGAACCATTGGTCTGACCCAGTATGGCACTTATGTTCTTCTTAAAATTCATTTTAAAAACAAACAATAAAAAATAATAATAATAATAATAATAATAAAAAAGGATAAGGTAACAAGGAAAGAAACACATTAAGGGGAACCAGCAGTGGATCCTAAAAGCACCTGGAGAGTAAATAGGTTGCTGACGCACCGAAGGAGACAAGACACAGTACTGGGGAAAAACGGCCGCACTCTTTATTTAACAGATTGTAATCATAATCAGGTGGGGGCAAATCGCCTAGTGCGATGCGGGTCCAGTACTCAACTTTATCCAGGAAAAAAACATAAACCCAATATAACAACTGGGGTGGTTTCGATGTACTCTCTATTACCACCCCAACGACGATCACACGTCTCCCCGTCGAGTGGGCTCAACCATCTGTGAGGGGGTCCACTCCATTAACTGTGAGTAAGGAGAAAGCTGCCTGCCGACAGGGGACCATACTTGTCCCTGCTGCCGTCGCATGACACCCCTCCCAGGGAGGCTGCCCCAGCGGTTGCCCTCCCCTGCTTTCCGGCAGGTGGGCCTCCCCATCTCTTAAGGAGATGACTCTTAATTATGACCCCTTTAACTACTACACTAACTTATAGTACTGGACCCCTGCAAGAGTGCGACAATTAATACACGAGCACAACAACACCCTTGTACTAGGGACAACAATTAGCCAAATATATACTGCACTGTAAGGAAGGCGAAACAACGGGTAACCACTCTTCAGGCCTGATTGGGATACCCACCAAAATTCCTTCCTGGTCCCAAAATTGGCGACCGGTGAAAACCCACAGTGCAAAGGGAGGGTGGCTGGGTGCCGTTCTGTGCTGCTCCTGGACTCAACGGAGGCCAGGGTGTCGTCGTCTCTGCTTGTGGGCCCCGCCCCTTGGGCGGGGGCCACGTGCCTAACCTACCCAATGGGAGCACAGCCTGAGCCGCCTAGCAACTCAGACTGTGCCCCCTGCATCTAATTGCGCAGCCTGTTTTCCCACTCCGGGGCCCGGCTTCAGTCGCGGTGGTGGGAAAACCTTAACCCCTTCCGTCCTGCCTCCTCTTACCGGGCGCAGCAAAGGGCCGCACGCCCCCCACCCCGGGGGGGGAGGGACAGAGGCAATTTTCAGGTGATTTTTAAAGTTGAGGAGGGAGGAGCTGAGATGGTCATCTGGAGGGAGCAAGTTCCACACCGAGACTCCCACCAGAGCAAAGGCACAACTGCCTTACAACTACAGGTGCGATGGTTAGATCCCTAAAGAGCAGGCAGTTTGAGCGCAGATAACCATCAGAGGCTCAAGAAGCAGGTCTTAAATACAGCCAAGGCCTATTACATTCAGGGCCTTGAAAACCAACAGTGCCATCTTAAATTCAATCTGCCGCTCTACAGGCAGTCAATGCAGAGAATGCAGGGCGGACGTAAGATGCTTAATTGCTTATAGATGCCCAAATCCATAAACAAATGTGCTGCTGCATTCTGAACAAGCCACAGAGAATCACCGCTAGCAGCCCACAGAACAAGAAATTACAATAATCGGGCTTCTTGGTCATCAGAGTATGGGCCACTGTGGCAAAGTCAGCTTGGGATAAATAGGGGCGTAGCTTATATTGCATAGCTGAAAAAACTCTGAACCCTGTCAAACAACTGATTTTCATATACAAAGCAGGTTGAAAATCCAAATTCTTTATCTGGCCCACCCTCACTCCCTCAACTAGTTAAGCACATAAAATTAAACAAATATCCAAGAGCTTTACTAGATTGGGGCTCAGAGCAATATTATTTCTCAAATTTTTAAGGATTGTTGGGGACTGGATTCAGAATCATTGACAGGGAACAGAAAAAGCAGATGAAAGCAAGTTAGCAGAAAGAGGACAACATAGTTGAGTCAGCTTGACTGGGGTGTATGACAAAGGAGGAGGTATATAATCACTTCAAACACAAAGACGTACGGAGGATAAAACAAACCCCTCAGTTTCTGCAGATCTGCTCTGTAGATAAGTTCTGAAATAAATGTCCAGGTACATCTTACGTAATTAAAGTCCTCGTTTTCATTCTGTATACAGCTCTGCTAACTGTGCGATTGTAACAAGAGTCTTCTAGAACGAATTCTTCATAATGTTTGGAAAGTGCTCTCTACTACCCCACGTACTCTAACAACTATCAGCACAACACCTCTTTCTAGCTTTAGGAAGCTAAGTGAGTTCAGCAGATCAAATAGGTGTAAGAGCTGCCTGTCGCATGGTTTGGATACTCAAGCTGTTCTAGCTTCTTCATATTGTAGTATTTTAAACATATTTTATAGCTTATTTTGATTGTCTACGTTGTTCGCTGCCCCAAGCTGCCAATGTGCAGGAGGGTGCGGGATATAAACATTTGTAAGTAGATAAATAAAATTAATTTTCCTCTTATACCCATAAGTGCATAGGGAGACTTCTAAGCATTCCTACAATTTTCGTATTAGTTTTCATTTTTGTATACAAACTCCCTTTGGGGCGAGGGGGGTGGGGGCGGGGGTGTTAATCCTTTTCATTTATTTTGTTTGAAATTAATTTTTTTGAAAACAAAATCACTGCAGATGTGCAAAATAACCACCAGGCCATTCTGTGCATGCGCAGCCCTTTTCCAAGATGGTGCCAGCAGCATTGGCACCATTTTGGAAAAGGGTAGATGTTCTGCGCATGATCAGACCAGTTTCCCTTTCCAGAACAATGTCAAGTTGGGAAAGGACTGTGTGTATGCAGTATGGTCTAGTAGCCATTTTGCACAAGCACAAGGATTTTTTTTTTAAATTAAAAAGTCACCATGCACACATTTTGCATTCAGTTTCACTTTTGTTTACAACCCCCACCTTTTTTTTGTGTAAATTACCCTACTGTTTTGTTTTTCCATTTATTTTACTTCATATTCTTTTTTAAAAAAAGAATCACAGCAAATGTGCAAAATGGCCGCATGCAGTTGGTTTTTTTCATTAATTTTTATTGTTTATTTTTAAAACAAAAAGATGAAAACAGATAATCATTTGTTTATTCATCCATTTTTGTATTTTAATTTCAAAAATGAGGGTTTTGTTCATTTTAGTAATTTAAAAAACTAAAATGATCCGCACACCCCTGCTGTCTACCAGTCTCTGCCATTTATTCTAGCTTTATTCTTGTTTTCTCAAGATTTTGAGTGTCGTACCAATGGGTGGCGCTCTTTTTCTCTGGACATTGTTTCTTTACGTTGTCTCCCCTTTCCTTTCCAGGCAGTGTCCAATTCATGTAAACATATGAAATGAACATCGCATTGGTAGCATTCATAAAGCAGGTCCTGAATACATCTGGTGTCTCTCTCTCTCTCTTTCCAGCACATGGTCATGGGGTACCCCATCATGGTAGGGGCGGGGTGCTGGGCAAAGAGAAGTGTAGAAGGCCTGGACGACCACACATTCATACAGTTCCCCTCCCTCCCCATTGGCCCGGTCGCTGGCAAATTTGTTGTCTTGCTGGCCCCAGTCAGGACCATGTTGCCAGCAGGTGCCCAGCTTGTGACGATGGCCCTCTGCCATCACTTCTGTTTATACCCTATATATAGCTATATATTTCATAATTCCAGTGTCTTTCACAACACTGCCAAAGACTTTTGGGAAATCTGAAAAACAGATCATGAAAGGTGCTTTCCATTGTACGCTTTGTTCAGTCTGGTCTACAAATGACCTCATTGATCTAAAACCCATTCATTCCTCCAAGTTGAAAAGCTATTTTTTTTCTTATTGGCTGCAGGATGGTAATGCACATGATTCTCTCAAAGTAAAGTGATTCTTCTGCAGTTATTACTGTTGGTAAGGTCACCCGACATCCCTTTTACCATAAAAACTCTTCCGCTAAAAAGCACAGGAAAGGACCAGAGGGCAATTTTATTACTCGCTTTAACCATCCTCTCCAGTTATAGCTACTGGCTGTAGTCCAAAACAGTCTGCATGCTGTTCCACATGCATATTGTGTAGATCCACACGGTTTGCGTGCAGCACAATTCTCCCATAATGCAAGTGCATGCAGTTCGTGCGCATGTGCATGCACTCGTATACCATGCAGCGCACGCAGGGCATGGCATCGGCCCCACTGTTAGTAAGTTACTAGTGGTGTGCAATTCGGGTCCTAATGAACCTGAATTTTGACAGATAGGCCGCTCCCTTTCAGGCAAACCCAAAATCTGGTGAGTTCCCACCCAGATTTTGCATTCCCTAGGTAGCAAGCCATACACGCACCTCTAATCATATCAGGAAGAGAAATTGCAGTGGGCCCTGGGACAGGCATTGAGCCCAGAGGAGAAGCTGGTGTCCCCGAGGGCCTGAGTGTGCAATAGTCCCTGCACCACAGGCAGGAGGTGCACTTTCTCCCAGTTGAGCCTTCTCCTCTGCCAGTCCAGTTCCCTGCAGCAGCTGCAGGGGGACTGGGCCCAGCTCTGGGAGATCATGTGGGACCTGTGGAGCCAGCTGATCCATGCCCCCCACCACTGGTTGGGCTGATCATGCAGCCCAGTGGGGCCAAGAAGAAGCAGGTATAGCGGTTTGTGCAGATGCTGCTGCGAGAAGTCTTCCAGGGACAACCTGGGTTGGAAGACACTGTCCAGGTGTCCAGTCCAGGCCAACCCGATTGGACCCTGGAGGTCAGGAGAGCCACTTGTTAAGCTCTGTGAGCCTCTCTCAGCTCTCCGAGTAGGCACAGGATGGAGTGGACCGTGGACAAGGTCACAGCGATGGGCAGCATTTGCCTTTTTGTTCCTCCCGGGGTTTCTTACTGAACTGTCCTCGAAGGGTGTTGGCTAGAAACTGTAGGACTTTTTGTGCCATTATAACCGCATCACACAAACACTTGTAACATTTTTCCACATTACAGACGCCCCTCCAAAAAGTATGTTACACAAATCTCCTACACATTTTTAATACCAATAACAGAGAACCCCATTCATTCTATGTAAAGGAGATTTTAGTTTTCAAGCATAGGGTAAAAATACATGCGACGACAGTGTAGCACTGTTAAGACCTGGCCCAGGGCAGAAAATTCCAGGTGACAATCCAGATGAGGTCAGTGCACAGGACACACATGCCCATGGTCAAGCTGCTGTCCTGCCAACTGTGTGGCCGGGGGGGGGGTGAGGGCCCTATGCTGTTTCCAGCACCCCACCCCCTACCATTAAGGGCAATCATGACTGCCAATGACCGCCACCATGGTGGACCCAATCCAGGTTGGGTCACAGCAACGTACACCACATGTGATAGCCTGCAGTGGCCCCTAGTCCAGGCTGTCACCTCAGTGGTTTTCCAAGGTCATAGCCCAGGCTCGTCATCGACACAGCCCAGGGCAATCCTGGGCCAACATCTGGCAGCACCTCAATAGATGTGCCAGTGGCCCATGGGTCAAGGCAGGCCACAGTGGGCCTCCACCACATCTGTTATTCTGTAGAGAAATGAAATTGAAAATGAGTTAGATGATTTCGACCAGAAAGCCAGCCCCCCCGGTCACAAATTGTCACAATTCCACCCCTTCTTGCATGAAGTACTTTATGAACTGTCTGGGGCCTATATGTGAGACCTCATGCCCAGCTATACTACCTTGGTTTCTAGCTGTTATCTCCACGCTCATCTCCTTTGTAAAGGATACAGGTAGGCAGCCACTTTTGGTGGAAAGTAGCGTTCTCCAAAGACTTTACCCCATGAAATGTTTACCCCTGCGATCTACCCTGGAATGTAGAGATGACGTTGAGGCCGGGGGGGCGGGGGGAATCCTGCACACAAGTACCCCCCTGAATCACTTGGTATTGGCCTCTTTCAGAAGATCCTGGGCTAACTGGACCATCGGTCTGACTTGGGCTACTTGCCCATGTGCTGATTTTCACATGAGTTTCCATCTCATGAGAGAGTGTTCTTCGCATGAGTTTTGTGATGGGCTATATGCCCACGTTTCCAATAAGAGATCCACGCCCCAGGTAAGAGGTAACAACAGAGCCATGCCCACATTACCCTTTTCCATCCATTGGGCTGGGCTGGGGGTTCCAAGAAAACTCTCTCCCAGCCTAGTAACTCACCCGGTGGAAGCAGTGGCGGTAGCAGAAATTTCTCCTGTTGCCTCTCCATAGCTTCCTCTGGCCACTTCCAGTCTCTGGCCACTTTCCAACAGGGGCTTCCAGGGCAGCCGTAGCTGGATAATATCATCCAGCCTCAGCTTCCCTGGAAGGCCCCATCATAAGGAAATGAAAGCAGCCAGAAGAAGCTATGGAGAGGCGGCTAGATAAGTCGCTGCTGCTGCCACCACCACTGGCTGAGAGACTGCAAAGGGGAATCTCACCGTAAGTTTATTTTGAGGTGAGATTCCCTTGCACATGTTAAAGTTACATGTGAATTTGAACTCATGTAAGTGACAGGGCTGGATTTTCAGCCCCGTCATTGGTGATGAAGTTCACATACAATTTTTTTTCCTGAATGAGGAAGGGGGTTTAACCCACATTAGGTAACAAACATGAGGTTGGGTAACACGGGCAAGAAGCCTTCATCCAAAAGCTCGTAAGTTCTTACCTTCCAGCCCACAAGTGTCCTTGCTTGAATTGGAAATCGGTTATGTTGGGTATAAGAACAGTCTCATGAAATACTTCTCATTTCATATCCGTTTATTTGGCATAGTTTAGCCCATGGGACATTTTGATGAATCAATGCAAAGCCGCTTGATCAGTTTTATGGATTGTATGCAACTTGTGCTGTTAGGTAGCTGGCTAATAACATATAAAGCCACCAACACTAGATGCAACAGGGCAGTGGTGGGATAGATAGGAGGAGATGTTGGTAAGCACCTAATGCAAACACTTTATTACACAGTACAGAGTGAAAATTCAGAGTTGTCATTGATCAGAAACTGCTGATTTTCCTCTGAAAAGCTATTTATTTAAGACCACTTATTTACAGGTTATATACCATTCTATATGTATTATTGATCATTAAATGTGTAATGTTTATTCTGTACATTATCAGCAAATTTCTATGAGACAAAAAAGACTAAACACAAAAACTGGAGACAAAAACCCCCAAAGTTTACCCCCATGCACAGCTGTATACGTTACCGACAATTGCAAGAAAATAAAATAAGTGAATAGCTATTCCAAAAATCAAATACTAGTTTTCACTATATTACAGTGGTGGCTGGTGGGTTTGGAGGCTGGTGGGGCAGCAGTGGGCGCCACCGGTGGGCCTAGGGGCAGAGCCAGGGCAACGGTAGGCCAATGGTGTGGCATAACCCAGCACTGCAGCAAGGAGTTCCCAGGGTTAACATTGGATGGACATTACATTAGTTAATTCTGGGAACTCTGCTGTGTGAAGCACTGCCACTGGAGGATAGAGAGCCCTCTTACTGGGGTCCTGTCCACTCTCTTTCCCACCGGGTCCAAATTAACCATAGTAAGTTAAATAGATCATGTTGCCATCGCCTACCTTTATCCTGAACCCTCAAATCCTCAATTTTCATGACATCCTTGGCCACCTGTAATCTTCTGAAGGTGTAGGATTTGGGACAAGCCTTCCTTCTGGCTTGGAGACCTGGGAGGACTGAGTTAGCTCCCTGTCCTGCGACAAGCTGAATCAGAAGAGAATGAAAGGGAAGAGACGGACAAGACAGAGGAGAAGTAGGAGGGAAAGGGTTTGGTTTTGGAACACAAAAAGAGATGGGTTCAGTGGGGGACAGGGGAAAAGGGTTTCCTTGTTGTCTGAAGCCTTCTCTTCTGCCATGCTCCTACCTACTTTCTCCTCTGTTCACAAGGAAAGCAAGGCAAGGCATAGAATCATGTCAGATCTCAGACAAACTGGATAGAAAAAAGCAGCAAATTACTTTAGATTTTTGCATTTTGAATGACATTTTTAATTTTGCTTCTTTGTGGACCTCTCCCAATGCCATCACTTACCATTATTCGGAACCCTCTTCATTTTCATGCTCTCCTTGGCTGCCTGTAGTTTTCTAGGGTAGGATCCCAGTCCCCAGAAAGTCAAACGCCTGTCCAAGCTGGCAGACAAAAAGGCCCTTCTTTAAAAGTCTGGCCAGCTGCAGGGCTGCATTGCAAGCAAGCCAGGCCCATCCAGACCAGCATACCTAGTAGCTACACCCTATCCCCGAAAGCCAAACGCCTGTCCAAGCAAACAGGCCCTTAAAAAAAAAAAGTCTGGCCAACTGCAGGCCTGTATAGCAACCAAACACGCAGGGTTGAATAAACCAAATTCAAACTATGCATTTCTGTTTCTCCACAAAACTGCAAGCAAGATTCCCAAAAGCACAGTCACAAGCAGAGAGGCAAGAAACTACTTTCCAGCAGGGGTCAGCAGTGAAACAGCAAAGGAACCATTTTAAACAGGAGTAGTCATTAACAGTGAACCTGCAAATTCACAAAATGGCCTCTACTCATGCTTGGGAGGAGAAGGAAAGCAGCAGTGCATTATGCAAGCACAGACCAAGCAAAACAAATCAAAAATCAGATTTTAGGCCATTGACCCAACAGTCATCTCTCACCTTGACTACTGAAACCTCCTCTTTACTGACCTCCCTTGCTCTCACCTGTCTCCCACCCCTTATCTCCATCTAAAACTCCGCTGCTAGGATCATCCGCTCAGCCCGTCGCTTCAACCACGTGCAGCCTCTCCTCTCCGGCTCCCCCTTCCCAAACGCATCATTCACAAACTCCTGGTATTCACTTATAAATGCCTTCACAACCTGGCTCCCCCTTACCTCTCAGCCCTAGTCTCCTTACACACTTCTGCATGCACTCTCCACTTCTCCTCTGTCCCCTCCCTCGCTCTCCCTCGTCTCCCCTAACCACCTTCTCCCCTTTTCCCATGTTACCCCTCATGCCTGGAACTCCCTCCCTGACCCTGCCCACATCCGCCTTGCCCCCTCCCTCCGCACCTTCAAATTCCTCCTCAAAACCCACCTCATCTTCGCCGCCTTTCCCGACACCAGTTAGAACTTTCCTTTCAATTTGTACTGTCTTCCCTCCCCGCAGACTCCTGCTTAAGTGCAACCAAGCCAATCATGTGCACCGGATACCCCGCATCTGCTTGAATGTTATTTATCCCTTGTCTCCCCCCTCCGTAGCTATTAGGTTGTAAGCCATAGGCAGGGACCGTGTCATTCTTATTGTTCTGTAAAGTGCAAGTAGCAGAAGTAGTTGTGGTTTTAAAGTCTATTCCTTCAAGTTAGAGTACACCACACAGCAGCAAGTTCAACTTTACTCAATTAAAAATGAATTAATGTCTTGAGGCAGCTGGCAGCACAATCATATTATTTGTTTATTTCAATTTTATCCTGCACCCTCCTGCTCACAGAGTAGCTTGGGGCAGCTTACCACACACAAACAACAATTACAATTCATAATTAAAACATACTATTACTCACAATTTAAAAAATTAAAAATATCCTAAAAACACTAAAATTGTACAGAACCAATCTGTATGTAATAGCCATATGTGATATCATCCCATAATAATCACTATTTATTATAATTTTCCCCTCCTGGCTCCTACTTCTCCCCCCCTCCTCCCAAGCCAATTCCCCCAGCCCCCAGGGCCCCCCAAAAAAGCCAAGGCCAAGCTCCAGTGTTGGTAAGTGCAAGGTGATGTACTCACCCAGCAGGCCCAAGCCAAGCACAGACTGGGGAGGCTGAGCTTGGCAGCATCTCCTCCCCACTGGAGAACAGGATGCTGGGCTTGATGATGGACCCTTGCTCTGAATCAGTATGGCACTACCTAACTTGCTTCCTTGAGATGATTATTATTAATAAAATATTATATATAAATAAATATAATCTAAGAGTGATCTGTAATTTGAATGAAAAAGGTTCCGTCTGACCACCAGCTGGCTGGCCAACTGCAAACTCACTCTCTCAAGAACTGAAAGAGCTAAAATGGCACCTTTGGAGTCACCTTTATATATGCTCTGGTCTCTGGAGCAGCAGGCAGTCATCACCCTCACACCACGCGAGAGAAAAAACCCATGCTGAGTGAGACACTGAATAAAACATACACGAAAAGACACACAAAGCACTCTTCACTCCTCCCCCCCACCCCCGCAGTTGCTGTTCCACTGGCCAATAGCATGCACACAGAGCTCCCCCTACTTCCCCCTCTCCTGCCCACAGAGTACCACAGGCTACTGCCTATATAACGTTACTGTTGCTGCCGGTTGCCTCTCCATAGAGCTCCTGGCAATGCATTGCTCTTTGCTATGCACACACAGTGGACAGCACTCCCTAGCCACCCAAAGCACATTCTGCCACCTTTTGACCCTTACAGGTCTCCATCTCCACTGTCTCCTCCCCCTTGCTTGCACTGTGAGAGTGTAAGCTGAGTCCCCCCTCCCCCATGTGACCTGGCCCAAGGGAGGCAGTGGCACTTTGTCGTTTGCGCATGCGCAGAGTAAAGGAACACTCACACATGCGTCATCTTGAAGCGCACTTCTACTAGGAAGTTTGGAGCACCGGAGCGGCTTGACACAGCCATGCCCTGACCGTGTCCACCACACCAGGACAGGACAAGGTAATTTGGTTTTGGGGGGCACAGGAGGCAGTAGGGACAGTGCCCATGGTGCCAGCACTTCGCCTGCTATATTACATAATCATGTGAAAGTAAACTATATCAGAAGAGGGTAGCGTGACTATGATGAAATAATATTTGCTAGGAAAAAATCCCATGGTGATGTGCACCTTGGAAATATATTTTTTAAAAAAACAAATCACCAAACATTCACAATAACCACAAAAGCAAGTTTGATGTCTGGCATGTAATTTTGTTAAACTGTGGATATCTTGTTCCTGACTGTAGTCTGGAACCATTTGTTTGATGTGGAGACAAATCAACAACCCTACTGAGGGCTTTAAAAAGCTATTTAAGAAGGGAGATTGTCCACATCATGTGGACTGGCTAGCTGCCATTTGTTTTTGTGCAATTCTAAGATAGTGGGCCACCCAACAGATCACTAAGCGGATTGTGGAGCTGCCTGCTAGTTTCAATTTTCTACAGTCTATACCCGGCTACCCCTGTGTACATGTCACACTGCTGTCTTCTAGATAGAAAGTTGGTAACTAGCCTAGAGAGGACAATCCCCAATACTAGTAAACAATTCATTCTCTTTTCTAGTCAAAGTTGCAGAGTCCAGAGTTTTAGTGTCAAAAATCTATAGCCTTGAGTGTCATTCCTGACATTCCAGGAGCAGAGTGTATTTGCAATCCTGGCATCTGTCTGGAGCCACAGGTTTGTTACAAAGTTAAACTGGCGGAAACATGTGGTACTTTTTAGGACCATGTGATTTTTTGTTTGTTTACTGAAGTGAAAATATGACATGGCACTGCTCTAGGGACACATCTAAACAAGATGTTGAAAAAAAGGTTTGCAACTGCTATAAGTGCTGTCTTTCAAATAAGATGCAAAAGTGAGATCCCGATTTCTTTGGCCATTAGAGCTCTTGTGACATTTTTGGAAGATTTCAGTCAGGGTTTGGGAACCTTTTTTGCTCTGGGTGCCACACTGACAATTTGAAAATGGACCAGGGGCCATGTTAAAAATAATTAAATAAATAATTTGCCCTCCTCCCCCAGAGAACCCAGCAATCCAGGATCCCTGCTCAACGCCTCTTTCCCTATAACCATCCACTCCCCCTTCCCTCAAAGAACCCATGAGTCCTCCTAGATGCCTGCCCAAAACCCCTTTCTCCCCTAAACACCCCAGGAGCCCTGCTCCCCTGCCCTGAACAAGGATATTCCTTTCACCCCTCTACTCCCCCAAGCAGGCAGGGTAAAAAGTCCCTTCCTCTGCTTACCAAAGTGGTGAGGCTGGGCTAGATATACATCTGTGGGGCCACTGGCTGGAGAAAGCAGGCACCATGGTGAGGCAGAAGGAGACTGGATCATAGGGGCTGTGACTGTTGAGGCTTGGGCTGACCCAGGTAGGAAGGACAGCCAGGCAGGTGGGACGCAGTGTGGCAACACATGCCTTATCCTGGTCAGGCTCACTGTCACTTGCAATGCTGAGAAGACTCAACAAGCAGCAGAGCAGGTGGGTGCAACGCTGGAATTGCCAGAGAGATGGGGCTGACTCTTTACAAGCAGAGGCCCCCTCCCTGTTCCCCCTGCAGAGTGGGTGGGGTGGCATTGTTTGCTTGGAAGGATCAACTGGGAGCAGGAAAAGAGCCAGACAAATGCCTGCAGGGCTAAATGGTAAGATTAAGGAGGATATCAAAGCCAAAAATTGTCCTTCAAAAAATGGGAAAGTAGTCCAAATGAGGTAAACAGGACATTGGCAGAGGAAGTATAAAACTGATCAAAAGAAATTTGAGGAACTTGCTAAGGATACCAAATCCAATAGCAAATTCCCCTTTACCCCAGTACATCAGAGGCAGGAAATCTGCTAGAGAGGCAATTGCTCTGCTAGATGATTAGGAAACAATGGCTCTCAAAGATAACAAGGGCATTGCTAAGAAATTCAATCAGTTTAAAATTATTATTATGAGCACTCATAAGCACGTGGATAGGGGTGTTCCAGTTGATATAGTATATTTGAATTTTCAAAAAGCTTCTGACAAAGTCCTTCACCAGAGACTCCTGAGCAAACTAAGTAGTCATGGGCTAAGAGGAAGAGTCCTGTCATGGACTGGTAGCTGGTTAAAAGATAGGAAACAAAGGGTAGGAATAATTGGTCTGTGGACAGGTCAGCTCTCCAGTTGTGCTTTGCAACTCAGCTGCTGCAAAGCACAATAGTCACACCTGACAGGAGTATCTGTAGTGTTGCCAAATGGCACAATGAACAAGAGCACTTGGTGGGGCTGTCAGCCAACACAATCACAAGATAAAGGGATCAATTTATCCAGACTTCTCTTTGTCCCTTACAGTCCACCTGTCCCACTGGGTAGCAGGGCTTCTTCCAATAAGTGGGTCCCTAAATATAAAATACAACTTAAATTTCTTCCCAACTGGGGCAAGCTATCTTTCAACATAAGCCTGTAGGTCACTGGGCATTTTTACACATACCTTAAAGTGCTAGCCTTTCAATCTTCTGGGTTTACAGGTCCACAAGTAAGTTCCAGATGCATTCTTCTTTCACACGCTGCACTGAGGCGGTTCATGGATGCATTCTTCACACAAACACTGCCCTGAGGCAGCCTAAAGTAGCCGCAGCTGTAGTCTTGACAGGCTGCCATGGAAACCAACTGACCACAGCTGCCTGGAGTAAAGCAGTTTACCAGGAGAACTTTTTACACACAAGAGGTCTGGGAGAAGTTCTACGCAGAAGTTCAAAGAGCCAGATGTTTAAAATCTGGGTGAGTGATTTAGACACACAGAAAATTCAGGCTGTAACAGCAAACATCCAGGAGAAGTGTGTGTGTGTAAAAACACCCAATGTCTCTAAACCAAGTCCTAGGGTCTGGGTGCTTCCTGGTTTTAGTACTGTAGGCAGTCTTTGGCTCTCTTCTGAGTCTTATAAATGAATAGAGTTGATTGGCTCTTCCATGACCCAATCAAACAAAGAAAGGCCCCACCTTCTACTCACACATTATCTGTCTAGATCAAAGTGTGGAGTTGTAGTTCCAGGGGGGTTGAAGTTAGAGGTTTACATCCTGCAGCCTCCCAGCAGGGTTTTTATCTGAGTAGGCTCAGCAGCCTAAATAGCAATTTTCCTCCTCAAGTTCCTTTGTTCAATGGGCAAGCTGCCCATGTATAAACTCCTCCCTTTACTGGGATTGGTTGAAGACAGCACAGACCTCTCATTAGCTCTCTACACCTATGTCTCTGGCTTGAGACTAATTAGCTGTCTTGCAGAGTTAACCACTAAGCTGCATTCATTTAAGGTTGCAGCAGCTAGCTGACAGCTTGCTTGCAGTTCTTAGCTAAGTTCTATAGTAGGCTGCTTTGCTTCTAGTAAACAATCACTCTGTTACATGGTCATTTTTCAAGTTGGAGAGTGGTAAACACCAGGGACACTTCAGGGGTCAGTACTGGGACCAGTATTTGTTTAATGTATTAATGAATGATGTGGGGAAAGGGGTAAAAAGTGAGCAGAGTTTCAGATGACATCAAACTATTCAAGATAATTAAGGTGCTGCCTAACTGAGTCAGGCAAATAGTCCATCTTAGACCAGTATTGTTACAACATGACAGAGCAGGAGTGTTTTAAATCACAGTCTCCAGCAAAGCCCTCATCTAGGTGTACTATCAGAGATCCTGAACTGCAGATATTGAACTTGGGACCTTATACATGCAAAGCATGCACTCTACCACCTGAGCCGCAACCCACTACTTGAGTTATTTATTTATTTATTTATTTATTTAGATTTTTATCTTCCCCCGTCCTACACAGCAACTCAGGGTGGCTTACACAAAATTCATAAATACAAAAATGCAAACATAAAAACATCCCCCAACCCCCCATCCCATCCCCTACAGCCCCCCCAACCCCAACCCAGCCTCCCCCTTAACTAACCTCCTCCTCAATTCAGTCCCCCCCAGTTCAGTCCCTGCTGCCAAAAGCCTGATGGAACAGAATAGTCTTACATTGCCTCCAGAAGGCCACCACGCTTGAACACAGGCAGACCTCGTAGGAGTGGGATTTCCACAGTGAAGGTGCGACGGCCGAGAACACCCTCCTCATAGTTGAGAGCTGGCAAAAAAACAGAGTCTCTGCCCCCAGCTGATTGCAGAGGCCACGACGGGACACAGGGAGCCAGGCGATCCCTCAGATAAATAGGACCCAGGCCATTTAGGGATTTAAAGGTCATCACCAGCACCTTGAATCGAGTCCAGTTAAGTTAAGATCCAGGCAGACTGTGAGGAATTACATAGGCATCTTGCATGACTAGATGAATGGGAAATAAAATAGCAAATGAAATTCAGTGTTGATAAGTGCAAGGTGATGTACATAGGGAAAATAATCCTCCCTTTACATAGGCCGCTTTTAGATGAGCGGGTCGCCGTCACACGACCCGCTTGTGCAATGTTTCAAAATCCCGCAACGCGGGATTACACGTGACAGTGGTCGGGGATCATGCGCATGGGAGGTGGTAGCGCATGATTTTCCGACCACAAATTAAATACCTCGCAATCGGGGTATTTAATGGTATTTTATGACATTTTATGCCATTAATGGCATCGTGGGATTTTGAAACATCACGCAAGCGGGTCACGCGATGGCGACCCGCTCATCTAAAAGCGCCCATACACAGTGCTATGTTCTGATCTGGGTGTAACCACTTAGGAGAAGGATCTTGGAGTCACTGTGGATAGTTCATCGAAGATGTCATCTCAGTGTGCAGCACCAGCAGTCAAAAAGGCAAACTGAATGCCAGGCATTATTGCAAAAGAAATTGAAAATAAAAGAGAAAATATCATACTGCAGCTGTATAAATCTTTGGTACAACCCCACCTTGAATATTGTGTGCAGTTCTGGTCGCCCCTTCTCAGGAAAGATATAAAAGAATTGGAAAAAGTTCAGAGAAAGGCAACAAGGATGATAGAAGAGATGGATCAACTTTCATATGAGGAGAGGCTCAACAGGTTAGAGCTATTTAGCTTGGAGAAGAGGCAAGGAAGGGGGGATGTTATAAAAGTTTATAAAATCATGAGAAGAGCTGCAACTAGGTACCCGGCCAGTTGGGCACCCCATTAAATTTGGGGTGCCTGTCTCGAGCACCAACTGGTACCCAAATGCAAACCAATAGACTACCCAACTCCCCAGGCCCTGGACTGACTCACCACACTGGCCAGGCTGCTGCTCCTCTGCTCTGGACTCCTGTCTGCTCCCTGCTTCTCCCCAGCCTTCACACTGCTCAGCTGACCGGTAAACTTTCCCAGTCAGCTTCTTCTGAGCGGGGGGGAGAGGGGCAGGAGAAAGGAAGCTTCTTCCCATCCCTCCATGGCTCCCAGGGGGACCCATATCAAGAGAGCGCAGCAGCCTGGCCGGTGAGGTGAGGTGAATCACCCTGAGGGCAAGAGAGCTATGGGTGTTGGGACTGGCATCCTGGAGCATCCCAGGGTGTTCTGAGGCATCCTGGGACACCCCAGTAATACCCACATTTTTGGGCACCAGGTACCCAATGGAGGGCTGGTTACCCCATCAGGTGCCTGCTAGGGGTGCCCAAAAATGCTGTTATTACCCACGGGCAGCTAAAGTGCTACCCAATGCAGCTCTAAGGTATGGAGAAAGTAAATAGGGAACTGTTGTTTGCCTTTCTCACAATAAGAGAACAAGGGGACACTTTTTGAAGTTAAATGGTGGCAGATTTAAAACAAATAAAAGGAAGTACTTTTTCACTCAGCGGACAATACAATTGTGGAACTCATTGCCAGGGGAATCAGTGAAACTCAGCATCATCATAACTAGCTTCAAATGGAAACTAGATAAATGCTTAGAGGATAGAGCCATAAATACTAACTAGTTGGGACTTAAAGCTTAAACCCCTGGCTGCTAGGGATGTGCGAACAGAATGCGGTTCGGATGTTCGGACGTTCGGTCGTTTGGTTCGAAACCCGAGTTCGTGTTCGGTTGTTCGGTTTGACGGAGTTCAGTTTGGCTGAACTCGGACAAACATCTGAAAATAGCACTACCAATACTGAATTATTATTTTTTTTCCCGGTATTGGTATCATTTGGCCCTGAAACCACTCCTGGTCTCCACCACTGGTGCCAGGAAGTCTGCTCCTCAGCTGCCTCCTCCTTCCAGACACGTTTTCCCTGTCCAAAGTCACGTTTTTCCCACCCCTGAACTCAACTGAACTCATCCGAACTTTTCCGAACTGTTCGGTCATTCGAATGTTCGGGTCGGACGTTCAGTTTGGTCATCCGAACAGGCCGAGTTCATCCCGAACTCTGAACATCCAAACCGCGTTCACACATCCCTACTGGCTGCCAGTAGCTGGGAGTGATTAGCAGTGGTTAGTGGTCATGCCTCCGTGACCTGTACTTGACTTTATTGACCTACTGTAACTGGCCGCCCTCAGAGACAGAGTGCTTGGCTCAATGGACCAGGGGTTTGACCTAGTATGACACTTCTTGTTCTTATTTCTCACTGGCCTCCCCTGTTCTACCCTTTCTCCCCTTACCTCCATCCAAAACTCTTCTGCCAGGGTCATCCACCTCGCTCGTCACTTTGACCACATGCATCCCCTCCTCTCTTCTCTTCACTGGCTCCCTCTTCCTGAACGAATCCTGTACAAGCTCCTGGTCTTCACCTATAAAGCTCTTCACAACCTTGCTCCCCATGATACCTCTCTGCACTAATTTCCCTCTGTACTCCAGTCTGTGAACTCCGCTCCTCCTCTGTCCCCTCTCTTGCCCTCCCATGCCTCCCCTGCTCACCTAACTGCCTTCATCCCTTCTCCCTATCTGCCCCCCATGCCTGGAACTCCCTCCCTGCCCATATCTGCCTCGTCCCCTCCCTTCGTACCTTCAAATCCCTCCTCAAGACCCACATCTTCCGCTCTGCCCTCCCTGACTCCTTGCTCCCCTCACCTAACCGCTGCTGATACCCTCCATCCAGTACAATCTGTTACCTGTTACCTGTGTACTCATATCCTCACCACATGGACCATCCATCCATCATTCTTGATGTAACTAAGTCAAGCGCGTGCACCTGGGACCTCGCATCCTCATGAATGTTACAATCCTTGTCTCTCCCTCTGTTCCCCTTCCTCCACCCCCCAACCCTCATCTCTCAGAGTGTAAGTTCTAGGGCAGGGATCGTGTCTATTCAATTACTTTGTAAAGCACCAGGTACATTGCTGTCACTATATAGATGCTTGTTTATAATAATAATAATAATAATAATAATAATAATAATAATAATAATTATTATTATTATTATTATTTATTTATTAGGGATGTAACTCAGCCTTCGGAAAACCTCTGAATTCAGCTAAGATTATGGTATTGGGTTTCGGAAGGCTGAAGTCTGACGTTCTGAGGACCAAGGCTGTGCTTCGGAAAACTTCAGACACCACTGTGCACGTGGGGGGTTGGTGGACAGTTGAGCTTTTGGAAATAAAACTTAATGCCATATTTTTGGGAGAAGAGGGGTATGGGAGGGGACAGTTGAGTGATGGTAACCCAGATGGCAAGATCTGATTGGCTGGCCAAACCAGATGGCAAACTTTTGATTGGCTGGCAAGGCAAAATAAAAGTGGCTGCAGCCATTTTGTCCATTCTCTTTGGTGAATTTGGCTGTGTGCTACAGTGCTGGATCTGTAAATAATTGGCAGAGGTGTATGTGTGCCTGTCCTGTCCTGGTTTGGTCTGACCTGTGGATAGGTCTAATGCTGGGAATGGGGGTTACCTTTACCTTTGGGTGCCACATTGCTTCTAGTTCTGCCTGCTGCTTGGTTGGCACTTGGCACCATGAGGCCAGAGGGATCTCTCTGCCTGTCTCCACTTTCCCTTGCCTGGTCTGTTCAAGTTACCAGTGCCACAGTACCAATGCCATACCAAGACTAGAGGGTGCCCCAGGGGTGTGTGTGTATGAATGTCTGGTTTCTTAATTTTGTGAATACTGGGCTTGTTGGCTTTTGGTGGGATTTTATTTCTCCATGCAGTTGCACAGTGTTCTGCAGTGTTGTGTGTGTTGTCTAGGCTGTGACATGACATAACAGAGCCTAATTTTAAAGTGTAACTTCTACTCTTCTGCCAGCTGCTTGGTACCATGAGCCCAAACTGTGATCTCTTTGCCTGGTTCCAATTCACTTTGCCTGGTCTGCTCAAGTTACCACAGTACCAATGCCATGCCAAGAGGGTGCCCCTAGGGAGGTGGGGTGAATGTCTGGTTTCTTAATTTTGTGACTGCTGGGGCCTGGGCTTGCTGGCTTTTGGTGGGATTCAGATGCAGACTGTTTTGTGGGGCTGTTGTATCCTTCTTGAGTGAATGTCCCTTCCTAGCCTGCATTTTTGTGCACTGCTTGGTTGACATAATGAAATAGGTGCGCTCACTGCTGATGGTGGGCCATGCTGTGAGTACACTACTGGCATTTTTTTTTTTGTATTTCTTCATGTGTTGTTGTGCACCCTGATTGGCTAGGCAATTAAGGGGGAGGGGTGGGAGGAAGAGGTGGATGTTCTATTCTGCACCGATTGACAAGGCTATTAAATGGCTGCAGGTGCTGCACATGGAAACACGTGCTGAGACACCGACCTGGTGCCAAAAAGTTCAGAAGTTTCAGACATTTTCTGAGGTCTGGAATTCCGAGTCCGAATTCCAAAACCTTGGAAACAGCACCAAAGGGCCGCCGAGTTCTCAGGCCAATTACCTGGAACTTCAGTATTCAGCTCGAGTACTCGGAAGTATTTATTTATTTATTTATAAATATTTAGTAGCTGCCCCCTCATGCCTATGGCATCTTGGGGCGGCTTACAACATAAAAACAAACAGTAATAAAATTCCTTAAAACAATGTTAAAAATACAATGCCCCCTCAACATGGTCTTCTGCTCTGGCCTTGAGGTGGGTGATCCATTAGTGGGGGATGTGAGTGTCACACCCTTGTCATGGATGGACCATTATCTCCTACAGGTCAGCCTCTTAGCCCATCTCCACCAGAAGGGGAATGGACAAGTTAGGATGGTCCGCCGTCGGAGGCTGATGGACCTGCAGCAGTTCCAGGAGGCTCTGAGGGAGATAACCCTGGACCCTGACGGTCACTTGGTCGATGAGCTAGTACAGCATTGGAACATCTTGCTGGGGGAGGCAATTGACAGGGTGGGTCTGAGATGCCTACTGCCTCCNCAGTTCCAGGAGGCTCTGAGGGAGATAACCCTGGATCCTGACGGTCACTTGGTCGATGAGCTAGTACAGCATTGGAACATCTTGCTGGGGGAGGCAATTGACAGGGTGGGTCTGAGATGCCTACTGCCTCCGTCTTGTCACCGCAGTGCCCCTTGGTTTACTGAGGGGCTGCGGTGTACAAAACAGGTAGGTAGGAGACTAGAGCAATGCTGGCGTCGGACTCGCTCTGAATTTGATAGACTTCTCCATAGGGACCATTTGTGGTCCTATGTTGAGACTGTGAGGACGGCAAAGAAGGAGTTCTTTGCTGCCCTCATAGCGTCTGCAAAGTTGTGTCCAGGGGAGCTGTTCCGGGTGGTGCGGGGGCTGGTCAGTCCGGACTCGCTCGACCTGGATGGGGACTTGTCCCAGGCCTGCTGTGAGGAGTTTGTCATCTACTTCGCAAACAAGATTGCTCAGATCCAGAGTAACTTTGACACTGGATTGGAAGCAGTAAGTGAGGGGCTCTGGTACTGAGATGGTGTTGGTGGCCTTGGTGGATGATCTCTGCTGGGAGATGGATGCAGGATGTTTGGCCTTTTTGATCCTGCAAGATCTCCTGACTGCTTTTGATACTGTGAACCACGGGCTGCTGTTGAGATGGCTGTGAGACTTGGGAGGTCTGGACGGGACTGTCCTTGGATGGTTCCACTCATTCCTCTCAGGTATAAGCAAGCGGGTGGTGCTGGGGGCTGAAACATCTTGTCCCCGGGCCTTGATCTGCGGCGTTCCGCAGATCAACTGACCCAGGTCCTGCTGTCTTGTTACTTTCCCAATTTTTTGAGACCGTGATGGATTGGATGTGGCAGAGCAGACTGAAGCTCAATCCCGATAAGACGGAGGTGATGGTGGTGGGAAAGGCGGGGGAGGTGCTGGCCCCCCTGATAGGGGGGGTTCGCCATCCTGTTGCTCTTCAGGTTCAGAGTCTGGGGGTGGTGTTGGATTCGGGCCTCTGTCTGGATTGGCAGGTGGAGGCGGTGGCTAAAATGCCTTTCGCTAGCTGTATCTGGTACGGAGGCTTCAACCTTACCTCTCCAGGCCCGATCTGGCCATTCTTGTCTATGCCTTCATCACCTCAAGGCAAGGCTACTGCAATGTGCTCTACGTGTGGCTTCCCATGTTTCTGGTTTGGAGGCTGCAGGTAGTGCAGAATGCGGCGGCCCATCTCCTGATGGGGACGGGGTGGCGTGAGCACATAACACTGGTGCTCCGTGCTCTGCACTGGCTGCCTATAGTGTACTGAGCCAGATTCAAGGTGTTAGTATTGATTTATAAAGCCCCTCATGGTCTCGGCCCCTCAGATCTCAGGGACCGCCTCGCCCTCCACACCTCAGAGCAATCCCTTCAGTCTACCAGGGGCGCCTTTCTGGAGGTCCCCCGTGTAAGACGAGGGGCCACAATGGAGAGAGAGTTCTCAGTGCCCGGGCCGCGGTTATGGAATTCCCTCCCAGAGGAAGCTCGCCTGGCCCTGGGCCTGTTGGCCTTTCGACATGTTTGCAAAACTTGGCTGTTCACCCAGGCCTTCAGAGGGGAGGGTGGGAAGGTGGGGTGGGGGTGGGATTGCTTTTTTAATGATGTTTTAAATTGTTGGGGTTGGGTTATTTTTGTTGGGTTTTATTGTTATGATTAGGTTTTATAATATTGTACACCACCTTGAGATGCTGTAGGCATGAGGGGGTGGCTAACAAATTGAAATAAATAAATAAATCAATATAAAAATCTTAAGAGAATCCCCCAACCCACCCTCCCCTCCCACCCTCCCCTCCGAAGGCCTGGGCTAACAGCCAGGTCTTGCAGGCTCACCGAAACACCAACAGACCTGGGGCCAGAAGGGCTTCCTCCGGGATGGTGTTCCAAATCCGTGGCCCGTCCACCGAGAATGCCCTCTTCATTGTGGCCCCCCGTTTAACATGGGGTAACTCCAAGAAGGCACCCCTGGTGGACCACAGGGATTACTCTGAGGCACGGAGGGAGAGGCGGTCCCCAAAGTATGAGGGGCCCAGACCGTACAGGGCTTTATAGATCAACACTAACACTTTGAATTGGGCTCAGTACACTATAGGCAGCCAGTGCAGAGCATGGAGCACAGATGTTATGTGCTCCCGCCTTCCCATCCTGGTAAGGAGATGGGCTCCTGCGTTCTGCACCAGCTGCAGCCTCTGAACCAGAAACAAGGAAAGCCCCATGTAAAGCGCATTGCAGTAGTCTAGCCTCGAGGTGATGAAGGCATGGATGAGAGTGGCCAGGTTGGGCCTGGAAATGTATGGACACAGCCTCCGTACCAGATACAGCTGGCGGAAGGCAGCCTTGGCCACCATCTCCAGCTGCCGATTCAGACGGAGACCCGAGTCCAACACCACCCCCAGACTCTGAACCTGCTGGGTTACAGGAGAAAGGACCACCCCTACCAGGGGAGCCAGTACCTCCCTCACCCTTCCCATCACCATCACCTCCACATTATCGGGATTAAGCTTCAGTCTGCTCTGCCGCATCCAATCCACCACGGCCTCCAAACATTGGGAAAGTAATTAGACAGCAGGACCTGGGTCAGTTGAAAATGAGAGGTACAGCTGAGTATCATCAGCATATTGGTGACAATGCACCCCGAACCCTCTCACGATCTCCCCCAGGGGCTGCATATATACATTGAATAATAGCAGAGAAAAGATCGAACCCTGAGGAATGCCACAGGTCAAAGCCTGGGAACTTGATGTTTCAGCCCCCAACACCACTCACTGGCTTCTCCCCAAGAGGAATGAGCGGAACCACACTAGAACAGTCCCATCCAGGCCCCCCAGGTCTCGCAGCCATCTCAGCAGCCGATGGTCCACAGTATCAAACGCGGCTGAATGATCTAGCAGGATCAGAAATGTTGAACATCCTGAGTCCATCTCCCGGTGGAACCCAGATTGAAAAGAGTCAAGGAAACCGATGCTATCCAAATATGCCTGGACCAGCAGTGCCACTGCCCATTCAATAACCTTCCCTAAAAAGGGAAGATTAGAAATGGGTCGGTAACTGGCGAGTGTGTCCACATTCAAAGATGGCTTCTTCAGCAGGGGGCACACCACAGCCTCCTTGACACTGGGTGACAATCTCCCCTGCCGAAGGGACACATTCACTACCCATGCCAGCACCGTCCTCAAAGTCTCCCTGGAGGTTTTCACCAACCAGGAAGGGCATGGATCTAATTCACAACTAGTGGCTCTAACAGACCCCAGGACATTCACCATATCGGCTGGCATCACGTCCCGAAACTCATCCCAGAAAGATCGACCAGACGGTGCCTCCATAACCTCGTGCCCCCTGCTTACTGCTTCCAATCCGGTGTCAAAGTTACTCTGGATCTGAGCAATCTTGTCTGCAAAGTAGGTGGCAAACTCCTCACAGCGGGCCTAGGACAAGTCACTGTCCAGGCGGAGGGAGGCCGGACTGACCAGCTCCCACAACACCTGGAACTGCTCCGCTGCATATGAATTTGCAGACACTATGAGGGCAGCAAAGAACTCCTTCTTTGCTGTCCTCACAGCCTCAACATAGAACCGCAAATGGGTCCTATGGAG
The DNA here is from genome assembly GCA_003113815.1 of Sphenodon punctatus. Taxonomy (NCBI): domain Eukaryota; kingdom Metazoa; phylum Chordata; class Lepidosauria; order Sphenodontia; family Sphenodontidae; genus Sphenodon; species Sphenodon punctatus. Next base: position 75,530 of record QEPC01009093.1, on the reverse strand, counting down.
AAGTCGGTCAGATTCAGAGTGAGTCCGATGCCAGCATCGCTCTAGTCTCCTACCTACCTGTTTCATACACCACAGCCCCTCAGTAAGCCAAGGGGCCCTGCAGTGATGAGACGGAGGGAGAAGTTATCTCAGAGCCACCCTGTCAATTGCCTCCCCCAGCAAGGTGTTCCAATGCTGGACAAACTCATCGACAGAGTGGCCATCCGGGTCTAAGGTTAACTCCCTCAGAGCCCCCTGGAACCGCTGTGGTTCCATCAACCTTTGAGGGTGGACCAAACTAACTGGTCCATTCCCCTTCTGGGGGAGGTGCGCTAAGAGGATGGCCTGTAGGAGATAATGATCCCTCCATGGCAAGGACATGACACTCACATCCCCCACTAATGGGTCACCCACCTCTAGACCAGAACAAAAGATCAGGTCTAGGGTATGCCCCCCCACCCCATGGGTCGGGCAACTAACCACTTGGGACAAGTCCATGGTTGCCATGGCAGCCATGAACTCACACTCTGGTCCCACAAGGCCGGAGTACTATTCAGTACAGCCCTAGTTCTTATGTGTATGCACACAGACGTCTATTGCTTTGTGATTGGATGGCAGAACTGGTTCTCTGTGGTCCTGGCTGCTGAGATTCTGATGAACAGTTCCTGAGACTCGGATGCTATGAAGTAAGACAGGATCATTAAGGCAGAAGGATGAAGAAGACCAGCCCTGGCTAATAGCCACACTTGTACTACTCAAGAGCCACCATTTGGCTACCCCTGTGCTAGTCAGAAGGAAGGAAACTACCGTTCTTGTGTGCCCATCCCTCCCATCCAGCAAGTGAAGCTTATGGCCTGTGAAAGGAAGATTCCCCACTACTGGTTGAAAATATGGGGGGAATTCACCCAAACTCCAGTCCTAAAATTTCCAATATAAAGACAAAATTCTCAAGCATATTAAATAAGAGAATATAGAATACACTCTCAGGAAAATATGGACTATTCTCTAGGGTTGAAACTCACCTCAATGTTCTCATCAGGGATGTGTGTTTCATGCCTGGCCTCGAGATGAGCCAGCCCGAGAAAAAAAACTTCTCATCGTGAGCCAGTGAGAATTTGAGGGGGGCAGGCGGGGGTTGTAGTCATAGGTGGGGGGTGAAGGTGAGCAAGGGGAAAAGACTGAGCCAGGGGGAAAGGGAAAGTTCGGGTGCGGGGTTGGTGGCCTAGTGGGGGGTCAGGCAGGGTTTACTTACCATCCGGGGTCTGTCCCGGGGGTGGTCCCGACCCCTCGCTCTGCTGTGGCCGCCACTGGGCCGCTTCCCGGCTCTTCCTTTAAAAAGGAAAAAAAAAACAGAGCTTGAGCATGCACAGAGCACTCCCTGGTTGCCCTTTTCAAAGATGGCGCCTGCAGGGTCGAGCAGCAATTCTGTGTATGCTCAGCCCCTTCGGGGGCCATCCCTGATAAGGGCACCCAGGACTGAGCAGCACTGTGTTGCATGCTCAAGCTCTGTTTTGTTTTGTTTTGTTTTGTTTTTTCTTTTTAAAAGAACAGCCGAGAAGCGTCCCAGCAGAGGTGCGGAGCAGAGCAGAGGATCAGGACACCCCCCCAGGACAGACCCCAGATGGTAAATAAACCCTGCCTGACGCCCCCCCCGCTAGACCTTCAACCCCGCACCCAAACTTTCCCTCCCCCCCAGGTGAGGAGGCCGCACAGGCACTAGGGGTGCTCAGAGGGCTTGTCTTTCCCCCCTGCTTGCCTCTGGGGCCCCGCACTGGCCCCTGTTGAGAATTTGCAAGATTTCAAGATAAGGAGGTGAGATCACCTGAGTTCTTGCCCCCCTATCTTGAATCTCACAAATTTCTCACAAGATTTTTTTTTCCAGCTTGTTTCACCCCTACTATTCTCTCTGTAGCAAAAAAGTATGGCCAGAATATAGAACATTCTCTTATTAATATATTTGAGAACTTTGTCTTTATACTGTTTTCTGTATTAACTTATAACAAGAAATACCATATTGTTAATTCTCAGTCGTGCATTTTTACTACAAACCCAAGTGTTGGGACTGTCCCTTAGAAAACTAGATCACTACCCTGAAAAGACTGCAAATACTATGAAATGTATCTATTTCAATGTGTCTGCTAACATGTAGACATTTAGAGAAGGGGTTAAATCTTTTGCAGGATTGTAGCATTAATTGGAATTGGGGACTGGTAAATAAAATGGTCACATGAGTATGTCGTAAATATGATAATAAATTCCAGTTCCGCCTGTACATTAAAAAAAGTCTTCTCCTTCAAAATAAAACATTGCTGGACATGTTGGTTACACTTGCTGAAGCTCTGTAAAAATTAAAACAGGTAGCTTATAAATCGTTAATGAATTGATGGGCATGCATAAAATGTTTTTAATTATTGAAAAGTTTCCAACATCTGCCTCTTTACACCTGGCTCCATTGTTGTCCTGCTGATGAAAATGTATTCAGATAACTTATTTATTGCCTTGCCAGCTATATCCTAAACTCTGATCTAGGTTTTAATCGGCTCGATGGATTTTATTGTGTGCAACAAATGTTAATCCATAACCTAGGCCCTTTTCACACAGGCCAGCGGTGTGAGGGGGTGGGTGGAGGCCACGGTGGGTGAGCAGTGCGTGGGTGGCCTGTCGCATGGACGTCCACCCACCTCCACCCAGTTCCACCCATTTCCATGCGTGGAGCATTTGCCATTGGCACCCGTTGCTCCATGGGTGCAGGTGGGTGGAGCGCGGGAGCACACATGCATCCCCACCCACCACAGCGATTGCGCGGATGCTCCCCCTCCCACCTATGCACCCACATGCATAGGCGAGGGGGCGGGGGGCATCAGTGCAAAAGGGCCCTATAAATAGTCTTCATTTTAAAAAAGAAAAATAGTAATAATTCTCCTAAAACATTTTTTCAGTGTCACAAATTTTAAGAGTCAAATATACTGTTTGGTTATCCACCTACTAGACACAACAAGACCTATTTGAAAAGGGGTTACATTGTCACAATGTTAGATAGACACGGATCACTGTCACTTTTAAGTATGGATCTTGTAATGTATTGCCCAATGTGCATGTGCACCAATGCCCTCTGCTGGAGAAAACAGACTAATTAAATGCATTCAACATGTCTTCTGGAAACAACGTAAAACATTTTTGTTTTTACCTGGGCTTTAGGTAGCTGGGAATGGGCAGGAGACTAGGCAGTGTATATTTTAACTGGTTGTATTGACTATCTTTTTTTTTATTTTTTACCAAAAAAATGTATGTACCTAGTTTTATTTGTAAATAAATTTGTAAAACTGTCTCCATGGTGTGGGATAGGGTGTGACAGAAATCCAAATCAACAAACAAATAATCTCATACAGTCTGTAATACTGTCACTACTCAGGCCTTTATTCAGCAAAGTAATTTAATTATATGATTATAGTTAAGAATATATTTGTTGATCCCTAATTCAGCAAACGTTCATGCACAACTGGTTCACTTTCTCTGTCTTACATACTTTCCTGAAACATATCACAATCTTTAATCTCTTTAGCCTTACAACATCCATAAGGGACATACTAATATTCCCAGTTTACATATGGGGGAAATGGGGTGCATAGAAACAAAACTGACATATAAGTTAAATGATTGAGTGACTTTTATTTATTTATTTAGATTTATATCCTGCCCTATTCCTTGAGGCTCAGGGTGTCTTATACATAAAATACAAAATATATATTATATAATCAAAACCCCACAAGACTAAAAACATCCCCCAGTCTGTCCCTGCCGACTGAATACCTGGCCAAATATAAAGGTCTTAGACTGCCTCCAGAAGACATTTAAACTAGGGCTCAGGTGAGTCTCCAAGGGAAGAGAGTTCCAAAGCTGTGGGGCAGCTACTGAGATGCCTCTCTGTCGACCCGAGTCATATGAAACTGGGCCAGTGATGGAACACACAAGAGGGTACCCCAGCAGATCTTAAGGGCCATGTAGGGACATAAGGAGAAAGACAGTACTTCAGATATGTAGGGCCCAAGCCATTTAGTGTTTAAAGGTAAAAACCTTTTGCTGAACTGGTGCCTTAAAAACAAAAGGTTTTCATGTTAGTGATTTGCCGTGAAACATACAGTAGAGTTCATCTCTAAAATGACTCTATGGGTGATTTCAGAAGTGACGTGGTGAATGTCCACCACAGTCAACTTCAGTCAAACGCGGGGTGGTGGTGAAAGCGCCGTACACGTCTGTTGGCCCGCATCCAGATGTTCACCACAGTCAAACACGGGCCAGGGTGAAGCTAACCACGCTTCGTGAGGTTGGAGTTGGAGGAGGTCCAGAAGTGTGGTGAATGCTCACCACGGCAGGGGTGAATGAAAAGTAACTTCTGAACGGAAACCCTCAGCCGTGGTGGAAGGAATTGGCCCCAGCCGTGGTGCATTCTGGGGCTCGAACCGCGGTCCACGTCTCCACTGCATCTCTGTTGTGTTCCCCCGGCCCATATTCTCTCTGATTGCCTACGGGCGGTGGTCACGATCCTGTCACGTCTGTTGCAGCCACACATGTCACCACAGCCTGCGGTGGGATTCACTGTGGTGAATTGGAACGTGTCACTTCTGAAATCACCCATTGTGTTATTTAAAAATTATAATGATTGAGTCTAAAATTGTGGCTAGCTTGAAAACTCTCTTACTGAAATGAATACTAATTTCCCCTGTTTACTTCAGCAGGAGCAGGGTTGCACCTTAAAAGGAACCAAATAACTCTGGATTTCTTTAGTTTGCACACATTAACTGTTCATTGCCAGGACTCTGGCCTTGAACTCGTATCCCCGGGGTCTTGGAGCTGTGCCAGGGCCCAGCCCAGTCTTGACACAGACCCTCCTCAGCTCTTCTGAAACCGTTATAAAAAAATTATCAACAGTTAATATCTGATATACTGGATAGCTTGGCGGTTATCTGGTAATGATCCAATAAGTGTGGAGTTTAACGGCCAAACCAGTATACCAGCAATTACCAAATACTGTTTACCACGTTAACATTTACTGAATTACTGCGTTACTACATAACCAGATCACTCCAAATAAAGGAAGGGAGTTTTCTTTAAAAAAAAGTTAAATGGTAATGTGGTAAATCGTAATGCAGTAAATGGTAGTTGGTAAATAATAATATGGTAAACGGTAATACAGTTAAGTGGAAAACTGCTAAATACTAACTTGGATACCACTGGTATCAAACTGGTTATTGGATAACACTGATACTGTGATATCAGCCAGATATCAGATAGTAGTGGTTACTTGTTTTGGCTCTACTCAGGCTGCTTTTAAATGAGGAGCGCTGAAGCGCCTCCTCAATGCCACATTAAAGGAAAGCTGGCAGAAGTGACGTTCTCCCTGTTTCCGCTGGCGGCGGCTGGAGACACGGGGCTTTGGAGCGGCGCGTTCTTAAGACTTCAATTATCAGGCTTAAGAACGCGCTGCTCCAAAGCCCCGTGTCTCCAGCCGCCACCGCCGGCAACGGGGAGAACGTCACTTCCGGCGGCTTTCCTTTAATGCGGCGTTGAGGAGGCGCTTCAGCACTCCTCATTTAAAAGCAGCCTCAGTTATAGCCTTTGTCACACCCTCCTCCAGATTGTCCCAGCCTGTTACATCTCCCAACTTTTTTGCTGGCTCTCAATCAGGATATAAGTCTGTCCGGAAGCAGCAGGAAGCTGAGCAGAGCAACCCATCTCCCATTGCTTCCTGTCCCAGTCTGATTCCTTGCTCCAGTCTTTCTCCTAACCCCCCCTTGCCTTGTTGTTTTCCGTTTTTCTTTTGCTTCCAGCCCTTAGCACTCCCAGCAGAGTGGGCATCCCAACTCCGGGGCAGTAACTGAAGGTGGGGCTGCCATCCGTCTGCTCAGCAGACAGTCACTGCAGTCTTGCTCTCAGCTGGGGGTTGCCCCAGTAACACCATTATGTGATGGGTGATCCACTTGTTGCAGTGCCACCTAGGGGCAAACCCCCTTTGCCCAACCGGCTTTCAGTGGCTTCAGTGCTGCACGAGATCTTTCAACTACATAGCACCCAACAAGGACCACACCTGCGTTTAATATGTATGCAGCATTTATTGATAGGAAAGCAAGCAAGAGGGAGGGGTAAATGGGGGAGATTGGTGGGGTGGGGAATTTGGGGAATTAGAGGGTAGGGTTAGGGTTGGGGGTTTTAAAATTATTTTAAAAGTGATGTTGGTTTTAGTGTATTTTATTGTTTTATCATTTTGTTAGCCGCCCTGAGATGCCATTGGCACGAGGGGGCGGCATAAAAATGCCACGAAATAAATAAATAAATAAATAAAAATAAAAGCAATATTGATGGCACAATAGGCAAGCAAAATGCCCTAACAATGAGTGTCTCACCAATCCAGTTCGCCATCAGAGTCCCTTGATGCTGGTGCACGTGGATAGCGGGCGGTGGAGTTGAGAGTAGTCAGCTGCCACATGTTCTCAATCATGCTTTTTTATACGTCTTAGTTGTTTCAACCTACTTGACCACCTGACCATACTGACCAATCTAGTCCAGGCCCTCCCTTTTTGGCATCCCAAAATGTGATTTTGGGACTGAATCACCTGGCTAGATTTGACCAATCCAGGCTTGGTCCATCCTTCTTGGCAACCCAAGGCAGGATTCTAAAGTCAGCCTACCTATGGCATCTCCTTAATCTTCTTCACCCTTCTTGTTTTTGACAGGATAAAAGTCTCTGGTCTGAATCCATAGCTACTCCCTGGTACCCAATGCACTCCCACTTTGGTTGCCAAGTCAATATGGATGCCTGTTAACTTCTTTACTTTGCTTAACCAAAGTTTCTTATAAACTGCTAAAAAGGAAAATATCTTTATGAATGTGTCTGTTTACTGTGTGAATGTGTTCATTGCTGTTTCTATGTGTGGTCTAGAATGCAGCTGTACTGTTGCCAGAAACCTTTAGGAGGCGCTCATGAATTAGCAACGCTGTTGGGCAAGACACCCAGAAATATTTCCGCTATCTGTTCTGGCACTGGTTGGGGACATATACCTGTTTTGTCTCTATGTGTTTATTTCATAGCAAGCTGACCTGTCAAGTTTTGATAACTTGTTACGTTGTTATCTTGTTATTTGGTACCACCTGAGAACCACCCTGTTTACGTTGCTAAATTTTGTCTTCAACTGAAAGTTTTAACCCTTATGCAATATTTTTCATGGCCTGCTTTTAGCATCTGTTTTTCTGGCTAACAATGATCACCCCAACTGCTTTTGTCACATCAGAAGACAGTAGTCATGGCTGTCAACCCTATATTACGCTCACAATGCTATGGTGTGGGGGAAGGGCACTGCATGGGCAGACTGTGGGTCTCAGCAGCCACCGGGTCCATTTAAAACGGACCTCAGTGCAGCTACAAGTGGGCAGATGTGGGGTTGCACCCTCGGACTTGCTCCGGGGTTGAGCACCCCCATGTCCATGTAAAAACACCCAATGTGGACCTTTCTCCAGACAGATGTCTTCATGAATAAATAACTGCACAGTTAATTTGGAATGGAGTTATAACTTCAATTACAACAAGTAATTTCTCAGAGGCTAAGAATTACTGTAGAGTCAAATGTTTCCACAGAAAAACACCAAAAAACAACAACAACAGGAAAAAAAACAAACCCCTTACTGCAAAAGTAATTTCATTTATTCTTTGGTTACATGTTTATGAAAAAAGGGCTAGAGTGAATCTGTAATTGCATGAATTATTTTAATGTAATCTTGCTTTTAGAACAAAACATCTTGTGATTAATCATAGTTGATAGCACTAGTGAGCATGGATTCCAGTAAGATCCATCTAACACAGCCTTCTTATATTACTAACAGGTTATGTTTAATACAGTGCACTCGGAAGGAGGTCTGCAGTGATTAGTCATCATGCCATGGACTGTTACATTTTGAGTAAATAAGAAAATACACTTCTGAAAACTACTTCAAAAATTAGTTTTTTAAAATACTAGGTCCTGTTTCAGTCAGGGACATCTCTAGAACAAAGTTTGGGGGAGCAAAGGGGTGATGAAGACCATTATTAGGGGTGCAAGGATTTTGCTGTACATTAAATAATACTTTACAGAATGTAGGTAAATAAAATTGTTAATAATGTATTCACCTTATTAATTACTGTGTTTGACAGTTTTCTGTAAAGCTCCAGTCAGTTAGATGGGAGAGCAAAGGGGTAGCAGGAAATATTTTGGTTGAGCACCAACTACTCCTTTGGAGTCATCCCTGGTTTAGGCAAAAATGGGGTATTTTCAAAATGTGACACCACCGACCGTGGCCATGCTTACCCTGGTGTAGCCACCGGCGGTGGTGTCACATCTTCTCCCGCCTGCCAGTTGTTTACCACAAGCAGGAGCAGAGTACACCCCAGACCATGGCAGAGCTAACCCGGTATGTGCACTGGACTCCCTGCCAGCGTACAACCTGGGTTTAGCCCTGCCACAGTTCGGGGAAGCCTACCCCGGACTGTGGCAGAGCAGGCTCATGTCTGATGGCCTGCTCTACTTAACCCCAGCTGCAGTTCCAGGCGGGCACAGTAGCCTTATAGGCCGCTGCACCTGCTCATCAGGGAGGAGGCAGGGTCGTGCTGAGCAGCACAGTGGGCAGGACTGTGTGAACCCACATCCCCACATGCCCGCCCTCTACCCAGGCTTAGCCAAATAGCCACCGTCACTTTTGTTCGGTGCCTGGGCCTAATCCTACCGGGATTGAGGGGGCTCACCACAGGCAGGATCAATGTGTAATGTCTCAGTTTGTGTGATGTGCTACATTGTATGGTAGCATCTATAAAGTGTTCTTTATGGTCTTTGTGATCATTGGATCATAATCACTAGACATATATTTTAAATATTAGAAATTAGTGGGCTATTATTGTATTTTATTTATTTTTAGCTCAATAGATAGATCATTGTATTAATAAATGTTTGTTGTATAATTGTTGTGTTGTGGATATTTACATCCGTCCCCCTTTTCTTCTTCTTTTGGTTTTGGCCTATTTATAAACACCCCTCAGTGGTATTCTCTGGAGGAAGCTCCAGACCACCTCTGTAGATGGTAGATTGCTTTGTCTTATACGCTCCTTATACTGTGATTCTTCACTGATGGTAAGGTTGGATGTACAGGGTCATGTTACGTTGCCAATTAAAACGTCCCTGGGAGTGCGACAAGGATGTGTCCTCGCCCCAGCACTCTTTAGTTTTTATATAAATGATTTCATTTCCATGGTGGCAGCCCCACATTGTTTTCCCCTGAAATTAGCTGCTAGATCGATCTGTTGTTTATGTTATGCCGACGATGTGGTGCTGCTATCTCAGACGAGGATTGGGTTAGAATGCCAGTTGAAAATATTTTCCACCTTCTGCAACAATAACAGGATGACAATTAATTTTGAGAAATCCAAAATTATGATCTTCTCCAAACAGGATCAGACTCACCAGTGGGCCATAAACAGTCACCCTGTCCAGCAGGTATCTTCTTTCAAATAACTAGGTCTGTGTTTTCACAGAACAGGGTTATGGAAGGAGCATGTCTCTGGTGCTAATGTCACTGCCAGAGGGTCAGCCCTTGTCATTTACAAACTCTTCAACTGATGTGGCAGGGCTGCTGTTGAACCAGCTGTACAGGTCCTCAGTGCCAAATCCAGGTCACAACTATTGTACAGGGCAGAAATATGGGCTCCTCTTTTAGTTCATAACCTGAATGCAGTCCAATCAAGGTTCCTTGTAAGACTCCTGGGAAATCCTAGGGGCACTCCCCATGTGGTTGTGAGACTCGAAACGGGTCAAAAAAGCTGGCAGCAGGTGGCCTTTGAGGCAGCATTAAAATTCTGGTGCAAGCTCCTTTTGGGGCAGCACTCTGAATTGCTTACGGTCCTCCTGAAAAATACACATCTGAGTCCTTGTGCGCAAAAGATGGAGGGGTATTTGTAGTCTTTGGGATTTTCCAGGAGTTATCTAGCACATAAGCCCCCGAATGTACTTATGAAAAAGTCCTGTTGAGAGCAGATGATATTTATTGGCAAGGGGAAATAGATAAATTGGGTGAATCGCCTCACATGAGGGCCTACTTAGATTGGGTTCCTCCGCAGGGGCAAATGGCAGTTTATTTAAGCTCCCCTATATCCCTGAGGGCAATTCGTTTGATATTTTGGGCAAGGGTTAATGCACTTCCATCTCAGGCCTTGGAAGGTAGGACCCTTTCTTAGAAAGAATCTGCCCTTTTGATAATTTAAGGGTTGAAACCCCAGCTCATATGATTTTGTACTGCCATATGTACGATGACCCAAGGAAGAAGTTTCTGTCCCCTTTTTTGCCTAACCATCCAGGGCGATCTGAGGAAGCTTTATTATCTCTATTATTGAATAGTGCTGATATCCTTATTATCAAAACTATGACATGCTTCTTGTCGCAAATGGTTCTTTGTCGGCATAATTTTATGACGTATAGGGCCATTTTGAATACCCCCATTGACACAGCAGACTTTGGTACTGGGGCTCTTTGTTGAAGTATGTAATGGTGCTTCTGGAGTTCATACTTTGCCCCAGAATAAATGGCCGGTATCTGGGTTCATAGCTGCCTCTTCTGGGTGGTTGTAGGGCTGTGGACACTATGGTGTAATGCACTGAGTGGGAGCAGCCTTACCACACCTATGGGGCATGCGTAGGCTATGTATTTGGAGTCCCCTAGGAAGTTTTGTTGTTTGGCCATTACTTTACTTGTTGGGACTCATAAACTGAAGGGAGTTGTTATGCTCAGTTTCCATTGTAACTTTATTTTTAAATCAAGGTGTGCATCATGATATATATTTTGTGCTTTTGTTTTATTACTGTGTTGTATAAAATGTTTTGGCAATGGCCTATCGCCACGCTTTAATAAATGATTATGACTATAAACACCCCATATCACTTTCTTTATCTGATGCATGAAGTTTACTTTACCACACTCAGAATTCCTGTATGCCAAGAAAAATATATCCCTTTTAGAAACAAATGTGTGCCTGCCTTAATTTTTAACTCAATGAGGTTAAGAGGACTCCTGTTTCTACTAGAGTCTTGTCTGTTGTTAAACTTGTCAACTCTAAAAATCTCAGGTATGGATGCTTCCTTTTCTTAAGCTGTGTTACTAGTGGTGAGTGACCTCCTCAGCTGGATTCATTTGGTAGCTCTCCAAATCACTTCTTTTGAGATTTCCATGTGTGAAACCAGTAGTGAAAGATGCCTTCTCAATATTCTACTTATGTTCACAAATTCTGTTCCTCTGAAAATAGGAGTCATGTCATGCCAGAAAGCTACTTGCTTCTCTTCACTCACTAGCTACCATTTCACTTACAAATTGTGACTGACTTCTCTGTGGTTTTGGGAAGCAGATTAGAGGATCAGAGGACTTGGATGATTATAGCAAGTCCTATCTTCAAATTAGAAATATTTTTTTTTTACAATTGGAGTAGAGGAGCAGAGGATTTGGATGCTTCTAGATGTGGTCGTTAGAAAACTTTCCAAAATGCAGGATTTTAGGAAGAGATGTTGAACTTCAAAATTCAGGATTTTGAAAGTAAGCAAATCATACAACAAAGAGTATTGAAAGAACTTCTCTAACCACACAGAAAAAAGACTCATCCAGAAAGATACTGTGTAAATTATTGTGTACTTTACATTGGCGTTTGAGAAGTTAAGTAGGAAAACTTACTGTGCTGGGTCCATATGCTTACACTTACCCTGCATTGCCATAAATTAACAAGGTTTATTATAGAACCACGGTCGAGGCTCTATAGTTAAGGTGATTGCAAACTCTCATTAAACACCGCCTACGCTGTTCAATGGGAATCAGTAGAGCAAAAACTTCCAATTGGTGACCAAAAGTTTCTAGCTGCCTTTAACTCCATGTGTTGTGTGATTGATGATTGACTGTCTTGTTGCCCCACCCTTTGGGTGGCCCCACAGTTGGGCCTCCAGTCATCTGCCTTTTTACTTTTTTCCCCCACTGCTTTTTTTTTTGTAATGTCGCCAGCCTGGCAGTGCGGGGCTCTGTGCACCGTACCAGCTGCCAGTTCTTTTTTTTTTTACTTTCTGGATGGGTTGGTCCCACCACATCACACTAGTTCCCCAGTGCCACCAGCTGGGGGAGGGGGAGGAGGAGACTCCCCCTTCCCTGCCCCTCCTTCACCTCCCTGACCCCTTGCCTGGTCCCCCTCCCCTTGCCTCCCTGCAGTGGGAAAATTCAGTTACCCGCTGATGGGGAGACAATACGGAGAGGAGCAGCTTCAGCGGGGAATCAGGCAGCAGACAGTGGACTGAGAAGATCACTAGCCTTGCAGGAGAGGCTATAGAGCAGCAGCCGGCTCCGTGAGGGACCAGAGGTGGCAGAAGCAGTAAGTGGGGGAGGGAGGGCTTTGGGGTGCTGGAGCAGGGCTTTGGGGTGGGGGGAAGCCTGTGTACAGATTTGGGGTGGGGCCAGTCTGGGAAGAGCTTTGGGGTGGGGGAAGGGATGCTGGGGCAGGGCTCTGGGGAGGGGGGCAGTCTGGGCAGGGCTTTGGGGTGGGGGGGAGCCTGGGTAGGGATGTGGGGCGGGGTGGGGGGGGGGGGGGGGGGGGGGGGGGGGGGGGGGGGGGGGGGGGGGGGTGGGGGGGGGGTTTGGGGGTGGGCACCCCTCCCGGGGGGGGGGGAGGGGTGCTAGGGCAGGGCTTTGGGGTTGGGAAGGGGTGGGGTGCCTAGTCTAGCTGGCTGGGGAGACCTAGCTGTGCATGGTGGGTGGGAGGTGTAGGTGTTACTATACTAGTATATAATATAGCTTTACACACGCAGTGGCATGGGTGGGTGCATCTTATATGAAAGCAGTCAATTGTGTGCTCCTCTGTAACACGCACCACCAACCATCACCCCTGTACAGATCAACCTGCAAAAAAGCAGGTTGGTCCATGTGGGGGATATGGGGGGATTGATAAGCACCTGTTTTCACCTGCAGTGTTCTTTTGTTTGGGGCCAGATTATGCAGTGACAAAACTATTACGTTTCAACAGAAGGGCAACTTCCTAGACAAAAAGCCTTCTGTTTAAGAAGCTGGTTAAGGTGGGATTCCAAATTATACTCAAACGTTAACATGACAGTAAATTGTATATAAAGGCAACTTTATTAAATATCAGACCAATCTATACATTTTTTCTTTTCTCATTCATTAATAAAAATTTAAAAAATTACAACTTAACAGAAATTAAACTGCATACATTCTTCATCATGTATTATTCAGTCACCATACCACACATATGCAGCTTAATTTTTGTCAAGTCATTTTAAAAAATAATAATTAATGAATGAGAAAAGAAAAAATGTATAGATTGGTCTGATATTTAATAAAGTTGCCTTAACATACAATTTACTGTCATGTTAACGTTTGAGTATAATTTGGAATCCCACCTTAACTAGCTTCTTAAATGGAAGGTTTTTTGCCTAGGTAATTATTATAAGACAAGAAGAAGGCAAACAATTTGTATTGTCTTAATGCCCAGGGGCCTGACTGAAGATGAAGAGCTAGGTTTTGTTAATGTTAAAAATATGATGTGTGCTCTCTGAGCTCCACCAGGGCCTTTATGGAGCTTGAGTATGATAAAAGACCACACTAGATTCCTTAGGTACCTTCTTCATTGGGTTAAAAGAGTTTTAAAAATAAATAAATAGTTTAATCTTCTATATGCCTCTTGTCTTCCCAAAATCTTGATATTGGATTGTGCAGATCTGTGACCCCAACCTTCGCATTTCTTATAGGAGCAAAATAGTTGACAATGTTGATAGTCCTGATGATGATAATTTAGGAGCTGAGCTCACTGAGATAGATGAAGATGCTCACATCCCAGATATATTCTTCCAAGTTTGAGGCAGGCTCCCACAGTCTTCTCTGTGTCACACGTTTCAGATCACATTTTTCTCAGTAAACATGACAGTTGGAGACTTGCTTTTTAAAATGAAAACAGAGCTTCTGGAGAACAAGATAGAAGCTTCAGAGACGTGCCAGTATGAACAATACCATGTAATGGGTGTTTCAGATCCCTGAGGAGCTTACAATTTCAAGAGGAAAGACCGGCCAAAATCAGGAAGAAACAAATGTTGTTATTTCTAATTTGAAGATAGGAAACAGAAGCACGGAATTTATTTAGATCCTGAATTTTCACCTATACATTTAAATTCGGTAGAAATAGTCACTGTTGACTTTTCCTGCTTTCTTTCTGTTCTTGCAGGGAGATTCTCTGGTGTTTTTCAATGAGCAAGGCTTGGGGGGGGCGGTTCTGTGGTCAGTGCGTGCGATGGAAGCGGGGCTTCCACTCATGCTAAGTGTGTGGGGAGGGATTCAAATGGGTGGCTCCATGGGTGGATGCTGTGACCACGCAGGCAGCCCCCGTGCCACCACCCACCAGCCACACACACAGTTCAAATAGTCAGGCCATCCCCTCCTCCCCTGCCCACCATCACCACTAAACAGAGCCCAGGCACCTGCCCCCTGCCATGACATACAGACACAGAAAGCGAGGAGAGAGTGCCAGATCTGCTGCCCAACACAGCCAGCAATGAACGTGAACATGGCAATGAAAGCAGGGGAAGTGGTCACAGAACCTCACCACCCCACAGACAGAGAAGCAGGGCACACTACAATCCAAGCATACATTGACAACACTGGATACTAAAAGAACAACATAACTGTAATAAATGCAGAAAAGGAGCACAGGAGGTAAGACAAAAAAGCAACAGTGGGAACAGAAGGGCCAAACATCACACACAGCACAGGTCACAGATCACCTGCACAGGCAGCTCATAGGGTTCGATGCCCAGGGTGGGGAAAGGCACCCATGGGGTATCCATTGGAGAACCCCACCCTCACCACAGAGAGACACCCCACCAGCAGCACGGTGGAAATTTGATGTATCCCATATAAAAAGCATATATTTTATTGGCCATCTGTGTTTCAGTGTATTGAACATTAGAATTAGCCTGGCCTCTGTATGGTGACACTGGGTATTTTCAGACATTATGAGATCACACTCAACCACAGTGAACCATGGTCAATTTCGCTGCAGGGCCAAAGCGCCCTGAACATCTGTTTGGTGGCCGCCAGATGTTCACCATGGCCGATTCCCACATGCGGTCAATTTCAACCATGCTTCCTGGCTCCCCACGGGACAAGCCGCGAAAGTGTGGTCAAAGTGATTCCCGGTGGGAAGCAATAAAACGTAACGTCTGGCCAGCGATCACGGTCTGGAATCCCCAGCAGGATTCCGGGCTGTGGTCAAAACGAGTGGGCGCTGCAGCCACATTGACCATGGCACCTGCCCATCTCCCCAGAGGGTGGGTGGCGGGGGAACATGGGGGGGCGGGGCCGTGCGGTCGCATGTTGCGCTGCACCATGCGGCCCCGCCCCTCCCCGATTCCCCGCGGGATCAGCTGGCCCGTCTGTTGGACGCGCCAGAGTGATCCCAGCGGGGAATCATTTGGGTGATTCTGGGACAGGGCGAATGCCGCCCCTTCTCATCTGAAATCACCCATAGTCACACTGGCTGTTCTTGTCTGGGTTTGATCCTGCCTATAGTGAGACCAGAAAAAAGTGTATTAATACAAACATACAAATTCCCCAACACCCCTCCCAAAAATATTTATTGACATAACCAAACCTTATTTTTTTTTCCCCAGTTCTATTTTGGCTTTATTTATTTATTTAATCATTTTTCTACCCAACCCCCTCCTGCTCACAGAGCAGCTCGGGGTGGCTTAGAGAATTGGGTTGAACGAAGGGCTCCACGTGAGCACATCATTGTTCACTCACCACCTGAGAGCAAAACTGATTATTGTGTGTTCTTATATTTCTTGGAGAAAACGGCTTCCTCCTCCAAGTGGCAGTAATGGGGAGTATCTCATTTGGACACAAATAGTTCAAAATAGAACTGAAAAAAAGAAGCTCCAAGACTTGGTTATTATGTACATGTCTATAAGCTCTCTCTCTCCCGTATTTTTGAGAGCTACATAGATTGGTAATAGTACACTTTTCTTCTGGTAATACTAGTTCTCATTTTGTTGTTGCTGTTTATTTTGGGTTTTTTTAGAAACCTGTTCCTAGTGGGAATGGAGAGAAAGAATCTTAAAGGGGATACAGCAATCTCTTGTAGGACACTGGGTAAAAACAGGCATGTGGATGGTGCTGCAGCTTCTAGGTCAGTTCGGGGTACAGAATTCAGCTGACGTGTCTGGGTAGAGAGACATCCCGGCCATCCCCACAGCCCAGGTAGGGTGGGGACCACAACACATGTGTAGGCGGCCATCCTCACCCCTGCTCCCAGCACCGCCCCCTGCCATGACAACATCCATGGCAGCCAATAACAGGCAGCCATGGTGGCAGGCCATGGTGGCTCCTGACCCAGGATGGGTATGGTGGGGCTGCACATATATGCTAGTCCACATTTATTTATTTTTAAAAGTTTCTACCCCGCTCCTCCTGCCACAGGCAGCTCAGGGCGGCTTACAATCACAACAAAAATAAAACAACAATAAAGCTAAAAACAACTCATAAAAGGAGGATGAAAATATCCCACCCCACCCACCACCCTAACCACTCTCCCCACCCAATCACCCATCTTCCCCGCCAAACTCCTGGCAGAACAGCCAGATCTTACAAATCCTTTGAAAGGAGTGGAGANCCTGCCCATCTCCCCAGAGGGCGGGCAGTGGGGGGAACGTGGGGGAGCAGGGGCATGCAGCTGCACGTTGCACCGCGCGGCCTCGCCCCCCCCCCGATTCCCTGCCGGCATCTCCCCGCACGTCTGTTCAGGGCTTTTATTGGCCCCGGGGGGTGGTTGTTCTGTTCACCCCCAGTGGGGATTCACTATGGTGAATTGGGACGGCATCACGTCTGAAAATACCCACTGTTTCTATAATGTCCTTTTAGCTGTAATCTGGGAGAAGAGATAAATCAGTCTGTCTCTCTTAAGGAATCAACATTCACTGTTGACCAGAGTCAAGAGACGTGACTTCCTTTTCAGGGCAGAAAAAGGTCTTGTTTGTAGAGAAACCTGACAGCTTAGTCATTGTTAAACTCTTATCTCAAATGATAGCCACCTTTTTTAGTATGTAGCAGCAGATTTTGTTTACAGCTTACTTTGAGAAAACCTCATCGTCAGCTGTCTTGACCTGACATCATTTAAACTGACTTCTAAGAAAGAACAAAATATAAAGGGGCAGAGAAAAGATGAATTCTTTAGAAAGCTCTGATTTCTCTGGAGTTATCTCACCTTCATATGGCAGTATGGGACACAGGACTGGGCGAATATGAAAGTATATTCTTTTGATGCATTAAGCCAACAACAACAATAATACTTAAAGCATATGTTATATCTTATAGATGTTAATATCTTTGAACTTATAACAGAACTGTTCCTTAAACAGAAATGTCCTTTTAAATCATGTATTTGTAACTGACAGTTTCTCTTTTGTACCATGTTTTTATTTGAACTTAAGTAAACTGTTGCTTTATATTTATAATAATCTTTGTCTCATAGCCTCATTTATAAATAATATTGTCTTTACAATACTCTGCTGAGCTCATTGACTTTATAGCACAGTGTAAACTGAGTTTCCACATATTGGAGAATTAGCAACCTATATCCAGACCAGATTATGTCAGGTCTGGACCACTAAGTGCATTTTCCCTTTGAGGAAACTGAGGCACAATGCGATGCATCTCCTCATCACATGGAAGACACACACAAACACAGGAGGAGGGGACATACGGTCCACAGAATAAAAGGTCCAAGGGGGGTGCCGGAAGCCAGGAAGCAGGTCACATCCACACTCAGATGCCACTCACAGAGGATGGTGGTCCAGAGCAAAAAGTTCCACAGACAGCCCTCTGTATTCAGGGTCTGGTGCTGGGAACCTCCCACCACACAGTTCTTCCCTTGTGCTGTCCTTCACCATGGCCCTGCTGAGCACACGGTGATGTTCTCTACCCCAGCACGAGTGCCTTAATCAGCTACTACAGCTGAACCAACACAGATGTGGAGGGGGATGAAGCACGAGCGAGGCTCAAGGCCGTGGGCAGTGGTAGGGGCAAAACCAGCATTCTCAGCATACAAGGCCTATTGATACATCCCTTGACAGAAGCCCCGTGACAGCATGTGATAGGACACCAAATAGTGGGGCTCAAACAGATTCCCAACAGCAAAAGCTGACTCATCTGGGCGCACCCAGACCTCCTGAAGGTCACATAGCTCTGCTCCAGATGGCTTCCCTCTATGTGAGGAGCACCAGGCTGTCCTGCAAGGTGGTTCAGCTGCAGCAGTCAATCAAAGTACTTGTGCCAGGGCAGGGAGCATCCCATGAGCACAGTAGAACCATGGTCAAGGACAGCATAAGAGAAGGACCGTCTATTGCAAGGCAATGGCTGCAATCCTATGGCCCACAGATCACTGTGTGCAAGCTGCGTGTGTGTGTAAGCCATGTGCATGTCCATGCTCACATTTTGCGAGCGGCACAATGTGCAGGCAATGTGGATACATGCAGGTCCCATGTGCCTGTGCACGTGTGTGCCTCCACATGGAACCTGCAGGCCATGGGATTGGGACCAATGACCGGACTAGTTGCACACAGATCTCCCACAATCAAGAGCTCTGCTGGCCTCTTGGGGGTGGGGGGTGATCCAGTGGGCCCCAACACCAGGAAGCTGAGCTCTCCTGCCCACTGCCCACACTGTTGCCCACTCACATGATATCTGAGCACCCCCATATGCTAGCTAATCAGCTCATAGCTGATAGGCATGGTGTAGGGATTAGAAATCAGTTGCTGAACATCACCCATAAGCTAAATGTCAGCCAGTGCCATGCTTAACCCCACATCCTAGGTCATGCCACACCTAGGACCTGTGCCACAGAGCAAAGAGGGATCCAAAGGCCCAGACATGTTGCCCCGTTCACATAGCATGGATACAGCAGGAGCCAGGCATCATACTGGCAGACCACTGCTCACATAGCCGCTGACAAGTGTGGGACAGCAGTAGCACACCAAGTCCACAAGATAAGTGCACAATGGAGCCAGTGTATGGAGTATCATCAAGGGGATGCCACTCCCGCATAGCCAACCACAGGCAGGGAAGGGTACGAAAGATATAAATATAGCTTGCCAAAGGGGCTCATTTCCTTTGATTCTGGCTTGGATTATTCTGATTATTCACTAAGTCATGAGTTTTGACTATTGAAGTCTGCAACCCTCTACTACATTCAGTTCACTATGTACTATAGCTACTTTACTCATGGGTATTTGACTCTGAGTTCTATATTTTGTTTTTCATAGCGCTGAGATTTAATACAAAAATAAACCTGATTAGACTTGGCTACAATTGTTCCTATCATCAACGCAAATGAAAAGATTCCTACAGATAGGTTTATGGGTTTTGAATGCACTAGAAAGTATAAAGTATAATTCATTTAACCTAAAACTGCCTTGCCCCAAACCCATGAAAACCAATGTAAAGATGCCCTCTCACTTCAACAGCTTTTGGATACGTTCTGAAGAAAATACTGAAATAGTTTTAAATAAGCACTGAGTTTCCTAAGTAATTTACAACACTTAGGTTAAAAAATACAGTGAGTCCAGTGTTTCTCACAGTACTTCAAACATTTAATTTCATGTTGCTATACAATAGGGGATATATTGTCAAGCATCTAAAACAGGAGTGGAGAATCTTTCCCCAGCTGTGGTCCACTCTGAAATTAGTTCAAGCTCTGTGGGCTGGATAGGAATAGAGGGCAGGGCTCCTTCAGGCATGTGATGAGAGGGTGTTTTTCAATTAGCAAGGCTGAGGGGTCCGTGGCTGCTGAGCGGCACAGCTGCGGAGTAGCCACTCAGGTGGAGTGAGTGGGGAGGGATTTTAGTGGGCGGGTCCCAGTAGGGTGACCATACCTCCCCTTGTAAAGAGGACGCTTATGGAAAATACATGGTGCAGGGCTGCATTGGAACCACTGCAGCCCTGCACCATGTATTTTCCATAAGCGTCCTCTTTTCAAGGGGAGGTATGGCCACCCCAGCTCCCAGTGTGGCTACCGTGGCAGCCGCCTCACCCCCCCCCCCTCTGCCATGGAGCATGGGTGGGGGGGACTCAGGCGCACTGGGCAGGCCTTTGTAACTGACATGTCCCAAGTATGAGCGCTGGAGAAACGGGCTCCCCGGCATTCACAGCCAGTTCCTGTGACTTGCAAAGGCCATGTCTCCTAGCCACAGTGCCTATGAGAGGGGGAACCATCTGCTGGCATGGGCGGTCACCCCAGTTCATACGGGCATGGGATGTGTGGGTGGTGGGCACCCATTGTCATGCACTTTTTTTGGCTTCCTGCACATGGTGCGCTCTGGATTTCTCAGCAGTGAAAGTGGCCATGAGTGGGTGCTGCATGGCTCAAGGGAGCATGTATCCCCCCCCCCCCATCACCTTCAGACAGGCAGTCAGATCAGTAGCCAGTGGCCACTGCCTCCTGGGTGGCCATGAGTGGTAATATCTTGTTTAAAAACACCCAGGATGGGGGAAAAGGAAGGTGCAGATCATGGATCTATGCCATGGATCCATCCCCTGTCCTTGAGTGCAAGCCTTTGGGTGCTTTTAAACGGGACGGGGTGGGGGGGTTGTGATCAGTGCAGGGGGTGGGTGCATGGGTGTCGTGCGTGGGGGAGTGCTTCAAACGAGTAGTCTCTCCCCCCCCACACACAGCCACCCTGCCCATGCACCGCCTGACCCATCCCCACAGGGGGTACTCTAGAGTTTCCTGGAATGCTCCGTGCGTGGACTGGGTGGGCGGTACATGGGTCACGGGAGGGTGCACCCCCACACTCCTATGTTCAAATGAGACCTCCCCCAGGTGGACGGTGAGTGTCCATGTGTGGGGGTGTCTCATTTAAAAACACCCCATATCTCTGCTCCCTTCCCCTGATATCACTCTTTCAGTACTTGAAGGTAGAAACTGGATCTATGGACCAGATCCAGGAAGTGGTTTTATTCTCTATCCCTTTCCGAATAATTCCTAATGCTGTTTGCTTTTTTGACCACTGAACAGAGGATTTCAATGTATTGTCCACAATGACTCTAAGCTCCTTTCCCTAAGTGGTAATCCCTAATTTAAAACTCAGTATTGTATACATATAGCTTGGATTGTTCTTCCCTATGTGCATCACTTTGCACTTGTCTGCATTAAATTTCATCTGCCATTTAGATGCCCGGACACTCAGTCTCACAAGATCCTCCTGAAATTTTCCACAGTCTGCTTATGTTTTAGCCATTTTGAATAACTTTGTGGCATCTGAAAATTTGATCATCACACTCTTTTTATTCCCTTCCCCAGGATCATTAATGAATAAACAAATATATTAAACAACACTGGTCCCAGTACAGATCCCTGGGTCACTTCACTAGTTACTTCTCTCCATTGAGAAAACTGACCATTTAGTCCTACTCTTTGTTTCCTAGCCTTTAACAGTTACCAATCCACAATAGGACACTGTCTCCTGTCTCATGACTTTTTAATTTCCTCAAGAGTCTCTCATGAAGGACTTTATCAAACACTTTCTGAAAATCCAAATACACTATATCAACTGGATCATCCTTATCCTCATGCTTATTTACACCCTCAAAAATGTCAATAGTTCAGTGAGGCATGACTTCTTTTTGCTAAGTCCATGTTGGTTCTTTGCCATTAAGCCATGTGTATCAAAATGCTCAGTAATTCTGTTGTTAATAGTTGTTTCCACCAGTTTGCCCAGCACAGACATCAGGCTCACCGGTCTATAGTTTCCAGGATTGCCTCTGTGGGTTTCAGGAAACATTGTCTCACTTTAAAATGCCTCTTGTTCCACTTCAACCATCTTCTGAGAAAATAAATGAGTTTCACAGCAAAATGTTCACTGAATAAAATAATTTCAAAGTGATTTGTTGTTGTTGTTGGAGGTTTTTTGGCCATGGTGGTAATGCTAAGATAAATGCAAGGGTCAAAATTACGTCATGACTTGGATTCTGAACTGGTGTATTTCAGTTGTAGCTTCATTGATTTCAGTGGAGCCATGCTGATTTACAATGGCTGAGAACCCAGCCTCTATTAGTTTACAAAAGTGATTGTCAGTACATAAGTCAGCTGTGTAAGATTTCAACTTATGGTTGAAAATTGTAAGACTGTTGTGATACGCAAAATAGATACAGTTGTATTTGAATATGCATGCTGTTTGCTGAGAATGATATTATGCCACAATATAGATAGAAACAACCTCCAAGGGTGATGTGAAGGGGGAGGGTGGGAAGTCCTTTTTGCAGCTGAACATGCCACCATCAATGACAGAAAGAAAGGGCAAGATTGGAGATTTGCCTAATCGTTGATCTTCTTTTCTAAATCAGATCATCAGCTCCACATGAATCACTTAGCTTAATGGTTACAAAGATTTCATTTTTCTGTATGAGCATCCAGGATACTTCCTGCCTCTGGGTATTATGGAATTAGTTTCCCAATCAGGATGACTTGTTTCCATACTAATTCACCTTTCTTTTTAGTTTTTTCTTTCTTTCTATTTTTTTTAAGTGAATATGTTGTTCATGGGCTTGGAGTTGGCAGAAAAGTTTAAACCATATATCACTTTTCCTCCTTTATCTCCCCCCTGAGTAATCCCAATAAAACATGTTCAAAACATGGCTTCCACTCTCCTGCTGTTTCGGCATGTAGGTAAGACCTGGCTGTTCCGTCAGGCTTTTGGCGAGGGGTGTGGGTGGGTGGGGTTTCCCCACATAGTGTATTTTAAAATTGTTTTTTAAAAATGTATATTGTTTTTATTGAATGTTGTTCATGGCCCCGGGCTGCCCTGACGGCAGGAGGGACAGGATATAATTTTTAAATACAAATAAATAAATAATTAAACCCCTCCTCCCCTGGCTTCCTCTCTCCACATTCAGTACAAACTCCTTGTCCTTATCTTCAAGACTCTTAATGGCCTTGCTCTTCCCTATCTTTCTGCCTTCATTTCTCACTATGGTCCTTCTCAAATGGGCTGCGGTGGGTGGGAGGATGGGTGTGCGCCCGTGGTGGGTGGAAGTGGGTGTGCACCCATTCCCACAGGCACACATCCATCTCGACCCACTTCCACACATGAAGCAGCCAACATTGGAGCCCATTGCTCTGTGCATGGGTGATGGGTGGATATGGGGGGAGTGCGGGAGTGTGCACGCACATCCACACAACATGGGCACCATTACTATGGGCGAAGACCCCTCCCCCCCGGACCTGCCGTGGCGTTCGCACAGGCGCCCCCCAAAACACTTGGTGTGCTTCCTAAACCATGCTCACCCCTTTTCCCATGTGTCCCCCTATGCTTGAACCATGCATGCCACCATCCTAGTTACTGTACACATATGCTCTGCTCCCTCCCTCAACCTCCAAATCTCTCCTAAAGCCTTACCTTTTCCATCATGCTTTCTCTAGCTCCTCACACTCATAGACTGTTTGTATATGCTTCTCCTTATACTGTTGCATCCTTCAGGTTCCCCCTCCCTTGTATAAAGCTAAGCACATGCTCGTGAACCTTCTCAGCTTCAAGTCTCTCTCTTTCTCTCTCTCTCTCTCTCCCTCTCGTTTCCCCTCTCCTTGTCCATTCTTTCTAAGCCCCTCAGGGCAGAGACCCATCTCTAATTATGACAGTTTTGTGTCAGGCATATTGCTTTCACTATATAATAATAATTAATAATAAATTAATAAAAACTAATAATTAATAATTAATCATAGATATCTCATTATGAGAAAGTTTCTCTTGATGAAAGCCCTCCTCTTTGGTGCTAATATTACTGAATGAGTTAAATGATAATGAGAGTTTCAAATTAGAGACTAGTGTTTTCCACATGTTCCTCAGATTCTTTCAAGTGCAGACTTTTCTTTTTGCAGTTATTGCTAGGGATGTACGAACATGGTTTGGATGTTCAGAGTTTGGACTGAACTCGGTCTGTTTGGACGTCTGAACCAAATGTCTGAACCGAACTCAAAAACGGTCAAACAGTTCGGTCATGTTCGGGTGAGTTTGGATGAGTTCAGGGGCAGGAAAAACGTGACTTCAGGCGGGAAAAACGTGACTGGAAGGGGGAGGCAGCTCAGGAGCAGACTTCCTGGCACCAAGGGTGTAGACCAGGGGTTGTTACAGGGCCAAATGAGACCGATACCGAAAAAAATCTTCAAATTCGGTATCAGTATCGATAGCGCTATTTTCGAATGTTCGGCCAATTTCGGCTGAACCGAACTCCGCCGAACCGAACAACTGAACCTGAACTTGAGTTTCGAACCAAATGACCAAACGTCCGAGCATCCGAACCGCATTCTGTTCGCACATCCCTAGTTATTGCACCACAGTATTAATGAGAATCAGCTCTTTAGATTTCCCAAAATAGCACAGAAAAATCTGAGGTCCATGTAAAATTATTATTTAGCACATTATTAAGATTTTTGCATATTGGCTAGATCCAGCAAATCCTTACTCGTGTGACTGGGTCTAACTGAATGTACATTCTTTCAATCAGATCTTCCAGATTAACAACCCACTAATCCACTCTAACAATCTTATTTTTCTCAGTGTGGTTAAAGCATGAATAAACAGGGAATTTGTACCATGCATTAGAAGAGTGGATCAAGAGTGTTAGTTATTTTGAAATAAGAAATACTGACTGAGGAAGCTTATGAACACACCCTTAGGTGAATAATTCCATTGGATTGTTCGTATGAGTTCAGACTATTGAGATGAGTGAAAGTGTTGCAGGTAGCCATGACCAAAGAGACAGAGGGTGTTTTAAAATAAGATGCTACCACGTATGGCCACCCATCAACCACTCATCCAAACACTCGTGTAAATGTGGTGTGGGGGGATGCACACTGCTGTAACCCATGCAACACCCACTCACAGCCATGTATGGAGGAACAATGCAAAAAAAAAATTAGAGTGCGCCATGTGGGGGAAGCCCAAAAGGGGGTTGGAACAAGTGCCCATGCATCCCCTGCCCATATGAACTGGGGTGCCCACCCGTGCCAGCACACAGATCCATGGCTGGCCACCTCCCCAGTCTCGCCCACAGCACTCTGGGGAGCTCTCAAAGGACACATGTGCAAAATACACCACCATGTTGGCTCAAAGCACTACCCAGTGTGATGCATGAGAGAAGAGCCAATGCCATGGAGGACAGCAGCTTGGACAGCAGCTTCCTGCATGTCATGCCCAGTATGTGCCTCCATTGTTGCCTTGGACCACCAGCAGCTGCAGCAGCTCCTGGGCAGGAAGGGGTTACTGGCTGCTGTGACTTCATGTTTCCGTGGTGTCCGTGGCTGTGTGTCATGGCAGAGGGTGAGCAGTTGGGCAGGGCTTTGGAGTAGGTGTTATTGCTGGGGGGGGGGGAGTAGGGATGGCTGCCAGTATGAGTTGTTTGCAGGGCCAGTCTGTGGTGGCAGGAATGCATGGAGGCTGCCCGCCCTGGGAGCTGCCTGTTAGAATCGCTCCCCACTCACTACACTTGTGGGTGTTCCGCAGCTGTGCCACTTAGCGACCATAGACTCCCCCTCAAGCCTTGCTCATTTAAAAACACCCACAGTTTTAAATACATGCCTATTTTTTAATTCCTCTCATAGGGTGTTTTGTGTTTTTAACCCATGTTGGCATGTGCGTTTGGCACACAAACAGACAAGCACATTACCCTCTTAGTATCCACCCAATACCCACCCAGTATTCAGTGGCTAACCATTGGTTTTCAGTGGGGGTTTCACACAAGCATGGTGGGTCCTGGGTCCCATAGGGTTAAAACCGATGGGAAATTAGCCCACTGAAGTTCATGTAGCCACCACTCACCCCCAACTCACAGGCTTAGCTTGTTGGCTTGAGAAGGGGTCCATGGCTGTTGAATGGCACAGTCAGCTGCAGACCACCCAGATATGTGGAGTGGGTGGGGAGAAATTCTAATGGGTGGCCTGGCCCTGCAAACAACATATAGGAAGACGTTCCCTTCCCCTTCCACCCCAAACCCTGCCCAACTGCCTGCCCTTTGCCATGACACACAGCCCCGGACACCATGGAGTCCTGGGCAACAACAGAGGTGCAGACCAGGCAGGACACACAGGACGTTGCTGTCTGAGCTGCTGTCCTCCATGGCATTGGGTCTTCTCTCATGTATTGCAAGGGGTTTGTTGTGCTTTGAGCCAACATGGGGTAAAAACACATATGCAACCACCGCATTGACTGCACGTCTGGGGGTGGGATGGCCATCCCCGCCACCCCCAAACTGGGTAAGGTTGGGGGATGGAATACAATGTTCCCCCAGCCTGACCCAGTCAGGGAAGAGGGGTGTGTGGGAACGACACATGGCTGACTGGCTCTACTCCTGTGCTGTGGCCGACCCCACACCATTCCGCCAAGATGGACAGTCATGGCTGCCAATAACAGTCAGCCATGGCAGGTTGCCATGGCATCCCACCCACACCAGGCACCCACCCAGTTCGCGCAGCTCTGGCCTGCCTGGACGGCTGGTGTGACTGGATCGTGGGCCCTCCCCAGTTCATCCAGGCCCACGTTTCCAGCCCAAATGCCAAACCTGCCAGGGTCTGAACTGAGCCCACATCTGGTGGCCCTGGAAGAGATGCGCGGGTTCATCACTGGCCCAGATCTGGGTGAACCAGACATGTGGCATGTTACCACCCATGGTGTTGTATGACATGCACATGCCTTTTAAGAGCTCCAGGTAGGGCTGTGGTTGCAACTGCTGCAACAGGACTGTGGACCTCTCTGCTGGTGTGGGTGGGCACCCTGGTTCATACAGCCAGGGGATGCGTGGCCACCTGTCCCCCATAGTTTTTTTGGCTTCCCCACATGGGGCACTCTGGATTTTTTGGCAGTGCCCCATGCATGGCCAGGAGTGGGTGCTGTGTGGGTCATGGAAGCATGCAGTCCCCTGCACCACCTTCAAATGGGTGTCCAGGTGAGTGGTTAATGGGTGGCCATGCATAATGACATCTTGCTTAAAACACCCCTAACAAATGGTAAACCCCCTGAGTGTATACCATGTGCTTGTAGTGGCCACCACTCAGTCACACCAGTGAGAGCAGAAAAAGGGGGAGGAAGCGATCACTCTTCAAATGCTCTAGGCTGCCGTGGGCAGGGACAGGAGAGTGGTGCCATTTCCTGCACTCCGTGATCCCTCTCCCTAGCCCACCTCTCAATAGGTCAGGTGCTCTAGCACTCTCCCTCTCCCCAGCTGCTTATCAGCTGCCACTAGGCGTGACTCTATGGTGCTGGCAGACCTGGATGTGGGTGAGGTTTTGGGCACGCTCAATTGATGAGATGCGGACATATGGGTGCGCATTACCCTGAATTCTTCTGCACAGTGGTCCTGCTGTGATCTCCTGGAAGATGCTGTGAGTGGCAGGTGGGTGATGGCCATGTGACAGTTTCAGACTAACATCTGGCAGTCACCTAATAAATGAGCAGATGAATACGCACCTGGTGCAGACTGTTGTGGGCTAATGTCTCATTTGTTTTCACCCATAAGCATTATTAAAAGTTTCATGTATCTTTCATCTGTGATTACTTTTTCAATCTAATATCTTGTTGCAATAGAGTCCATTGTGGAGCCAAAATGGTTTATAGTTTTGAGGAAACTACAACTCTGAATTAGTCTAAAGTGGTGCTCAAAGTCAAATAGGCTTCATTCACTGTTGCTGCAGTGGGCTGCACATTTGCTACCCGCAGGAAACACCTACATTTTCAGGCACCCCCAGCAAGCACCCAACGGGGTATCTGGCATCGTTCCATCATGTGCCTGATACCTGAAAATGCAGGTATTACTGGAGTATCCCAAAATTCCCAGGGATGCCAATCCTGACACCCACGGCTCTGTGGGCTGACTCGCCTTACCTCTGGACTCCTGCTCCTCCAGTCCTGGTTGCTGCCCCCTGCTCCTCCCTGGCCTGCGCACTGCTCTTTAGAGCTGGGGATTTCTCCACTCAACTTTCTATGGCTGAAGGGGGATGCAAAGAGACCTCTTCCCACCTGTGTGCACCCCCCAATCGGGTCCCACATTCCCAGGAGGCCCCATATCAGTGGTATGCATGGGTCCTACATGCACCTCCATTTGGGTCCAGTTCCAATTGTCATTACAAACAGCAGGGATAGGGGACAAGGTACAGGCTAGGTAAGACACAACACACAGCACACATTATATTGCCATATATATAACGATGATTGGAACTGGACCCAAATTTCCCAATAATCAGAGTGCTTGGTTTTGGTATTCTGGTGATGCGGAACTGAACATGGGGGTGGCTTGAAAGATAGCTATGGGAAACAGTTGGTTATAGTAAACAGAAGCACATGGTGGCCGTGAGAGTTGGCCCAATGGTGCTTCCAAGCCTGACCTTGATTTCAGGTCAAATGCTCTGAGTACGCTCAGGGGGCAAACCTGTTACCTGGGCTGGGTGGGACTGATTGGTTTTAAATACTCTGGGTGTTGGGCAGCTCCGGGTGAGTCACCGGAACAAAGGAAGCCATAAGCTGTGGCTGGGAGCTGAGCTGAGAGGGGGAGCTGCAGCTTGGGGAGAGCTTGTACACCTCTTTCCAGACCAGCTGGGGAGTGTCATGGAGGAGAAACCAAGGAATGTGAGACTCTTTGAGCTTTTGCTCTGTGCTAACTGATGCTGTCTATGTGCTGTGCCTTACCTAGCCTCTACCGCATCCCCTATCCCCGCTGTTAGTGTAATTGAACCTTAAGTAGACTCCTGAGTTAGCCTGGTCATTGCCAGAATTTTACCAGGAAGTGTTTTATCCATATGTCTTTCTCACTTAACTTGCCTGCAAATATAATGCCTGTAGAGAGAAATGATAATGGGATTACAGTATCTCATACCATATCAGATAAGCAGGAAGCTACTAAGCCACCTGCTGTATTGCACAAAATACATGAAAGCTAACTGGTGATGATGTGTGCGTCAAATATAGCATGCATGCATATATGCGCGCACACTATACATGTATATGAGAGAATTATTGATATATTTACATTTAGTGGATACAGGCACATATTTACATTGAAAATGGGGATCAGGTTTAAAAGAACTATTTCTTGGTGACTGCAAAAGGGAAATATAAAGCCCACAGCCATACCAGGTTTTCTCTATCAAACATAAACCTGAATAAATGTGTAGTTTATTATGCCTTATATATATAAAAAAGTTAAAAACTAAGTAAATAATGTTTATCTGCTATCAGTCACCATGGCTGCCCATCATGGGGGGTGGGAGGTGGGCTGCTAGGTGCAGTGCGGCGGCAGGACTGGCCAGTTGCAGATTTGTGTGTTTTCCCCATTCTCCCTGAGCCTGGTTCATGAATGTTCTGTGGTTGGACCTGACAATGTTGCAAGAGGCTTTCCGGTCAGGATTGTGGTGTTATGGTGGCACTCCACCATTATGTATGTTTCCACCAAATATCCCTTTTGCTTCACTTCTATTGGGAACTGAGGAAGCTGAAGGACAGGACTGAGCTTCAGTCATCCAGGATTTTCCAGAGAATCTTACAGGAAAAAGGGAAAAAAAACAACCTAAAACAAACCACAACTGGATTTTTTTTTCTTTTAAAGAAATAAAAAAAACTGAAGTACTGAGTAGAAAACCATAACCGTTGAGGCATGATTTTTTTATTTTTTAAACATAAAGAAGTAAAGGACACAGAATATCTAGTGTTGGCTGTCTTCACGATTAAATCTCATATGCAGTGATGTTACATCGCCCACCAAGAGATGCTCTCCCTGAATGCTTTTGGTGTCTGCTCTCCAGGCTGACTGATGTGACTCTCCATAGTTGGATGGTCCTGGTTGTAAGGCAAAAAGAAAACAGTCAGTAATCTCTTCTAGCGAGATAGAAGGGCAGTAGTTACATGCTACAAGAGCACCACTATCACAGCTTGCCATCTGGTTGTCTCTACTCACGCTGAAATAAATGTGGCTTCTGTTCAAGATGAGCCTAGTAGTGGAGTGGCCTGGCACTGACAATGTGAAATGCTTGAGTGATGGAAACACATTTAATTGCAGGAGGGAGAGACTGAAGTAATGCTTTGGAAAAGTTATCTTGAGGTAGCATAGTGCAAGAAAAAACCCAATGGGAATAGGTTACAATATATTTTTTATGCTACAAGAATGCAGCAAGGGATAGTTATTTCCTGTACATGATCTGGATATCTCTCAGCTATGTAAATGGGGTCCAGTTCACCATATATGGAAAACCTGGGACCGGATAGTCTGGAATACTATGACCCTCACCATGAGACAAGCCAATTAGTTCCTAATCAGGAATAATTTCAGTTTCTGGCCACTACTGGATCCATGACTTTGGAGCTGAGATCTTATTTTTATTTTTCAAAAGACCAAAATTTAAGTAATTTAATTAAAAGTAGCTTTTAACCTCTATACTTTATTTGCAACTGGAATGTTGTCTAACTTTAAAAAAAAAAATGTCTATGGCCTCTGCCCACAATGACCCTTTTCACATGGGCCCGGGAGGAGCCATGATGCAGGGAGGATGGGTGGAAGCTGGGGCACATGTGCGAGCCACCTGTCACATGGATGGACAACCACCCACCTCCACCCATCTCCACGCACAGAGGCACCTCCGGTTCCCCCAGTGCCTCCATGCGTGGGGGATTGGTGGAGATAGGTGGGTGTGCGGGAGCACGCACGCACGCATGCACCCCTACGCTTGCCCATCCAGTCACACACGTGGGTGGGGTATCCGTTTTAACAGGGCCATAATCTCCTTTGATGTTTCTCCTCCCCTCAGGGATACTGGAATTAGGTGAACCCCCAGAGCAATCCTCTATCTCCTCGCCCAGGAGCCCTGCCTCACTTGCGCTGGCTGAGAACACCACTTTTGCCTGCCTTTCTTTTCTGAATTTTATTTATCTGTTCTGTGCAGCCTCAATGAACCTGTAGTTTTCAAGAAGGTTTTCTTCTTGATTCTTTGGCTTTGCAACTTTGCACCATCAAATATAATTGCAAACATAAAGAAGTTGGCACTGTGACTCAAGATGACATGCTGGCTCATCAAGCATTAAGTTGTCTTAGCAGTGGGACATAGAGACCATTAAAATAGGATGAAAACATACATGACGCTAACCACCCTTTAACCACCCATGGTGGTTATTTATGCATGTTGCAGGGCTGCATAGGGCACCAATACAGCCCTGCAGCATGCATAAATAACCACCAAGGATGGTTAAAGGGTGGTTAGCGTCATGTCTGTTTTCACCCATATATAATAGTTGTACTTGGAGCTGAAATGAATATCTGTGTTTAATACTGATGATTTTTTACTATTGTTTAGTCAGGAACAAAGCAGATATGAAATGCTATTCACTTCCTGCTTTGTTCACCAAAATGTATATCTGTTTTGGATATTTTGTTATTTCATCCACTTAGGTATTTTATTTTGGGTATTTTAAACTTTAGTTAATTGTTTGGGGTATTTAGATCACATATCATGAAAGAAATATCCAAAATAAACCATATAAAACAATTATCTGAATAAAAGGGTGTAGGCAGGTTACCTGAAACAAACGTTGTAGTCCTGCCGGGGGCTGCTGTAGGCAGACTCAGCCTTTTCCTTGGCCCATGGTCTGCCCTTTTGCTCCTCCCCCACCATAGAGTTATGAGCAGATTGCCCGATACTCTAGGCTGGAACCCAGAACTCTATGGTGTTGCCTGCAGCAACGGCCATCTGAAAACGGAGTTGCAGCCTGGGTCCACCAAGCAGATGGACAGCAGCTCTTCTTCAGGTCAGTGCCCCGGGTTTGACCGGCCCACTCTGTAGGCGGTTCTCTGGGATGTTCTGGAGCATTGCAAGCAGGGCTGGCCCAGAGCAGGTGCAGCTTGCTCCACTTTGGCATCTGGTGGGGCCCTTTTAAATTAGAGCTGCACTGACTAGGTGCTCTGAGTACTCACGAAGATTTCTGAGGTTTCGAATACTGAGACCAAGTCCTCAGCCATCACTTGGAACTTTTTCCAAGGACTTGAAAATCGGACCATGGAACGTTGGCAAATACTCAGGAATTCTGAGTGCGGGGGCAAGGAGAGGGACAGAGGGAGCTGGGGGGGGGAGGGAATGGGCCACAGAAGAGGGGGTGGGGGCTTATCAGGAGCTGAGGGGGTAGCGTGCTCACCCTCCAGAGGGGCTCCGGTGACACGTGGCTTCCTCCAGGCAGGGAAAAGAAAGAAAGAAAGCCAGGCATGCTCCCAAGGGCCAAATGGCCTCTTCTGATCATGCTCAGATTTTCCAAGATGGCACTTGCAGAATGCTGATGCTGGCAGTACCATCTTGTGAAGGTCTGAGCATGCCCAGCTTTTTCTTTCTTCTTTTAAATTTACCCAGTCCAGAGGAAGCCATGCATCTCTGGAGCCCCTCCAGAGAGTGCATGCTCTACCCCCTCAGTCCCTGCTAGGCTCCCACCTCTTGGCACCCCACCCCTGGGCTCCTGCTAGGCCCCCATCCCCCTTTCCTAGCCCCCAATGGCCTATCCTCTCCCTGGCCAGCAGGGGCCAGGGAAGGGGGAGCAGGGGTCTAACACCGGCCTCCTTCCCTGTACTTGGCCAAGGATTTTCTGAGTTTCAGGGGCCATTCCTCAAAACTTCGGAACTTCGGAATGCCAAGTAAAGTACCACGAAACGTGTGTTTTTTAGAGGAAAACTCATGACCATGTTTCGTTTCAGCACTATTTTAAACAGACTGGCCAGTCCGGATGTGAAGTGGACTGGCATGGGCAGAACTGGAGCTGCGGTTCATCTAAAAGCAGTGCACCCAAAGTCCTAAAGTGAACAAAATAACTGAAGTACCCAAAATAGTGGATTAATTAATTTCATTTTGGTACATGAATCTAAATAAGATATTTGGAGGATTATCTGACTATGTGGACTATATTTACAAATACAAAATTGACTATTGGTTACAGCTCTAGTTGTATTTGCCTTTCTCCTTAACTCTGCTACTTTGCTTGTTTGTTGCTCCCTCTATGTTCATCAGTCTCTTGTTTAGAGTATTTCCTGGAGAAGAGCTCTGTATAGTTTGAAAGCTTGCATACTCTTGCCAGCAGAAGTCAGTCCAACTAAAGTTATCATCTTAACTACTCTGTCTCCCACCCATCTCCTGAGCAGAAATAGATGGGTTTAGTTTCTTAGAGTTTAGTTTCTTTAGATTAGATTGCTTGAAAGTTTCTCTGTTCTCCTACACATGATTTATAAGATGCCCCGAGCCTCTGAAAAGGGTGGCATAGACATTTAAATAAATAAACATCCCAACATATTTCCGACTCTGCATTTCACTCGGCAAAGGAAAAAAAGTCTTTCAAGCTTCTTCAGATGCATTTTAGTCAGCATAGGTAAAGGAAAGAAGCCTTTCAAGTCTCTTCAGACACAGGGTGAAAACAGATGTGACAGTAGACCATTTTAGTCCACATCGGCAAGAATTAGGCCAGGAGTCACCTGCACATTTGTTCCATCACCACCAGATGTTTGCCCACATCTGCCCTGGGGCGTGCGACTGGCTGATACAGAACACATGCTCTGGAGAAGCTCGATGACACAGTCTGGGCTAGGGCCCGCCCACCCAGGCTAATCCAGGCTAGTAGGTGACGGCAGCAGTGGCCTGCCCCGAAGTGACCCAGGGAGGGAGCCACCTCAGCGCTGTCATGTCTGTTTTCACCCATTTTTTCATTGCTTCCCATCAATGATCTCTGTAAATAAGCTGTCCTGACTGACATGAAACATACCCTAGCCCCTAGGAAAGGAGGAATTGATCAGGATGCACTGGAGAATAATATATGAATGGATTTAAATAAAGTTAAAGTGGTAGCTGGCAACTTTGATTTAATATGAAAGGGCTCAGCCCCCGCAACCTCAAAATACCAGACATTAATTCATCCCAGTGTATGGAGCTGATGGATCCATGACAACAACCAAGAAATGAGGGTTGGCTCCCTTAGCCAAACCTCTGTTATTTGATTCATGTTCCAGACCATGCTGCAGTCCATCTACCCCATACTGTAGAGGGGGAGCAGTTGAGGGAAAAGGCAGGTCTGTTATGGCTTACAGTTTCCACTTAGCTGTCACACTAGTAGCATCCATGTTTCTTCATAGGTCTTGGTCCCTTAAAGCCTCTTGCAATACTGGACATATGG
>QEPC01009093.1:10785-21306 GCA_003113815.1 Sphenodon punctatus | reverse complement strand
TGTGTGTGCTTGCTGTGTGTGGGACCTGTGCGCTTGTTCTCCGTCTCCCTCTCCCCCCTCCCTTCCCGTTTCCCTGGTGTGGGTGTTCCCTTTGGTGCCTTTTGGCTTCGTATGCCCTCAGGCGGCCATGTCCGTGTCCCGCCCCTCCCCAGGGGATTCTGGGTGTGCTTGCCATGGCTGGGGATCGGCGTAACGTCTGTTGCGCTGCCCCGGTCCGTGATCTGGCGGTTTCATTCCCATCTGTGGTCCAGGCCCCATCACGTCTGTTCGGGGCTTTCTTTGGCCCCAGGGGGTGGTTGGTGTCTTCACCCCCACCGGGAATCTACTGTGGTGACCCGTCAGCCCGTAACTTCTGAAATCACCCATTTTGATTCCTATTCTGACCACTAAGTTATGGTCCCTTCCCTGAACTGCTTTTTGTTTCAAATCACAGAACAAGTGAGGTGTGTGTTTCATGGTGTGAATAATTTGTAATAACCTTTTTCTGGTTTGCCTTCTTAGTGCCTGAGGTGGAATAATCTTTATTTATAAACCACTAGTAGGTTAAAAAGCAGTGGATTGCCAGTTTTCTCACATCAGCATTCACTTCATGTTTGTTTGTTTGTTTTTTGTTTCCCCCCCCCCCACCTCCCCACTGGAAGTATTGGCTACACCCTGCTCACCATGGCAACTGAAGGATCTAGCATCAAGCTTAGGACTGAGGGTTGGGGGGAAAGCTTGAAAATATTCCCTGATGCTAAAATTGGTTTTGTTTTCACAGCAACACACTGTGCTGGAGAAGGAGAGATGTTTCCCTTTATTTGAGTTGGAATCACCCAGCAGGGGAATGGAGAAGAGAAGAGAAGAAAGTGGCTGAGCATGTGTAGATAATGTGTGTGTACACATTTAGATATATTGAGGGGGAATGACATTTATAGACTGAGTTTCTTTCTGAGTATATGGGTGTGATGTATTGACTTGACTAAGACTCTGTGGGGAATGGAATTGCAAGTGTTTTAGTACATGCCAAGTCTGACTGTACCTGTATGAAGGAGATGGATCTGACTTGTGAGGGTATTTGGGTGGAGGACTAGTGATGTGTGTAACAGGGTGGGGAGGTATCTGGGTAAGTACTAGCAGGATGCTGCCCAAGGAGACGCATCACACTGGAACTCTTTCTTCCTAGTGTCTTTATTACCAGTTCCAGTCCTTATCACATATGCTAAGCACAGTCCCCTGGCTGTCTCTACTCAGCCTACAGAGACCCCTTGGTCAGGCACACGCCCTCTGGCCTGGGTCTAGTCCAGTAAGCAGCCCTCCTCATGGCTGGACTCGACTAGTCTCTTTTTCTCCCTCAATAGGCTCTTTGCCAGACATCAACCCTCTGGCTCAGTTGCCTCTTCTACCAGGGTTCCCTTCTGGCTACAAGGTGGCTCAGCCTCTCATAAGTAGAGTTTTACTTGCCTCTGCCTCTTGCCCTGTCAGATTCTCTCAGACAGAGCTTTCCCTAGCTCTCTCTTTGACTGTCTTTCCTGACTGAGCTCAGCTAAGTACTTTTGGCCCCTGGGCTGGCTTTGCCACGCCCAGGCTCAGCTGGCTCCACTTAATTTACACTCATTAGTGCTCAGGGTCTATCCTGCTTCATACTAGTGCTAGCACTTCTCTTAGCCCTCTGCAGGTGCTAACACCTCTTAAAGGGCCAGTAGCCCAAATAGGCTGCTCTCGGCGTGGTTTGGTCATTTTTGGTTTTGCTTCCAGTCCCTTCAGTTCCAGCTTCTGACAACATGGGGTGTTTTTACACACACATTTGCCGACGCACCGAAGGAGACAGGACTCGATGCTCGGTTTTAACGGCCGCACTCTTTATTCAAATTAAAATTACAATCAACAAATGGGTGGGGGCAAATCGCCTCGTGCGATGCGGGTCCAGTACATGAACTTGACCTTATAACAGTAATGGAACAACAAAACAGGGGTGCTTTTGATGTACCCTCGATTACCACCCCAACATGTGAACAACACGTTTCCCCCTCTCAGTGGCCCCAGACACAGGCGAGGGGGACCCAATCCTTTCAATGCAAGTAAGGATAAAGGTGCCTACAGGCGGGGGATCATACTTGTCCCTACCGCCCTCGCTCGACACCCCTCCCAGAGAGGCTGCCCCGCCGCTTGCCATACTCTGCTTTCTGGTGGGTGGGCCTCCTTATCGCTTAAGGAGATGACTCTTTCTTATGATAACTCTAACCTACTCTAATTTCTGTACTGGACCCCTGCCACTAAGGGGTCGCCAGGGGTACCCAGAGGAACCTGACCCCCACCCCTCTCTAAAACTAATCCAAAATCCTATTTAACATCCCTGCCAGGGCTTCCAAGTAGAGCTCGTTCCCTGCTGGTGACAAATGGACGCCATCCCTTCTATATAGGGCGGGGGACCTGTGCATCAGTGCATGGGTATCTATGCACCACCCCAAAAACCTGTGAGCCATCTGCCCACGTCCCGGTTGACCGACTTCCAGGTTCTGTCAATCTTGTGAGGGTGGGACCCACTATCCCAAGACATCCGCTTGACCAGATCGGTCCATATGATTCTAGCGGCTGGGAACAATTTCTTAATCTCCCACATGTCAGCTTTTATGCTCTTTCTCAGCTGGACACACTTGGTTTGAGGGATGTCATTCTTGCCCAGGTGAAAAACTAATACGTCAGGTGGTCGGCCCGGGACCGTAGCCCGCAGAGCTGGCAGGAGTTGGTGCCATTTCATGCCTCCATGACCCATCCACCGTATCTGGGCCCGGGCTGACAGGTCCAGCTGGGCTCCCCATCTGGTCCGGCCGGCCACATTGCCTGCCCAACGCACCAGGCTGTGGCCAATAATCCAGATAAGCCTTCGGGATTGCACGTAATGACCTGGGGAGAAGGAGCAGAAATTAAGACTAGTAGGGGGGAAGGGCACCCCGGACATAGGTCCGGAAAGCTCTTGACCTGCAGCTGCCCACATCCCGAATACCCCATTCAGAAATGCCACTCTGGGCTGTGAACGTTGCAGCTCCAATCCTAAAAGAGTGGGTGCCGTAAGCTGCCGGGGGAATCCCGAGATGGGACAAGACTGATCTAAGCACAGCCATAAACTGGTACCTAGTAACTGGCAAACCAGATGTGTGTCTGAAAAGGGGGCCCGGGGAAAGTTGGCAGGCACTGATGTATGTCTCCAGCACCATGACTCGGCACAAATCTGGGGAGGCCGCCCTGTTCAGTCTCTCATGACCTGTCCCCTCCCTCTCTGATCTGTCTTAGACCGATGAATGTTTAGTACGAGTGCCACTGGGCCAACCCAGACGTTGTTGAGCTGGAGCGCCCTACCTGAGGTGTCCCTGGCTCCTTCGGCCACCAGATCGCTCACTCGGAATGCCCCAAAGAAAGCTAACTTGAATATTGAATTAAATAACAAAACTTCATAATGATTGAAACAAATACATGGGAGGGTGACACATATGTCCAGCAACAACTGAGGGGTGATGGGAGCCCTCTGGTCGGGTAACCTGTTTGCCTCCCTGGCCCAGCCTTCCAACAAACATCTTGCGAAGAAGCCCCTATCTCGGGTGGGGGGGGTGACCAGCGAGGTTACTTGCAAAGGCCAAGGTGGACAGCTTACCCACTATAGTGCCTGGGGCTGCCCCATTGCACCTCAGGTGCATGGCAAACTGAAGCATATGAGACTCAGGGATCGGAAAACCCAGAAACCAACCCTGTGCCAACTGGTACTTCTGGAATTCCCGGTATGCCCTGTCATAGGCTGTCCTGGTGCGAGGCGCCAGGGATCTCAGAATGGCAGTGTGCATCTCTAGCACCCAAGGCTCCAAACCGACGGCGGCAGAGGCTCTATTTCCACCTGGGCCTGAGGTGCCAGTGACAGGAAGCGGTCCATCTGGAAGCGAGAGAGGGCATCGGCTGCATCGTTGTCCAGGCCAGGTAAATGCCTGGCCTGGAACAGGATGTTAAATTCCAAACAGATGAGCACGAACACCCTCACTAGCCCCATGACCCTTGGAGACCTGGACGACTGGGTGTTAATGATGTGAACAATGGCCTGGTTGTCGCACCAAAAAAGCACTGACTGATTCACTAGCTCGCTTGGACACAGATGGACAGCCAACACTATTGGGAAAAGTTCAAGGAAAGTAAGGTCTCTAGTTATTCCCTGCTCGTGCCACTCAGGGGGCTAGGGGGCTGCCACCCAATGGTTTCTGAATATCAAACCAAATCCTGCACCACCAGCCATATCGGAGTGGACCTGGAGCTCAGCCTCCAACAAGAGTTGTTCTCGCCAGAAACTGGTGCCATTAAATTTGTCCAGAAATGTGGCCCATATCCGGAGGTTCTCCTTGATCTCCCTGGTGAGTCGCACATGGTGGTGAGGAGGCGGATTGCAAGCCAATTTGGCGTAGAGTCAGTAAAGGAAGGCCCAACCAGGTGCGACCACCCAATATGCGAAATTCAGACTCCCCAGGACCGATTGCAGCTGTGGCACTGTAATTGTTGTCATTCCAAGGCATTCAACTACTTTGGCATGGAGGGTAAGCAATTTCTCTTGAGGGAGGCGGGAAATTGCCACCTCCATATCAAGCTCAATACCAAGGTAAGTCAACCGGGTGGTTGGCCCCTCTGTCTTCTCAGGGGCAAGGGGAATACCCAATTCTCCCACCACCGTTTGGAATGTCCGCATCATATTTGAGCAATCTTCCATGCCAGCTTGACTGATGAACCAAAAATCATCCAGATATTTCGTGACTCCCCCCTTCCCCCCCAGTAGCCCTCTGCCCCACGATCCACTTGACCAGGGTGCTGAAATGCTCGAAAGCCAAGCAGGAAATCGAGCATCCCATCGGCATGGCTTTGTCAAAGTAATACATGCCATTGACGTGGACACCCAGGAGCGGAAAACTCTCGGGGTTTACGGGGAGCAAACGAAACACTGACTTGATGTCAGATTTTTCCAACATGGCCCTTGGCCCGAAGGACCTCACTAGGGTCACAGCTGAGTCAAACGACGCATACCGAACTGAAGAGATCTCTTTGGGGATGGCATTTTTGACTGAGCTACCCCGGGGGTAAGACAGATGGTGAATCAATCGGAATTCCCCAGGGATTTTCTTAGGTACCATGCCCAAAGGGGAGATGACCATGTTGGGGAAAGTGGGGGCTGGGAATGGGCCCGCCACCCTACCTTCCAGTTTTTCCTTTCAAATTTTTTCCCTGGCTACTATTTCTAGCCTGACCACTGACTTCAAGTTTGGAGCCAGTTGATGCTGCTGGACTTCGGTTGCTGGAATACAAAAACCATGGCAGAAACCCTCCACAACGTATTCCACCTCCGCCTGGTCAGGATGGCCACTGAGGGCCTGTTCAAGTTGCCTGACCCTAACCGGTGTTGGGGCTCTTGACTGCAGGTCCCCCGGTACTAGGACTGGGAGTACCTTTTCCAGGTGGCCCATGGAAGGATCTTCCCTTCGAGCCGGGCTTCTCTCGCATACATGCTGAGTTTGCATGAAGGCCCGAACACGTGGCGCATGCGTGGTGGAATTTGCATGCCGTGCGGGAACATCTCCCGAAACGGCCAAATTCCCAAATTGTGTGGTTGAAGTACCCGCCCCTTTCCCCCCATCCTCACGAAAGGACTCAGTAGCAGAAGAGGCTCCTGCTTTTGCCAGCAAATGACCGTTGTCGGACATGGGTGCGTTTCCTACCCCGCTCATGCAATTGAGCCAGAGATCATGGGCATGCAAATCCCATCTCAAACCCAGAGTATAGGCTGCTCGATGTTGGAACGCCTCATCGTACCGAAGCCACGCTCCAGCTGGTCCGGCCTCGTAGGCTCGCTGTACAATGTCGGCGTACTTCAACAGATCCGCAGCCCTTGCTGGGTAGGCCTGAATCATGACCCCCATGTAAATAGAAAAAGCAGCCATCCAATTCGATGAGTTCCTATCGGCCTTAGGTCACTTGAATCATTTCTTTTATTTTTTGTTCTGCTGTTCAGCGAGGTCCATAATGGGATCGCTAAACAGCAGGGCGAATAGATCAAGATATTCCCCCCTCCAGATCCNTGAGGGGTGATGGGAGCCCTCTGGTCGGGTAACCTGTTTGCCTCCCTGGCCCAGCCTTCCAACAAACATCTTGCGAAGAAGCCCCTATCTCGGGTGGGGGGGGTGACCAGCGAGGTTACTTGCAAAGGCCAAGGTGGACAGCTTACCCACTATAGTGCCTGGGGCTGCCCCATTGCACCTCAGGTGCATGGCAAACTGAAGCATATGAGACTCAGGGATCGGAAAACCCAGAAACCAACCCTGTGCCAACTGGTACTTCTGGAATTCCCGGTATGCCCTGTCATAGGCTGTCCTGGTGCGAGGCGCCAGGGATCTCAGAATGGCAGTGTGCATCTCTAGCACCCAAGGCTCCAAACCGACGGCGGCAGAGGCTCTATTTCCACCTGGGCCTGAGGTGCCAGTGACCGGA
Source organism: Sphenodon punctatus (assembly GCA_003113815.1). Lineage (NCBI taxonomy): Eukaryota > Metazoa > Chordata > Lepidosauria > Sphenodontia > Sphenodontidae > Sphenodon > Sphenodon punctatus. Next base: position 14,814 of record QEPC01009093.1, on the reverse strand, counting down.
AGCGGTCCATCTGGAAGCGAGAGAGGGCATCGGCTGCATCGTTGTCCAGGCCAGGTAAATGCCTGGCCTGGAACAGGATGTTAAATTCCAAACAGATGAGCACGAACACCCTCACTAGCCCCATGACCCTTGGAGACCTGGACGACTGGGTGTTAATGATGTGAACAATGGCCTGGTTGTCGCACCAAAAAAGCACTGACTGATTCACTAGCTCGCTTGGACACAGATGGACAGCCAACACTATTGGGAAAAGTTCAAGGAAAGTAAGGTCTCTAGTTATTCCCTGCTCGTGCCACTCAGGGGGCTAGGGGGCTGCCACCCAATGGTTTCTGAATATCAAACCAAATCCTGCACCACCAGCCATATCGGAGTGGACCTGGAGCTCAGCCTCCAACAAGAGTTGTTCTCGCCAGAAACTGGTGCCATTAAATTTGTCCAGAAATGTGGCCCATATCCGGAGGTTCTCCTTGATCTCCCTGGTGAGTCGCACATGGTGGTGAGGAGGCGGATTGCAAGCCAATTTGGCGTAGAGTCAGTAAAGGAAGGCCCAACCAGGTGCGACCACCCAATATGCGAAATTCAGACTCCCCAGGACCGATTGCAGCTGTGGCACTGTAATTGTTGTCATTCCAAGGCATTCAACTACTTTGGCATGGAGGGTAAGCAATTTCTCTTGAGGGAGGCGGGAAATTGCCACCTCCATATCAAGCTCAATACCAAGGTAAGTCAACCGGGTGGTTGGCCCCTCTGTCTTCTCAGGGGCAAGGGGAATACCCAATTCTCCCACCACCGTTTGGAATGTCCGCATCATATTTGAGCAATCTTCCGTGCCAGCTTGACTGATGAACCAAAAATCATCCAGATATTTCGTGACTCCCCCCTTCCCCCCCAGTAGCCCTCTGCCCCACGATCCACTTGACCAGGGTGCTGAAATGCTCGAAAGCCAAGCAGGAAATCGAGCATCCCATCGGCATGGCTTTGTCAAAGTAATACATGCCATTGACGTGGACACCCAGGAGCGGAAAACTCTCGGGGTTTACGGGGAGCAAACGAAACACTGACTTGATGTCAGATTTTTCCAACATGGCCCTTGGCCCGAAGGACCTCACTAGGGTCACAGCTGAGTCAAACGACGCATACCGAACTGAAGAGATCTCTTTGGGGATGGCATTTTTGACTGAGCTACCCCGGGGGTAAGACAGATGGTGAATCAATCGGAATTCCCCAGGGATTTTCTTAGGTACCATGCCCAAAGGGGAGATGACCATGTTGGGGAAAGTGGGGGCTGGGAATGGGCCCGCCACCCTACCTTCCAGTTTTTCCTTTCAAATTTTTTCCCTGGCTACTATTTCTAGCCTGACCACTGACTTCAAGTTTGGAGCCAGTTGATGCTGCTGGACTTCGGTTGCTGGAATACAAAAACCATGGCAGAAACCCTCCACAACGTATTCCACCTCCGCCTGGTCAGGATGGCCACTGAGGGCCTGTTCAAGTTGCCTGACCCTAACCGGTGTTGGGGCTCTTGACTGCAGGTCCCCCGGTACTAGGACTGGGAGTACCTTTTCCAGGTGGCCCATGGAAGGATCTTCCCTTCGAGCCGGGCTTCTCTCGCATACATGCTGAGTTTGCATGAAGGCCCGAACACGTGGCGCATGCGTGGTGGAATTTGCATGCCGTGCGGGAACATCTCCCGAAACGGCCAAATTCCCAAATTGTGTGGTTGAAGTACCCGCCCCTTTCCCCCCATCCTCACGAAAGGACTCAGTAGCAGAAGAGGCTCCTGCTTTTGCCAGCAAATGACCGTTGTCGGACATGGGTGCGTTTCCTACCCCGCTCATGCAATTGAGCCAGAGATCATGGGCATGCAAATCCCATCTCAAACCCAGAGTATAGGCTGCTCGATGTTGGAACGCCTCATCGTACCGAAGCCACGCTCCAGCTGGTCCGGCCTCGTAGGCTCGCTGTACAATGTCGGCGTACTTCAACAGATCCGCAGCCCTTGCTGGGTAGGCCTGAATCATGACCCCCATGTAAATAGAAAAAGCAGCCGTCCAATTCGATGAGTTCCTATCGGCCTTAGGTCACTTGAATCATTTCTTTTATTTTTTGTTCTGCTGTTCAGCGAGGTCCATAATGGGATCGCTAAACAGCAGGGCGAATAGATCAAGATATTCCCCCCTCCAGATCCACTCCTTAGTGGTCAGGAGCAAGTGGTCTCTGATTGGATCGGAGACAGCAGTGTAACCACCACCCTCTGGAGGGGGATGCTGAGGACTAGCTGTTGGGAAGGGGTTCCACACTTATCCCACGCCCTGTATTTGTGCAGGGGTGGCCGAGGGGTCCATACCTGCAGAGTCTGTTCCACAAGGGTCGGGCATGCTGCCATGCTCCCAAGCTGGGGGAAAGCCCCCGCCATGCCTGCTGGGCCTGTCAGCCCCTGGGAGGGGGGAGGCACCATGGGAACCCAAGTTCCACCCCACCACACTAGTTGGATCGGGCCCCTGCCTCCGCTTTGGCTCAGATGGGGGTCCGGTGCCATCCCTATGGGCCTGTTGTCCCTTGTGGCTACGCCGTGTTGGGGTTGTTGACTCTCGGGCCCATTCCAGGCATTAATTCCGCCTGCGTGGGTCCCGATCTCACCTGCAGTGGGAGCTGGTAATGGAGGGGGGTCCATCCACTGGATGGCCTGGTGCCGCTCAATTGCATTGCTGGATCAGCATCTGGAGTGTCCTTTCCATGCGGTCGAGCCATTGGCGTAGTTCTGTGTCATCTTGCGCTGGCGGCACCATCCCGGCATGCTCCGGTCTAGGTTGAACAAAAGGGGGAAGGGGCTCCCCAGCCCAGCCCAAAGTGGGCATGGCCCCCAGAGGCTGTATCTGGCCAATGTCGGTCCGGCCCAACCCAGAGTAAGCAGGCGTCCTGATGGGAACCACCTGTGCCAGGCCGGCCAGGGCCTGCTTTGACCCGGTAGTCCCCGGGTAGATGGGTGCCCCGGGGGAGGGGTTGTCAGTGGTGGCCAGGTGTAACCCACCACAGGGGGCTACACTAAGCCAAGCCCCCATGAGGGGTAGGTATACCCTGCCAGATGGGCCGCCAGCTGGGACCAGGCGGCACTAGCTGCTAGGCCCTGCACTGGGCCCAGACTGCCTGCCCGAGGGTCAGCGCACATGGGCACGGGGCTAGGCAGGTCTCCAGCAGGAGTGGGTGGCTCAGTTAGGCCCCGTGCGAGCCTGGCACCCCAACGCACTTGCGTCGCCGGCCCCCCCCAGGCTCCTCCACATATCAGGCAGGGGGGGTTATGACTCGCCTCCCCCTTCACGGTGGGGGACTTTGCTCGATCCCCGTGGGGAGGTCCCTCTGAGAGGGACCTGGAAGGTCACTTGAGGGAGGGAGGAGGGAAGAGGCTAGGGGAAGGGGTTCTGTGCCCGCCACCAGCTGCCGGAGGAAAGCCTCACAACTCGCCATCCTATCCCCTATGGGAATTTCCTCTTCTCTTTGGGGTGGCACTTCAGTAGAGGCCCCCAGGGGTTTTTCCCCCATCCCTGTAGGGGGTGGCTCGTTCATTGGGAGGGTCATTGGTTTATTGGATCCAGCCCCGCCGCGGGAACCCATCTGGGAGTCCGTCCCCCTCTCCTGAGAGCGGGTGCGGCAAAGGGCCTCACGCCCACCCACCCCGTATCGGGGCTGGGGGGGGGCAAGCAGAGGCAATTCTCCTGCATGTTTGTTGTTACATCCTGAAATTTGTGTGTGTGTAAATCTTCACCCGAATCTTAAACATCTGGCTCTTTAAACTTCTGCGTAGAACTTCTCCCAGAACCTTTGTGTGTAAAAAGTTCTCCTGGTAAATTACTTTGCTCCAGGCAGCTGTGGTCACGTAATTCCCATGGCAGCCTGTCACATTTACAGCTGTGGCTACTTTAGGCTGCCTCAGGGCAGTGTTCGTGTGAAGAATGCATCCAGGAACTGCCTCAGGACTCTGTGTGTGTGTGTGTGTGTGTGTGTGTGTGTGTGTGTGTGTGTGTGTGTGTG
>QEPC01009092.1:2256657-2269485 GCA_003113815.1 Sphenodon punctatus | reverse complement strand
AAATGCTCGTACCTCGTACAGAATGCAGTCTTCCATTCATCCCCTTCACGGATACTGAGAAGGTTATATGCGCCTCGTAAATCAAGTTTTGAAAAAACAGAAGCCCCTTGCAAGTGGTTGAGTAACTCTGGTATAAGGGGGAGAGGGTAACGATTCTTCACTGTGATTGCATTGAGGCCCTAATAATCAACACATGGGTGTAATCCGCCATCCTTCTTGGGAACAAAAAACAATGGGGCTGCCACAGGGGAGGTGGAGGGCCTAATGAAACCTTTCCAGAGGTTCTCATCAATATAGTCTTTCAGAGTTTGGAATTCCGGCCCTGAAAGGGCATAGATCCTACCATATGGTGGCATAGTATCTGGGAGTAGATCGATGGGGCAATCATATATCCTATGTGGGGGAAGCTCCAATGCCTGTTGTTCCTTGAACATGTCCTCTAAATCCTGATATTCCTGTGGGAACAGTGGCAAGGGTGTCATATTGACGGCATCACGTATGGTCAAAGCAAGCATTAAAGGGGGAGAGCTGATAAACTGCGAAGTACAAAAGGGGGATGTAAATGTCATCACCTTACTTTGTCAATTAATTTGCGGATTGTGTACCTTCAGCCAAGGCATGCCAAGAACCACAGGAAAGGCAGGGGTATGTACTACATCAAACCTCAACAGTTCCCGATGTTGTCCTATTATTCCCTCGATGTTATATGTACAAGAGATGATAGGGCCCAAGATTAAAGGGGACCCATCTATGGCATAGACGACTTCAGGCTTCATTTTAGGCCTAACAGGGATTCTCTGCCAATGTATGAAAAGGTCATCTATAAAGTTCCTGGATGCTCTGGAGTCAATAAGGGCAAAGGTGATAATAGATTGTGTTGTTGACAGTACCAGGATAATCAGTACGTGGAGTTGATCTAGGGCTGCTAGACCCTGGGATTGACTTATGACAAAGGGAGGCAAGGGGCTTGCTGCATTTACCGGGACATCCCCTGCCTGTCCCGGAATTTGCTATTTCCTGGCGGTTGTTGAATTGGGAGCAGCTGGAGGCAGTTCCTGGCAAAATGTCCTTATTCTCCACAATAAAAACATAGCCGTTCCACCCTGTGCCATTCTTTTTCTTGTGCCGCTAAGGTGCCCCGGGATGTGCCTGCATAGGTTCAGGTTCTTCCACCTTGTCCATGTCTGCACATCCGGGTCCCGTGAAGGGTAGACGAATTTGTCCTTGATGTACTCCTTCCTGTCGTCGCTCTTGTCGCCTCTCTGTCAATCAGTTGTTTATTTGACACGTGAGTTTAACCAATGTGGCCCAGGTGGAAGGCATAGCCGTATACGACAGCTGATCTTTTATCACGTCATGTAACCCCTTGCGAAATAGGACCTTTAGAACGTTATCTGGCCAGCTCAGTTCTACAGCTAACTGCTGAAACTGTGCCACATATTCTAAGAGGGGTCCCCTTCCCTGTTTGAGGGTTAGGTTGGCAGTCTCCGCATCTTTGACACGATGCGGGTAATCAAATAAAAATTTAAATTCCCAAAGAAACCCATCAAAATTAGTCAACAAGGGACTTTTACTCATAAGCAAGGGCATAGCCCAATTAAGGGCAAGCCCCTCTAAGTGGCCTATAATAAAGGCCAACTTGGAGGCATCAGAATCGTACATCTGGGGCTGGGTTTGAAAGGCGGGTTTACAGAGGGCCACAAAACCCTGAAATTGCAGCTGATCCCCACTAAATGTAGTGATAGTCAGGATCTTAGGTTCCCTACGTACTGTTCCCTCCCCCACCTCCACTATGGGAGGAGAAGGGACTGCAGGGCTTGCGTTGTCAGCTTGTACTGTTGCAGCAGCCCTGCCTGCTGCTCCTTGCTCTTGCTTTTCCTGGAGGTCCTTTATCTCCCTGGGTAAGGCTTGTATGGCCCTTGCCATTTCATCCAATTGCCTAGCCTGGTCCATAAGGCTGCCGGTGATTCTGTTAGGGTAGGTAGGATGGAACCGATCTCGGGGAACACACCTACAGATGTTAGGGGTCTCAACACTCTCGTAGGAGGAACAACAACCGCTCAGGATCTTATAAGGCCCTAGTAATCCCGAACGGGATGAGGCCAGATCATCACGGGGGGGGAGATACAGCACTATGAAGAGTGGAGCCCCTCCACTCTTCCACCATGCACCCAAGCACCCACACACCTGCGACCTGGCATGCACCCCCCCCCCCGATACAATCACCACAAGGGACGGAATCTGTGCACAGGTGAGGGAAGCAAGGGAACTAATCCAGGGAAGAAAGGATAGTATCTACAGCTCCACACAGACACAGGGACGGGGGCAGGAGGGGTCCCAATTGAAGAGGGGAATAGGGAGGAAGGGAATCCCCCCAGGGACCCAACACCATCCCGAACCATCCCAGTACCACAAACCCAAACAAGTTACCCCCCCACAAACACACCACTACCACCACTCTCACCAAGTTACTCACACACACGTCCTTACATGCAGTCTCACTCATTCTCCACACGCACTAGTATCCACAGCACGACTCTGCTAGCACTCTGACAATCAAGGGAGGGGGCCAGTTCCTCACAGCTGTGCTGATCACTGGCAGCCCTCCCTGCATCTGAGCCCATTATGTAGGGCTAGCCCCGCCCCGCTGCATGCACAGGCGGGTGGAGTGGCATGGCCAAAGGTCCCGCCCCGTCATTCCCTGCCAGCTCCATCTGAGGCCACTCCCTTTCCCCCTCAGCTGGGGACCATGTAGCTGTCATTTTCAGCTCCGCCTCCTCTAGTGGCGCTGCGGCCATCGGCATCTTCCCACCTCCGCAAGCTGCCCACAGCCGGTGGCCTGCCCCCTGAGAGCCACAAAGAAGTGGCGGCGGAGGTAGCAGGATCTGACACCCTGATGTAGTTCCTGATGTGTTTGTAGTAATGGAGTTTGTATTAATAGTAGTAACAGGGAAGGAGAAATGTTGTGTATTTTATGCAAAAAGAACAGAAGTGGAGGAAAACAAATATCAAAATAAATGTGAGGACACATATAAGAATGAGACTGGCAGAACTTTTCCCAAACTCCCGTCCACTTCCAGTGAAAAGTCTTTTAAACATGTCCCACCATGAGGTCTGAGAAACTCTGTACACTTTTGTAGCCCATTTGTTAACCATTCGTGCTATATTACTTATTTTATTTTCAGCTGCCTTCAGTCTGTGAGAGGTACAGTTTACTAAAATGTCATGTTGGTGTGTGATCTGTAAACATTCTTGCAGTGTTTCCCCTTCAGGGGGTGTCAGGTGCAATCCCTGCAGCCATTAAGTACCCAATTTGTCATTTGCACTAATTAGTATTGGAGAATGAGTCCAATTTTGCATGGCTACCTTAATTTTGCGTATTTTCTGGGCAGTGCACCAAATGCTTGTCTGCAAAGAGGCATTATGTCCCACCCAATTTGCTTCCAAAGCCACTGTGGGGCAGTGATCCTGAAAACAGATAACACATAAGAACATAGGAAGTGCCATACTGAGTCAGACCAATGATCCATCAAGCCCAGCATCATGTCCTCCGACAGTANAGCGCAGCCAAAGGTCCTGCCCCATCATCCCCCACCAGCTCCAGCTGAGGCTGCTCCCTTTCTTCCTCAGCTGGGGAGCAGGTAGCTGTCATTTCTGCCCCTGCCTGCACTAGCAGCGCTGCGGCCATCGGTGTCTCCCCACCTCCGCAAGCCACCCTTGGCCCCGCCTCCTGTGAGCCACATACAAGCGGCGGCGGAGATAGCGGGATCTGACAGTACCCCCCGCAAGCGCCCCCCCCCCACGCAAGGGAGGTGAGCTGGGCTTGGAGGGGTATCGAACATGAAACAGCCAGGGGGCCTTGGCAGTCGAGGAGGGTTCCCATGAACAATCCGATACATCATAGCCCTTTCAGTCAATGAGGTAGTAAAGCATACCTCTCCAAATGCGGGAGTCCAGGATCGCTTTTACTTCATATTCAGGGTCATTTGGAACCTCAGTCTGCAGAGCAGGTAGATCAGGGTTGGGGTATAGTGTCAGATGATGGGGTATCAAGAAGGAGACATGGAATACAGGGTGAATACGGAACAGTGGAGGAAGGTGAATATGGTAGGTGACAGGGTTGATCCGGCATGCGATGGCGAATGGACCCATAAACCTGTTGTCTAATTTGGTGGACGAACATAAGGATGGGAAGTGGCACCGATCAATCCATACTAACTCTCCCACCTGAAACTGGGGGTCTTGACATCTACGGTGATTGGCCCCATGTTTGTATCGCATGTGTGTGCAACGAAGCATGGTGAGGGCGTGCGCATGGTTCTGTTGCAATTGGTGCAGTAGAGCACCAGCTGCCAGTACTTCTACTGTGGGAACTTTTGAGAGGGTGAGACAAGGATGGAAGCTGTAAGAAACATAAAAAGGGGAGAACCCCAAGGAAGCGTTGGGAGCATTATTGAAGGCAAACTAGGCCATAGGCAGATGCTCCACCCAAAAGTCCTGCAGATAATCAATATAGCACCGGAGGTATTGCTCTAAGGTTTGATTTGTGCGTTCAGTCTGACCATTAGACTACAGATGGTAGGTCGTCGTGGGGGAGAGTTGGACTCCCACTGCTGAAAACAAGGCACGCCAGAAGTGGGCAATAAATTGTGTTCCTTGATCTGAGATGATAGTCTGTGGCAGGCCATGTAATGTTATGACATGTGCTAGCAATAGTTTTGCTGTTTGCTGCGCCATAGATAACCCCTTGAAAGGAATGAAATGTCCCATTTTTGTGAATTGGTCAACTACTACAAATATGGTAGTGTGTCCTTGTGATGGAGGAAGCTCTACAATAAATCCATATTGATGCGTTGCCAGGGTCCTCGTGGTAGTGGAGCAAGTTGTAACAATCCTATCGGACGCTTCCGCGGTATCTTTGTTCAGGCGCAGACCTTGCATCCTTGGACATAAGCCAGGGTATCTTTTTGGATCGTAGGCCACCAAAAGTGCCTTAGTACCAATGCCAATGTCTGCTTCTGCCCAGGATGTCCTGCCAATGGAGCATCGTGGTGTGCCCATAGTATAGATTTTTATGCCGCCTGAGGAACAAGGATTGCTCCATTGTGTTTAGGAAGTCCCGAGCTATGATCTATATTGGGCATTTGCTTTATCAAAGGGTCCTTGTTCACCAACCTTTGAAACTGGAATAATGGAATACAAGGAGCTGCAAAGACTTTTTGGTCTAGGAGTTTTTTGCTGCAATCCGGGGGATCAGTGGGGTTTTTGTAATATCGTGACAAGGCATCCGCAATGATGTTGTGGCGTCCTGGTGGTATACAATCTGAAATGTGAAACGGGCATAGAAAAGGGCCCAAAATGCATGCCTAGCATTCATTATACGTGCGGTTTGCAACAATATAAGATTCTTGTGGTCCGTTATGACTTGCACCAGATGTACCACTCCCTCAAGGTAGTGCCACTAAGTCTCAAATGCCACCTTAATGGCCAATAGCTCCCTGTCTATCTCGCTGTCTAGTATGGTATAATTTTTCTCTGCTGGTGTTAGTTGGGAATAAAAAGCACATGGGAGGGTGTGTGAGGTCCCTTCACTAGTTTGCAATAGCACCCCCACCCCCCAAGTGCCACAGTGGACGCATCAGTTTCCACTATAAAGGACTGGGTAAAATTAGGATGCTGCAGAATGGGGGCCTGTATAAAGGCCTTCTTTAGTAGGTCAAATGCATGCTGTTGCAGTTCTAACCAGCAATAGGGTTGTCCCTTTTTTAGTAGCATTGTTAATGGGGTGGTGAGAGCAGCGTAATTGGGTATATATTGCCAGTAATAAACCGTTGTAGGGGTTTGACGGCTTGTGGCGGGGGCCAATTAGTAATAGTGTGAACCTTAGTAAGTTCCATTCTGATGCTGTGTGGAGAGATAACAAATCCTAAAAACTGTATTGTGTGCTGGTAGAATGCACACTTCTCCATTTTACAGTACAGTCAGTACTGTCTTAACCGCAAGAGAACCGTTCATACATGTTGTACATGTTCTTTCATGTTGGTAGAGTAGATGAGGATGTCTTCAAGGTACGCAACTACATATTGATCCAGTATGTCACAAAATATATCATTTATTAAGTGCTGGAACGTAGCAGGAGCATTGGCCAATCCAAACGGCATAACAAAATATTCAAAATGCTCGTACCTCGTACAGAATGCAGTCTTCCATTCATCCCCTTCACGGATACTGAGAAGGTTATATGCGCCTCGTAAATCAAGTTTTGAAAAAACAGAAGCCCCTTGCAAGTGGTTGAGTAACTCTGGTATAAGGGGGAGAGGGTAACGATTCTTCACTGTGATTGCACTGAGGCCCTAATAATCAACACATGGGTGTAATCCGCCATCCTTCTTGGGAACAAAAAACAATGGGGCTGCCACAGGGGAGGTGGAGGGCCTAATGAAACCTTTCCAGAGGTTCTCATCAATATAGTCTTTCAGAGTTTGGAATTCCGGCCCTGAAAGGGCATAGATCCTACCATATGGTGGCATAGTATCTGGGAGTAGATCGATGGGGCAATCATATATCCTATGTGGGGGAAGCTCCAATGCCTGTTGTTCCTTGAACATGTCCTCTAAATCCTGATATTCCTGTGGGAACAGTGGCAAGGGTGTCATATTGACGGCATCACGTATGGTCAAAGCAAGCATTAAAGGGGGAGAGCTGATAAACTGCGAAGTACAAAAGGGGGATGTAAATGTCATCACCTTGCTTTGTCAATTAATTTGCGGATTGTGTACCTTCAGCCAAGGCATGCCAAGAACCACAGGAAAGGCAGGGGTATGTACTACATCAAACCTCAACAGTTCCTGATGTTGTCCTATTATTCCCTCGATGTTATATGTACAAGAGATGATAGGGCCCAAGATTAAAGGGGACCCATCTATGGCATAGACGACTTCAGGCTTCATTTTAGGCCTAACAGGGATTCTCTGCCAATGTATGAAAAGGTCATCTATAAAGTTCCTGGATGCTCTGGAGTCAATAAGGGCAAAGGTGATAATAGATTGTGTTGTTGACAGTACCAGGATAATCAGTACGTGGAGTTGATCTAGGGCTGCTAGACCCTGGGATTGACTTATGACAAAGGGAGGCAAGGGGCTTGCTGCATTTACTGGGACATCCCCTGCCTGTCCCGGAATTTGCTATTTCCTGGCGGTTGTTGAATTGGGAGCAGCTGGGGGCAGTTCCTGGCAAAATGTCCTTGTTCTCCACAATAAAAACATAGCCGTTCCACCCTGTGCCATTCTTTTTCTTGTGCCGCTAAGGTGCCCCGGGATGTGCCTGCATAGGTTCAGGTTCTTCCACCTTGTCCATGTCTGCACATCCGGGTCCCGTGAAGGGTAGACGAATTTGTCCTTGATGTACTCCTTCCTGTCGTCGCTCTTGTCGCCTCTCTGTCAATCAGTTGTTTATTTGACACGTGAGTTTAACCAATGTGGCCCAGGTGGAAGGCATAGTCGTATACGACAGCTGATCTTTTATCACGTCATGTAACCCCTTGCGAAATAGGACCTTTAGAACGTTATCTGGCCAGCTCAGTTCTACGGCTAACTGCTGAAACTGTGCCACATATTCTAAGAGGGGTCCCCTTCCCTGTTTGAGGGTTAGGTTGGCAGTCTCCGCATCTTTGACACGATGCGGGTAATCAAATAAAAATTTAAATTCCCAAAGAAACCCATCAAAATTAGTCAACAAGGGACTTTTACTCATAAGCAAGGGCATAGNTGGGCCATTAGGGCTGGGAGGTATTGTTGTATGGTCATCACAGAGAAGTCCTAATCCAGTTGGGAGAGTAGGTTCCCAGGATCAATTTTCATTAAGACTCAGCATTATTATGGGAGAGAAATGACACAGAGGGTTAGACTCTAGTCCCCTTGAATCTCCAAGACTAAAATGTCCAAAAGTAGACCCACTAGTGAAGTCCTTCACAGTCCCTCCATATCCCTGACAAATCAGTACCAGTGCTCACAGCAGTTGGGAAGTGTGGAGGGCTGCCTTACTGAGCCAACCATTTATCCTGCGAAGGATCCTTTTGACCCCCTTGCGCAGTCGCCTAAACCAATAGAGTCATCAAGAGACTCTTCAGCGGAGGATACCCTCCGTATGCAATGTCACCTAATTAGTAAAACTGTGAGCCTGCTATTTGCAAGTATGGCTGATGCCAACAGCTCCCTGATATGGGTGAGGGAGCAGCTAACAGAGATACTGTCAAAAGTGGATACAATGCAACCTGCCCTAGGAGTAGGGCTATGTCCTATGGGAAACAGTGATTCTGGCAAAATGGATGAGGTAGCTGTTGGAAGGAAAAGGACAGCCATGTTGGCAGCAAGTCGCAGGAGGAATATAACTGCACAAGTAAAATCTTTCTCTGATAGTGCAAATTGGATTAAAGCTCATCCCTTAGGAAATGGCTCTATGCCTAGCTGGGACTGTAAAAATGATATTGCGGCAAACCTTACTCATCTGTTGGTGGGAGTGTGTGCTGGGAAGAGCCTGAGGAGAGTTGGACTTGCAGGAGCAGAAGCTGCAGGGAGCATTACCCACTAACACCTGTGTATCTTTGTGACTCCTCCCCCAGGTAACTGCAGTTAGCAGGGTGCTGCTCTGCAGGCAGCGCCTTCAAAGGGCGAAGCAGCCATTGGCGGAGCCATTAGCGGAGACAAGGAGGTGGAGGCAGGACTCTCCTCCAAAGAACTGGGACCCGGTGGAGCCGTCTCAGTAGTCCTTTCCGGTGGAGCAGGAGAGCGGGCGTGCATCCCGGACGTGATTGGAGGGACGGGTCTTTTAAAAGCCTTGCGACCAGCGGAGGCGGTGACGGTGACGGGCTGCCCCCTTTGATTCCTGAAGGCATAACTGGTGATACCATGGAGCGAAAAATGGGTAGAAATTCAAACTCCCCTGCCACCTTGACGGACCAACCCAATTTGAAGCAGGCAAGGATTGTGACCTATATATGAAGTCTGCTGTTACTGCTATGCCTGTCCAAGGGATACCTTTAAATAATAGGTTCAGCAGTCTGGCTGACCAAATGGATGACTCCCCCTTATCGCTCCCCCCGAAGGGGAGGAGGCCTTAACACATACTTATGGCGGTAATTCCCACTGCCCCTTAAACAACTCTACTCAGATATCAAGGGCCAGCAATGGAGGGAAGACCCCCCAAGAAGCCACTTCGAGGTAGTCCTCAGTGGTTTGAAGAGGACTGTAGGAAGCTTAGGAGTCTATTTAGATCATCTGCAAAGTCATTTATGCACTCTGCTAGCACTATTGATGCAGCACGATATGTAAGTCTCAAGGCTGCTTATAAAAAACGTATAAGAGATAAGAAGCAAGCCTTCCGACTTTCAGCTTGGCAAAGGCTAGATGGAGCATCTAAAGAGAAAAATTTGGAAAAAAATTGGGAAATAGTGAAGAGTGGTTTTTGTAACCCTTATACTCAACCACCTGTCACTTCCCGGCAGTGGCAGACATATTTTGGTGGCATATTTAACCAGATCCCCAATGTTAAGATTGTTGAATTTGAAGGATTTGATCAGGCCCCTGCGTGGCCGCCAGTGGATCCTGAAGTTATCAGGGCCTTTATTTTAAAGGCAAAGTTGCGGAAAGCTCCCTGTGGACCTTTTCCGGAAAAATGTAACATGGTGGATCCCCATAATAACGAAATTATTTGATCATATAAATGGCAGTGGTAGCGTCCCTGCCGGATGGAATATCAGTATTACAGTCCCAATATATAAGAAGGGAGCAAAAGATAATCCGCAAAACTATCGCCCAATTAGTCTTATAAGTGTTATCGCCAAACTCTATGCGAGAAGAAAACCAAGGTGTTGGTGGCCGGCCCACGGCTAAAGAGACAGATTTGGACTCTTGATGGTGTCAGATTGGAACGGGTTATGGCATATCGATATTTGGGAGTCCTTTTCTCTGCATCATGCACCTGGCAGAGCCATGTTGGCGCCACTAGACTCAAGATGTCACAGTTGGTCACTGGGATATTGAGATTTTGGAGGATTCATGGGGGGAAATTAATATCCNAGCCCAGGTGCGGACCATCAGCACTTGTGAGTGAGCAGCTTGGGCAGCATGTGATTGGCTGAGGGTGAACACACACCCACCAGTGAGGAGTAAAAGCAGCAGTTAGCCCCTGGCGTGTGTGGAAGCTGGGTGTGGGGAGAGCTGAGCTGCGGGCTGGGACACACAGCGCTGTTGCTGCCCCACTACTGGACCTGGTATCAGCCGCGAGACGGACGTCTGGAGCTGAGCCCAGCTGCAGACCATCAGCACTTGTGAGTGAGTGACTTGGGCAGCGTGTGATTGGCTGAGGGCAAACACCCCCCCGCCAGTGAGCAGTAAAAGCAGCGGCTATCCCCCAGCGGGCACACGCACACAAGGCCTTAGGCGTGGGCCATTAGGGCTGGGAGGTATTGTTGTATGGTCATCACAGAGAAGTCCTAATCCAGTTGGGAGAGTAGGTTCCCAGGATCAATTTTCATTAAGACTCAGCATTATTATGGGAGAGAAATGACACAGAGGGTTAGACTCTAGTCCCCTTGATTCTCCAAGACTAAAATGTCCAAAAGTAGACCCACTAGTGAAGTCCTTCACAGTCCCTCCATATCCCTGACAAATCAGTACCAGTGCTCACAGCAGTTGGGAAGTGTGGAGGGCTGCCTTACTGAGCCAACCATTTATCCTGCGAAGGATCCTTTTGACCCCCTTGCGCAGTCGCCTAAACCAATAGAGTCATCAAGAGACTCTTCAGCGGAGGATACCCTCCGTATGCAATGTCACCTAATTAGTAAAACTGTGAGCCTGCTATTTGCAAGTATGGCTGATGCCAACAGCTCCCTGATATGGGTGAGGGAGCAGCTAACAGAGATACTGTCAAAAGTGGATACAATGCAACCTGCCCTAGGAGTAGGGCTATGTCCTATGGGAAACGGTGATTCTGGCAAAATGGATGAGGTAGCTGTTGGAAGGAAAAGGACAGCCATGTTGGCAGCAAGTCGCAGGAGGAATATAACTGCACAAGTAAAATCTTTCTCTGATAGTGCAAATTGGATTAAAGCTCATCCCTTAGGAAATGGCTCTATGCCTAGCTGGGACTGTAAAAATGATATTGCGGCAAACCTTACTCATCTGTTGGTGGGAGTGTGTGCTGGGAAGAGCCTGAGGAGAGTTGGACTTGCAGGAGCAGAAGCTGCAGGGAGCATTACCCACTAACACCTGTGTATCTTTGTGACTCCTCCCCCAGGTAACTGCAGTTAGCAGGGTGCTGCTCTGCAGGCAGCGCCTTCAAAGGGCGAAGCAGCCGTTGGCGGAGCCATTAGCGGAGACAAGGAGGTGGAGGCAGGACTCTCCTCCAAAGAACTGGGACCCGGTGGAGCCGTCTCGGTAGTCCTTTCCGGTGGAGCAGGAGAGCGGGCGTGCATCCCGGACGTGATTGGAGGGACGGGGTCTTTTAAAAGCCTTGCGACCAGCGGAGGCGGTGACGGTGACGGGCTGCCCCCTTTGATTCCTGAAGGCATAACTGGTGATACCATGGAGCGAAAAAGGGGTAGAAATTCAAACTCCCCTGCCACCTTGACGGACCAACCCAATTTGAAGCAGGCAAGGATTGTGACCTATATATGAAGTCTGCTGTTACTGCTATGCCTGTCCAAGGGATACCTTTAAATAATAGGTTCAGCAGTCTGGCTGACCAAATGGATGACTCCCCCTTATCGCTCCCCCCGAAGGGGAGGAGGCCTTAACACATACTTATGGCGGTAATTCCCACTGCCCCTTAAACAACTCTACTCAGATATCAAGGGCCAGCAATGGAGGGGTCCGTGCAGACACTGCCCTACTGCCAAATTCATGGCATATTAACATCTGCAAGTGGGTAGCGGCTTTAGAGCAAGCCCATAAGCTAATTAATACAACTTTAGGAGAGGTGCAAGCCACTTGTCAGGATGCAGTACAGCCACTGCAGGAGCCAAATTCACTGCGTAGGTCCTTTTATGCAGCCACTAGCAGCCAATTAAGACCTATTTTAGGTAAAATATCACAAACTGGACCTACTGCGGGGGGGAGGATACGCAATGTGGCATATAGACCCTTGCTATTTGACAACTCAGCTATATGGATGAAGATTCGTCCCCTATGGAATGGAGTTATCCCGGCTTGGGACTCCAGAGCCATGGTGGTCCGGAATTTGTCCTTTTTAATAGGAGAAATGATCACTCTAGATAAAATAACCAAAGTTACAATATTAAACTCAGGAAGGGACCTAGTTCCGCTCAAAATATTTTTTAATAAACAAGACTGGGTTTCCAAGCTTTTTCGGTGCAGACGCTCCCTTCTTCAATGGGGTATATCCATTGATAGAGTCTTTACCCATTTACATGCTGCCCCTGGCAGTGTATCTAACATGGCTGGGACCTACCGCCCCCCTTTTGGTCAGAGGGATCAGGGACATATGGATAATTTTGAGGAAAGGGTGCTACAAACAACCAGAGATCAAATTCCTGTAGGGACCCCCCCTGTTCAGGGTCCAGTGTTAAATAGTATCAATCAGCCGGTAAGCTCAGGGAGTTCTGGAGTACAGAGAGGGGGGGGGATGGCCCTGGAAGTGCTCCAAACTCCCCCAAGAGTGAACTGGGCAAAGTAATGTTAGAATTTTGTTTTGAGAAAAAGCTTACCGATAGGGCTGGTTCAAAAATCATGGATATTTATGACCAACTGGCCCCTCTAGAACAGGATCTTTTTATGGGGAGATTGCTTTCTCTACAGGATAAGTTAGTAT
>QEPC01009092.1:2243980-2254842 GCA_003113815.1 Sphenodon punctatus | reverse complement strand
CTGCAATTAATTACATTCTTTCTGACATCAACAAATCCCATAATAGTTGAAAAATTAGCCTTGTTTGCATCTGCTCTCCTAAATCGCTAACTCTAAGAGTTATATAACATTATTCCTCCCTCCTCCCTTGCTCTATTTGATTATGGCTTGTGTATGATTATGATTTTAAATAATGTTAATCTTCTTTTTATTCCATTGTTTTAAATTTTAAAAAAATTCTATTCAAGCAATATTTTGTATTATATAATAGTTGTTATAATGCCTGCAGGTTATTTCTCCTTGACAATTGATGTTATTTTAATTGATGGTAATTTTATTTAATATTTTTGGTTAAGTATTATGATACATCCCATGTAGTATTGCCTTCGGCTCATTCTTTTGTTTTCCCAGTTGCAATAGCCTTGTGCCACGCAGCGAACAAAATAAAAATTATTATTATTATTATTATTATTATTATTATTATTATTACTCAAGTGGATCCCTCTGAAGTTTTGGATGTGGTCCACTTGCGTAATGTAAATAGATTTGTATGTCGAAAATTAATGTTTAAATCACCATTATTGTTCATAAAAATGTTTAAAGCTAGGAAAAGTTTGCTCTACCACAGTATTTCGATTGATAGAGTTTTTATCTATTAAGAGAGTCTGGTGCAGGATGATATTCAAGCACCATTAATCCAGATATCTTTCCCAAACAGAGTAGTGTTGGGACCTCGACGATTAGATCCCGAGGTGTAAGGACGTAGACCTTGTCCCGTGTAGTTCAGCTGAGTGTGGAAAAATGGACACCTCTGAGGAAATATCCATGGAGAGTGGAAAGTTAGAGGGTCAGCAAGCCTTAGTACATAGCCAGGAAGTTGAACATCCTCTGAATATCGAGAAGACATTACAAGAAGGGGTAGTAGTGGATAAAGTGAGGAATGGCCAGAAGGGGTGCTTAGGGATTGCAAATTCAATCAAGCAATTTTTATTGTCAAACCCAGGAGAGGTTGGAGAAATTCCTCCCTTGGAGGGCTTTGATAAATTGCCACCAATTGATCAGGACATTTTTATACAAAAATTGGATAAAATTAGGGGTAGCTTACAGCTATCATCGCTAATATATTCAGATATGAGTGTAAAGGGCCAAGGGAGACTTTACCAACCTCAACATTCAGCAGAGGCTTTGGTGAAGACCCGCTTCTTGGACCAAGAAGAACTGGGAACACCGCTACCCCTGGATGGGTCCATTTCAAAAGCAGATGGACCATTAGTTAAGGGCGTTATAATAAAAGAGGGGGTGATCAAGGCAGAAATTAGTTGCCATGTGAGTCAGATGGAGAATGATGAACCCTCTGGAGATATCACCCAACCACTTAGCTCACCCCCAACGGAGTATACTGCAGACAAGTTACACCAATTGCAGGATGGAGGTAAAGGAGGTAAAGGTAAAATCAAAGTAGCATCATGGAATATTGCGGGGGTTAAATCTAATCTTGTGGATGAAGATTGGCTGAATTTATTACAGCATTTTGATCTAGTCTGCCTGCAGGAAACCTGGTTAAGAGAGACAGATGTTTTCTCTCTGGATGGTTACCGTGTAGAGATACAAAAGGGTCAGAAGCTAGGGAAGAGGGGCCGATGCTCAGGGGGACTGGCTTTTGTATTTAAAGAATCCAGATATTTTTCATTTTCCACTATGTTGGGAAATAGACCAGAATTTCAGGTTGCGTTCCTGGAATCTGGGTCACAACAATATTTATAATCAATGTATATATTCCACCACTACAGTCACCATATTACAAGAGACATTTGGGATCAACTAGCAGATAGGGTGGAAATGCTGGGAGAACAATTTCCCCGTGCCTCTCTTGTGGTATTGGGGGATTGGAATGCCTGAATATGGTGTCAAAATGAAAATTGCACTTCTGACCCTATACATGAGATTTATGGTCTATTAGATAGAACTTCCAAAGACCAAGAGATAAATGAAAGAGGCCCCCAATTTATCTCCTTGATGAATAGATTGGGTCTCGTGGTACTCAATGGAAGGACGTTTGGAGATCTACAGGGGGATTATTCATACTCCAGCACGTCTGGTAAGAGTACCGTAGATTTTGTCTGCATTGAACCCCATGATTGGGGTTTTGTTGAAAGTTTCATATTAGTCCCCAGACCCGAAAGCAACCACAGGTTATTAGAGATTATCATAAATATCCCAGGGATGAATAATTCTTCCTTAGAGATAAGACAGAGGAAAGATGCTAGCCTCAGATCAAAGAAAATTCTCCCATACCGGCTTGAAGCCAGAATGTTAGAACTCTGTAGCACGGAGGAAGTTAGATCACTAAGGCAAAAGTTAATGGAAGAACAAGATGTGGACTTAATACTGGAAGGATTTGCAGCTGTTACTTGTCTTGTCATTATGCATTTGCAGCCTAAAAATCATTCTACTGGGATGTGGAAGAAAAATTGTTGGTATGATGCCGAATGTAAAAACTCCAAAAGACAGTTAGTCAAAAATAAAAATATTTGCGAACAGCAGCAAAGACAGGATTTGCAGGCTCAGTTGATAAAACAGAAATCCCTTTATAAACAGCTAATAAGGAAGAAAAAAATGGCATATTATAATAAGACCTGGGCCAAAATGATTGTGGCTGCACAGACTGGGGATACTAGTGGATTTTGGAAAATACTAAACGGCTTCTTAAAACCTGTAAAAGCCGTGCCAAATGCCCCTATACAGAGTGGGACATGGGAGGCATATTTTGGAAAGTTGTATAAGGATTTTGTGGTGGGAGACCAGCATAATGATAAAGAGTTAATTAAACCAAGGAAAAGTATAGCATTAGAGCAGGCCTTTTCTGAATTGGATATTGAGAAATATATTTTCTCATTGAAAAAGAATCAAGCACCTGGCCCTGACGGTATAACCAGTGAAATCCTGTAGGCTGCCCATAAATGGTGGTCGCCTATCCTCGTTAAGATCTTTAATGTAATAAATACGAGCACTAAGGTTCCAGATGCTAGGAAAACTAGCTGGATTGTGCCACTCTTTAAAAAGGGTGATATTCGGAACCCTACCTGCTATAGGCCCATTAGCCTCCTTTCTGTACTTGGAAAGTTATACGCAAAGGGTATCCTGCAACAATTGCAGAGGTGGGTCGACGAGAAAAGGTTAATCCCAAGGAACCAGTTTGGGTTTAGGAGCAAGTGTTCCACAATGAATTGCAGTTTCATTGCATCCCATGCTATTAATAAGTACCACAAGATAAGGAAGGGTACTCTTTATATAGTTTTTGTTGACCTGACACGTGCTTTTGATTCTGTTCCAAGAGCCCGTTTATGGTTAAAGTGAAGGAATATGGGTATAGACCAAGGGCTGTTGACAATTTTAGAAGCAATTCATGAGAGTAACGTGGCGCAGGTCAAATTGGGATCAGGGGGGCTGAGTTCCCCGATTAAAATAGAAAGAGGGGTACGCCAAGGATGCGTTCTGGCGCCCCTTTTATTTAATCTATTTACAGAAGACTTGTCAGATGCAATTCAGGAGGGAAATTTGACCCCATCGAAAATTAGAGCTAACACGCTATCTATGATTCAATATGCAGATGACGTGGTGCTTTTTGCACAAACAGAGAGAGGTCTGAGGGAAGCCATTGGCACTTTGCTAAAATATTGCGAGACAAACAGTTTGGAGCTTAATAATAACAAAACCAAGATAATGATCATTGGGAAACAGAATAGGAGGATAGCTTGGCAAATACAAAGGTGGTCCTTTGAAGTACTGGACCGATTTCCCTATCTGGGGATGTTATTCTCCAATAGAGGAAATTGGAACAGTCATATTGAAGGAAGAGCGACTAAGGCCATATGCACAGGTGGGAGAATTAACCATGCTATAAGTATATCAAGAGGGGTTTTGCTTTCTACGTTTTTGAAAGTATATCAACTTAAGGCGCAACCATTGGCAGGTTTTGGCTTGGATATTATCCCATTTCCAGATTGCAAACCTTTAGAGATGGCTCAGAATCAATTTCTGAGGCGTTTGTTGAGAGTGGGCAATGGGGTGCCTGGTGCGCTGCTCAGGGCCGAAACAGGAGTATTTTCCATGACTTATTACTTCAAGCTGTCTTATACACGCTACTGGTTGAGGGTGCTGAGACAGCAGGAGGACAAGTTACCTGTCCAATGTTTGTTAGAAGAGATTGAGTACATGGGGCATGGCGAGTACCAGTGGTTGAAATACTTGACATATTTACTTCAGACTATGGGGTTTTCCCTTGTGCAACTAAGCAGTTATCCTACGGTGGTAATAAAATCTATGGTACAGCAAAGGTTGAGGGACATTACTATACAAGAAGATTTGGCCAAGGTAAATGAGTGGAAGCTTTCCCCCTGGCTTGGTCAGGTGAAGGAGAGATTCTCCTTCGAAGAATACCTAGATGTTTTGTCCAATCAAAAACTTAGGAGGAATTTTACTCTTATGCGATTTCAACTAATCTGCACCGTGATATTGGAGGGTAGGTATAATAAGATTCAACATAGTTTGCGACTATGCTCCTGCAGTTCAGGGGAACTGGAATCAGTGGAGCATTTTCTTCTGCAATGTTCATACAATAAACAACTGAGAGAGACTAGCGTCACTGACTTGATTAGTAGGGTGGTCAGCCAGGAAGGGGATACAATTTGCATGTTCTTTACTAAGCTAACTGAAAAGTCTGACCTTGTAGCCATTGCTACTTATATAGCATTAGCAGGAGCAAAAAGACAAAGGCTTAAGGAAAAATGGAGACAATTGCATAAGTCTTAGTGGAATTTGTAAGGAGGTATGAAGGATTTCCTGGCTGAGCAGAGTAATAGAGAGGTGAGATAAGAGGCGCAATTTACGTGTCATGACAAGTAATGAATTAGGGTCCTGGGTAAAATGAAATTAAACAATGTAATTCTGTATTGTTTTGTATATCGATACATTATAGTTTATGTTTTGTTTATATTTCATGTATATTTACTTATGAATGTTTATGTTTATGTTTATGTTGTATGTTTTATGTTGTATGTTGTATGTTTTATGTTTGTGGACTATGGCGAAAGCCAATGTCCTTAATAAACTTTACTTACTTACTTACTAGTACTACTTGAGAGGCTAAATAACAGTTCCCTGTCTACTCATTCCACACCACTCAAGATTTTATAAACCTCTCTCATGTCCCCTCTCAGGGTGATTTCAGAAGTGACGCGTTCCAATTCACCGCAGTGAATCCCACCCCGGTGTGAACGGCTTCACCGCGGGCTGTGGCTCTGTGATTCTGAGTGTGGAAAAGGTTATAGTGTCATTTAAGGACTCTGAGGTGCATCTGGTGGTGGCTTGCACTGAAATGCAGATGGCAACACAGAGGATAAGGGTGCTGGATGGAAGAAGTGACAGAGAGTGTTAACAGAAGGGATGGCAGAGCAGCACCGTCACAACATGATCCGGACTGGGAAGCCGCTAGCAACACAATCAGGATCAGGTCCGGCCAGTCAACAAACGTGCTGGCAGCTGGGCCACCAGGGAGGACTGGGAGTTGCATGAATGTGCGGCCAGCAGCCCCGTCCCTGTGCTGCATCCAGTGATGCTCCCCCTGCCATGACATGCAGCCATGGCAGCTGGCCATGGCAGACCCGATCCGGACAGGGCCACAGTGGGCTATAACAAATGTTATAGTCTGTGTATCCTGTGGCCCAATTGGGCAGATGGTAGCACAGGTTGTGACCCCGAAAGGGCTCCAGGATCAAAGCCCGGGCTAGGAGAAAGCCACGCCTGGGAGAAATCGTGGGTGAAGATCTGGCAGGGCTATAACAAACATGACAGTGACCCACAGGCCAAAGCAGGCCACAGCAGGTCTAAGGAGGCTGCTGTCACATTTGTTAACACACAGAGTACCTAATGAGCTTGACATACAAGGAGGATGTGGTTACGCTCCCCTGACCCTGGGCCTGGCCCTTCCAAGCCCTTTATGTGTGTTTGTGGGGTGGTGCAGAACAACATTGGGAATGAGTGAGGGTGAAGGGGCTCCCCTGTCCCTTTCTGATGTGGTCACACCCCCTTTCTGAATGCTGTGACATTACAAAACGTGGAAAGGGACATGGTCGTGTTAGAAAGTGGCAGGGCAAATAGGGCTCCTGCCCCATTCCGACGGTTATTTATTTAAATTTATACCCCACCCTTCCCATTGAGGCTCAGGGTGGCTTACAACATACAAAAGCATCTAAAAAAAAATCACCTCAACCCCCCCCACCTCAGCCCAAGCCTCATGCACCTTACTCAAGCACCATATGGTCACGTCTGAAAGGGGCAGGGCAAAGGGTCTCTCCTCCCCCCCTCCCCCCTGCAGTTTCCTGCATTTCATTTTGCAAGTGTCCCTGTCTGTGAAGTTGTGCCTGGAGGAGCTGACTTGCACTCAGCCCAGATGCGGACTATGAAAAACCTTGACCAATTACACAGTTAACTGCTATTGACATAACCGTTTTCCACGTCCATTCAATCATAATTAAAACTGCTGACACAATGGATTGATACTAGTTTTGTACTTGCTGGGTTATCTGATTTTGCAGTGAATGAGTCCCAATGAAATTAATGGGAGTTTGGCACTTGAATGTGATGCAGAGCTAACTAGGTAGGAAAACAAACTTGACAAAGAAAATTAGCCGGTCATTAATATAATTATCTGTGTAATGACTATGTGAAAATAGACAATCCTGTTTTGACCTAGCAAATATTGGGTTTAATGTGCATTCTCTTGGAGCGGCAGCACAATATTTGCTTCTAGTGAAATTGATGGGAGCTTATTATGAATTGGCTAGGCCGTTTGACCATGGTCAGAGACATAAGAAGGATGAGGCCTGAACAAATTCAGTTCAGCTAATTTTATGCATAAGCCTCAGGCTGGCACAAATCAAGAAGGTCCATGAGAATAAAACTGTAAATAACTCACACTCTAGCAGAAAAATGTCTCTCCAAGGCCACAATAAATTAACAACCTCAGACAGCCAGTATCTCTGAGAAAATGAAGACGGTCTGAAAGAAAAGGGAGGTAGACTCAGCAGATCAGACCAGCAATTAGGCAGTAGAGAAAAACTCCCATAAAGCAAAAATAGCTTTGGAGATTATGCTCCAAATGATAGATAAATGAATGGTCAGCTTATTTCTGCACCTGGTATATTCAAAGAGGGGACCCTGCAACATGTGTTGATAATAAATAAAGGTATAAAAGGAAATGCCCGGCGTCTTATCCCGGTCACTGGCGCTTGCGGCTACTAGCATTGCAGCGAGCCTGCCTGGGCCTCTGACCCTTACCGTCACTCTCAAAGATCCAGAGACTCCTGTCCAGCTGTCTGCTGGGCCCTCTCCTCTTCTCCTCTGAACCAGCTTGCCTCCCAGACCGTGGCCTCTGACACATAAGATATCCTAGGTTGGGTTACTGGGGATCATAACTGGTAACACTGTCATATCCAGATGTTAAGTGTCTATACAATAAAATAGAGTTGTACCCACATACTTTGGCTTGTTAATTGGTGGCCTTTGATCCCGTTTGGGGTAAACTGAGGTACAGAAAACTCATTTATTTCCTAACAAGCTGTGAGAAATATCTTTCATTCCATGGCCTGGGGTTTTGCGACAAGAAGAAAATTCTTTCTTTCCCTGGGAGATATCCCTGCTGCAAAAATGATTGACTTCATGCAGAGGGCAGGATTTAGCCTTAACAAATACAGAATATGGGCAGCCTTGAAAATGACAGTAAAAAGAAATTAATTTAAACGCAGAATATTTAGAAATCATTTCTAGTTTTATTTCCTGCAACCAGTTAAGTTCAGAACAGTTGTCCTTATAGAAGAGGTGATGACAACATCAGAAACACTAGGTAACCCTTTTACCACACTTCCTCCCTTTGCTTTAAACTTAGGGGTCCAGGTGCTACCAGTTTTTGACCTTACAATCTCTGCAGCATGCCTACACATAGAAATTTTGTCTACATGCCCAAACTGAACTGACTGAGCTTTAAACACACTTAAAAGTATCTTATAGGGATTTTAAGTAAACATGTAAACCATGTACCTTAAGACTTACATACATGCTTAACTTTACTACCAGGAGTAGTTTCAGTTATAGCAGCTGTTACAGCTGAAGTAAGATGAAACTGACAGGACATTCCTCTACCATTAAAGTCAACTGGAGTTGCATCTGAGTGTCCTTGTGTATTATCATCACTCTGTGACTCAGAACTGGAGTCTTTTCTCTTAGACTGAATCCATCAGGATCATGTTGCTCTGACCTGGTCCTAGTGTTCAGAAAAGGGTTTCGTTTCCTAAAATTAGTTTGTATAAGTATAGAAAAACTCTATTGGGAAGCACTCAGGTAGCTGCCAGGATATCATTCCTGTCTTAAAGCTAGGACATGAAAAGTTTAGCCACTTCACAGTATGTACCCTCTTCTCTTTCACCCATGTACAGTCATCTTAACACTACTGCAGCTACCAGAAACTTCAGATGAGCAGTGTTAGAAGAGAAACAACATTCCGAGCAGTTTGTTGGTCCTCCAGAATGCCTAGAAGGGCGGAGAACAGAACTCAAGAGAAGGGAAGGGAACAGTAAGCTTGTCCTCCAGTTTTATGTGGGTTGGGATGGAATGGAGCCTGTGTTATGAGTTTGCTGGGCAGCCACTGAAATATTGCTTGGGCCTTACTTCTCTTTTTGGTAGGTTCTGTGAGATAAAGACCAATATCAATATGAAAGTGGTTATTAATATTTATAAATTGCCTCAGCTTAGGGTTGGGCAGACATTTGGCAGGCAGATATAGGGTTGAGATTGGGTAGAGAGGTTTCGGAAGGAGGAGTGGTGGGGATAAAGGGTGGGGTGCTGAGTGGTTGTGATGTTGTAGGGGTTTTAAGAGATTTTAATGCATTTTATTGTATTTTATATTTTTGATGCAGTAAACTGACCTGAGGGTATTTTCAGACATTACGTTACCACACTAAACCACGGTGAATCCCCTGTGGTGGTGGATGGTCCCGTAACGTCTGATTGCTCGCTGCCAGATGATCACCATGGTGAACCACCGGCGGTGAGCAAGATAACCACACTTTTGAGGATGGTCCGGGCACCATCCCCGAAAGCGTGGTTAATTGAACCACAGCCCGGAATTGATGGATGGTAATGTCTGTTACTGCCACCAATTCCAGGCCGTGTCCCAGACCCCAGGTCGGAATCGGGCGCAGCATCTGAATTGGCCGCTGCGCTCGCCCGTCTTCAGGAGGGCAGGCGGCTGGGGGAGCATGGGGGGGTGAGGTTGTGAGGTCGCACACTGCGCCATGCAGCCCCACCCCCCAGATTCCCCACCAGAATCAGCCGGTACGTCTGTGGGACATAACATTTTGATTCCGGTGGGGAATCAAAAGGTGATGCCGTGACAGGGCCAATAGGTGCCCCGTCACATCTGAAATCACCCTGAGTCTCTGGAGAAGGGTGAGGTAAAATGTAATAAATAAATAGGTGTAGAAATTCCTAAAGTTTCCTGAGTTCTCATGTTGCCAGTATGACAGGCATCCTCCACTGTAAACCATATCTTTGACCCCAGGTTGATTACATGCTAATGTCTGTCATGTAACTTTGGGTGAAAACAGACATGACTCCGGCCCACTATGACCTGCCTGGGCCAGAGACTCTTCGGTGCATCTGGTTGCATGCTGCCAGATGTGGGCCTGCTGCTGCCTGACTTGGGTAGGCAGCTGGTTTGGATGTGGTCCCCTGGATGAGTCCAGGCTGACAGCCTGGGCCAAGGGCACCCAGGCAGGCCATAGAAGGCCCATGTGTCTGTTAGCAGTCTCATTTCCCACCAGGGATTGGGGGGCAGCCATGACTGCCCATGGTTGGCCATAGGTCTGTTCGTTCTCCCATTGGGGAGGCATGGGACGGCTGGATAGCCAGATGGCCCAGTTGGGTGCACATCAATTCAGTACCCAATCTGACTCGGCCAGGGGCAGCCTCCCCCTCCTTGGCCTGTATAGCCAGGGTGCCAGGTGTGCATCAGTTATTACCCATAGTAACTACTATTTTTGTTTTGGTATGTTATCTTCATTAAATTGAAAGGACTCATAAGATTGTTCATGATTGCACTTTGCATAAGGTATGCTGCCTTTGCTTATTATAAGTTGTACATTGGATTAATACAAGGATAAATTACAACCCTGGTAAATTACATTGGTCGATTTGACAATGGCAGCAACAGAATGCCATTCCTCTGTCTTAGGTACTGACAGCCCAACAGGGTCAGATGTCCGATCTTTTTGGAAGTCTTTCAATGATGGGCCCAAGTGCCCTGAAACAGCAGCCGATTTCCCATTGACTTCAATTGGAAAATAAGACCCAAAAACTGGGAACCAAGACTGATTTTCGGATCCTTCAATTTTGAACAAAGACAGCCATTTTCAGACTGTCTCGTTTAAAACCGAAACCAGAAGTCCCATCCGTAGTGAATATACAGGGGGCACAGAGGAGGGAAAACAGTGTGCTCAAAAAGGTGATACTAAAAAAGGACTAAAGCTAAAGCCAAAGGGGGAAATAAGGCCCTTTTTACAGAGGCCGTGCCCACGAGGTGTGGGTGTGTGTGATGTTGTGTGTACAGTGGGTGGAGAGGGTATTGACTGGCACACACTGATCTCCACCCACCTCCACCCATCTACACACACAGAGCAACTGCCGTTTTTGCCACTTGCTATGTGTGTAGGTAGGTGCGCATGCATGTTCGTCGGGAGTGCGTGCCCGTGCATGCACACCCACCTGCCACAGCTTTGGGCAGATTCACAGGGGGGGCTCAGGAGGCTTCATCCCCCCCCCCCCATTTC
>QEPC01009092.1:2130530-2150504 GCA_003113815.1 Sphenodon punctatus | reverse complement strand
TGAAGGTACGAAGGGAGGGGGCGGGGCGGATGTGGGCAGGGAGGGAGTTCCAGGAGTGGGGGGGCAGCTAGGGAGAAGGGACGAAGGCAGTTAGGGGAGCAGGGGAGGCAAGGGAGGGTGAGAGAGTGGACAGAGGAGGAGCAGAGTTCACAGACTGGAGTACGGAGGGAAATTAGCGGAGAGGTAGGGGGGAGCAAGGTTGTGAGGAGCTTTATAGGTGAAGACTAGGGGCTTGTGCAGGATTTGTTCAGGAAGGGGGAGCCAGTGAAGAGAGGAGAGAAGGGGCTACGCCTGGTCGAAGCAACGAGCGAGGTGGATGACCCTGGCAGCAGAGTTTTGGACGGAGATAAGGGGAGAAAGGTGAGAGTGGGGGAGGCCAGTGAGAAGGAGGTTACAGTAATTAAGGCGAGAGATGACCAGGGCATGAACAAGGGTTTTGGCAGAGGAGACAGAGAGAAAAGGGCGAATATTAGCAATGTTATGGAGGGAGAAGTGACAGGATTTGGCAACAGAGTCGATGTAGGGTTTTAAAGAAAGGGGTGAGTCAAAGATGAAGCCTTAGCTACGGGCTTGGGGGACAGGAAGGATGGTGACTCCATCGATGAGGGTTGACAGGTAAGAGAGAGAGGAAGGATGGGGGAATTTACTCTACTTTATTATTGTCTTTATAGAGAGTCAGAAACGTGCCTGGTGCTTAAGTCATGGTAAGAGGGAGGTCCCTGCCCCAAGGGGCT
Source organism: Sphenodon punctatus (assembly GCA_003113815.1). Taxonomy (NCBI): domain Eukaryota; kingdom Metazoa; phylum Chordata; class Lepidosauria; order Sphenodontia; family Sphenodontidae; genus Sphenodon; species Sphenodon punctatus. The sequence continues at coordinate 2,149,770 of QEPC01009092.1, read as the reverse complement.
TACAATCCAGGATGGACAAGGCAGGGAAGACAAAGGGGAGGGGAACGTAGAGAGGGGCAGGGAAAATTTGAAAAGCTGCAGGTGCAGGTGCTTAGCTTGGCTACAAAGAAGAGGAATCCTGGAGGATCATACAGTACAAGGAGAAGCAGAAATGGGCTATCTATGGGGGTGAGGAGCTAGGGAAAGCCTAACAGAACTAGGAGGTTCTTAGGAGGAATTTGATAGCTGGGAGGGAAGACGGGGCAAAGATGAGTTAAGGAGCTGGTGGTAGAGGAGTAAAGATCACTTATTTTGCATGTTTTTGCACTTTGCAAGTGTCCCCATTGTGCACTAATGGACAAACGCACTTGCAGGGATTTGCCATTTTCACTGCTTCCATGGGACTTCTCCCTGGTGTGGATTTCCTGATGGCTATTAAGGGCTGAGCTCCAGCCGAAGCTTTTCCACACTGAAAGCATTTCTAGGACTTCTCACCTGTGTGGATCCTTTGATGCTTGTTAAGGTTTGAGCTTTGACTGAAGGTTTTCCCACACTCAAGGCATGTATGTATAGGGCTTCTTGCTTGTGTGGATCCTTTGATGGCTATTAAGGTTTGAGCTTTGACTGAAGGTTTTCCCACACTCAAGGCATTTATAGGACTTCTCTTCTTTTGCATTGTTTTTTTTTCTGGATTTTTAACATTGCGATTTCCCCATTGAAGTAGATACGATAGAACCAATAAAGGGAGAACCAATAGAACTGAGATTTTGCCCAAAGCCCCATCCCTACTCTAGAATGTTGGGGTGATACCCACACCAGAACTATTTTTTGTTGGTGAGGAATCTGAGGAATTATCTGAAATTAGTATCATGCCAGAAGAGGTTTTATTGTATATCGATAATTTAAACAGTAGCAAGTCACCTGGGCCTGATGGTATTCATCCAAGGGAACTGAAAGAACTCAAATTTGAAATTGCTGAACTACTATCAGTAATATGTAATGTATTGCTAAAATCCATTTCTGTGCCAGAGGATTGGAGGTTAGCAAATGTAACCTCAATTTTGAAGAAGGGCTCCACAGGTGACCTTGGAAACTACATCCTGACATCAGTATCGGGCAAACTGGTGGAGACCATTGTTAAAAACAGAATTACTAGCCTTACTGACAAGCATGATTGCATGGGGAAAAACCAGCTTGGCTTTAAGCAAAGAGAAATCATGCCTCACTAGCCTATTAAAATATGTGTGTTCTGTGAGATTGTTAATAAGAATGTGATTGGGGATGATCTGGTTGATATAGTATATTTGGATTTTCAAAAAGCTTTTGACAAAGTCCCTCACCAGACTCCTGAGCAAACTAAGTAGTCATGGGATAAGAAGAGTCCTGTCATGGACTGGTAGCTGGTTAAAAGATAGGAGACAAAGGGTAGGAATAAATGGTCATTTTTCAAGTTGGAGAGAAGTAAATAGCAGGGTACATCAGGGGGTCAGTACTGGGACCAGTATTGTTTAACATATTCATTAATGATCTGGAAAAAGGGGTCAAGAGTGAGGTGGCTAAATTTGCCGATGACACCAAATTATACAAGATAGTTAAAACAGACTGTGAGGAATGTTGCATGACTTGGTGAAAGGGCAATAAAATGGCAAATGAAATTCAGTGTTGAGAAGTGCAAGGTGATGCACATAGGAAAAAATAATCCTCACTATACATACATGATGCTAGGTTCTAATCTGGGTGTAACCACTCAGGAGAAGGATCTTGGAGTCATTGTGGATAGTTCCTTGGAGACCATGGCTCAGTGTGCTGCAGCAGTCAAAAAGGCAAACCTAATTCTAGGCATTATTGCAAAAGGAATAGAAAATAAAAGGGAAAATATCTTAATACCACCGTATAAATCTTTGGTATGATCCCACCTTGAATATTGTGTGCAGTTCTGGTTGCCCCATCTCAGGAACGTTTTATAATAGAATTGGAAAGAGAAGGGCAACAAGGATGATAGAAAGGATGGATTGACTTCTACTGAAGAGAGGCTCAGCAGGTTAGGGCTGCTTAGCTTGGAGAAGTGATGATTAAGGGGGATGGGATATGATAGAAGTTTATAAAATCATGAGCAGTGTGGAAAAAGTAAATAGGGAACTGTCGTTTGCCCTTTCTCACAATGAGAATAAGAGGACACTCTAAAGTTAAATGGTGGCAGATTAAAAGCAAACAAAAGGAAGTACTTTTTCACTCAGTAGACAATGCAGTTGTGGAACTTGTTGCCAGAGGAGGCAGTGAAAGCCAGCAGCATAACTATCTTCAAATGGAAACTAGATGCATTCTTAGAAGACAGAGCCAAAATGCTTACTAGCTGGCAGTGGTTAGCAGGAGATGGGTCGCACCTCCATGATCTGTACTTGACTTCTCTCAAGCTACTATAGCTGGCCACTGATGGATACAGGATGCTGGGGTTGATGGACCGTGGGTCGGACCTAGGAGTGCCAGATCTGCAAATTTTTACCCACCACTTATGAAAAATGCATGTTGCAGGACTGAACTGGCACCAATGCAACCCTGCAACATGTATTTTTTGTAAGTGACTTGTAAAAATTTGCATATATGGCAACCCTAATCTAACCCAGTATGGCACGTCTTATGTTTTTATGTGTTTTACTGGCAGTGAATTGGCTAGCCTTTACTATGGGTTTATTCACAAGAGTATCTTCTTTCACATTTTAAATTTCCTGAAAAACTAAGAACACAATTGCACCTTATCTCTTTCAATTTTGCCTGTGCTGCTTTTACTGGTGATGCCAGGGTGCTGTGTGGCTGTCACATGTTTCTGTATGAAGCTGATGGACTACAAGAAGGAAGTGTCCCTTCCCACATTAAGAAAATAGCTCAGTTGTTAAAGATAGGTTTGCCTCCTCACACGTACAGGTCATTCACCAAGTCATCCTGCAGTCTAATCATTTTACACATTAACACCTCCCTGCCTCCCAAACAGTTTATGGTGGGGGATTTTTTGCTCCTGTGAATGTACCTTATGGATAGTACATACTATGTTGTGCCTGTTACGCATGAATGTCTTTACTGTTGCTTTTTTTCAGATGCCTTCAGCGTATGACAAAGAGCCTTTCCAGATATGTTGCAGATATTAAGCCTTTGCCTCCCAACATAAAAGATAAGCTGATTAAATTAATGAGTACGCAAGGGCGGATAACCGATTCAAATATCACTGAGGTAAGAACACATTAAGAATCTATGTCTTTTGACTCTCCCCATTCTCACCAGCTTAATAAACAGCAAATTATAAAACAAGCAAATATGTACAATGCAACAAGTGACCTTAGAACATTTTTGCCATATCTCCATTTGTGCCTATGTTGCCCTGTTTTAAGATTAATAATTAGAGATTATCAAAGGCAATGTTGGGTGGCGCTACACATTATGGGTGAAAACAGACAGGATACTAACTCCACTTTGACACCACTTTAACATTTCTTATGCATGTTGCAGGGCTGTATTGGTGCCCTATGAAGCTGTTAGCATTATGTCTGTTTTCACAGTACATTAACCATGGGGGAAATTAACCCTGTGGTATAAATCGTGACATCTTCTCATGGTGGGGCAGTTTGAACAAAAGTTTATACTGCTCTGTGTTTGTGCTGCCACCCCATGGGTTTTTAATCCTTTGGCTGGCAGCAAAAACATGGCATCATACCTGTCATACCCTGAAACTTATTAACTGCTGCTTCCTTGAAAATCATCAACTGACTTTGTGCTACCCCTGAACCTTCAGCCTGACTCCCAGGACCTCCAACCCAGCCTTCCTCAGCCTATTTCTTAGCCTCCCTCCAGCACCTCGGCAGATACTCCATACTCTCCACTCCCTGTCTTTGCATTCCTAGCCCCAGCAGCGGAACCAGCAAATTGAGCTAGGCAAAATGGTGTTCTTGAGAGACATTACTCATGTACTGTGTTATTGACTGTTCTGTGGGTCTCCTCATGAGTTCCCTGATACATTCCAGGTGTTAGTTCCTGGCAAGACTCTGCGTTTGAGTGATTAAACATTATGGGGGACTCCCATATTAGATAGCTGGAATGGTGGCAAGGCTTATGTGTAGACCCCCACTGATGATGATTAGGCACCCACTGTCTTGTCTTGTCTGTAAATGCTGATGGCTCTTTATAAATGATAAGAAGTAGGATATAAAGCCAAATTAATGAACATATTTCCATTTGACAGTAGCTGCACTGTATGTCCTTGCCAATGTTAACTCTACACATGTAAGTATAAAATTCAGTGCAATGTTTGATGGGTGCCTAGAGCAGTATCACACAAAATCATCCACCTTGCCCGTTGCTTTGACCATGTACAACCTCTCCTCTCCACCCTGCACTGGCTCCCTCTACGGGAATGCATTCAGCACAAGTTCCTGGTCTTCACTTTCAAGCTCCCCCATACCTCTCTACTCTTGTATTCCGCCACGTCGCATGAGCCTGCAACTTCTCAACCTCATTAATGTACTCTTGTCTTTCCTGATGTTTACTTCTCCCCTGTATACCCTCCCTTGTCTCTCATATTGTAAGCCCCTTAGGGGTAGGGACCTGTCTCTGACTGTGGATTGTACAGTGCCAGGTACATTGCTTGTGTTATATTAATAATAATAATAATAATACAAATACAATAATAATACAATTGAGGCTGCAATTTTTAAGCTGCTTATCTTGCACAGCAAGGGTGTAACATGCAAGTGTGGTTGTGTCAATGGTATTTGTAAACTCAACAGCATAGGGCTACCCATGGTGATGGCTCAGAAACTGTAGCTGGTGCAGAATGCGTCGGTCCGTCGCCTGGTAGGAGCAGGCCACCAGGAGCATATTACACCGGTTCTCCATTCTCTGCACTGGCTGCCAGTAGTTTTCCAGGCCCGATTCAAGGTGTTGGTGCTTGCCTATAAAGCCCTAAACGGCTTGGGCCCTCCCTATCTGCGGGACCGCCTCACTCCCCAGGTCCTGGATCGGCCCCTACGGTCATCCTGGGATGCCCTCCTCAGGGTCCCCCAAGTTCTTCAGGGAGCCACGTTCTTAAAGCAAACTGGCAGTCCTGAGCACTGACGCTGATGACATCAGTTAGCATGGAAATACACAGGATTTCAATTGGTTCTCTTAATTCTGAGCAAGTAAGGAGACTGAACAAAGAGTCAGATTTCCTTCAAAGTCTGAACAAAACCTCCTATTTCCATCAAAATTAATTGTCAGATTATAGAGAGAACTGACCACAGCTTCAAGGTTTCTTAACCAATTAGTTGAAGCAGCTGTGCCTGCTAGGAAAAACTGAAACTTAAAACTTTCACTTTGGAGATGGTCATGCCTGGTACCATTTGTCATTTAGACATATAGACTGATAAGGCCTTTGGTCTGGCCTCCAACTTTAGCCATTTTTTCCTGTTTCCTTGGATATGGTGAAAAGTTCACTAAGAGGTTTTTTAAAAGTTCATTGGAACACAGCTGAGGAGGCCTTGGCCTGAACCAAGGTACATATAGAAACCGATTCTAAAAATCAATGCATTGGATACAAATTAATACAGTAAAACACAAATTCAATACATTGAAACGGAAGGTTAATATATTGAAACTCAAAATCACTACATTAGGAACACAGATGGCCAAAAAAATATATGCTTGTAATAGGAAATATAATGACACTTGTCCTGCAGTGCATAAAAAAACCCTCAAAGAAGTTTCAAAATAACCAAGGATTGATCCCACCTGAGTCCTGTGAGAGTTATATGTCCAGGATCCAAAGGTTGGAGTCCAGGCCGCTTCTCTCCTGTTCTGCCTAGGGAGCTTTCTTCCCTAGCTCCTACTCTTTCCACAGCTTCCCCCGAATTAGGGTTTCTCCTGTTTAGATAAGCAGAATGCTCACAAGGGCAGCCCTCTCATTGGCAGAAGGTAATGACCTGTGCTACTGTTGCCCCTGTAAATCCATAATGTAGTGCTCCTTTACGCAACCCAGCACTATTGCTTCAGGTATGTGCTATTTCTTAAAGGGCCAATACCCGGGCTACCAGCCACTAGGGATAGTCTGTCAGAGGAAATTGCTGTTTGGATCTCTTTTCAGTTTGGATCCCACAATTTTCAGATTTAATTTTACGGATCCATATTATGGATTCATATTTAAATTAATTAAAGACTGTAAAATAATTTAGATTTTTAAAACAAAACAAAACTGTACATGCGCAAAATGGCCACTAGACCATTTGTATGTGTGCACCCTTTTCCAAAACGGCAGTGGCAGCACCACCATAGTTTTGGAAAAGGGTAAACATGCACAGAATGGTCCAGTGGCCATTTGCGCGTATGCAGCAATTTCCTTAATTTCTTTTACTTTAGAACCGAACCACAATGGGCAGTTGTGGTTCAGTACAGATTGATTTGTAATGGCCCGTTTCGAGCAGTTATGGATCAAATTAGAATCTGCCACCCTGCTACAGGCACCTTAAAGCATTTCCTGGAAGTGGCCACTTTTCTGTAGCTGCAGCTAGTTTTTCAGGCTAGTTGTTAAGTAAGGGGTACTTAACATGGCCTTGCAGACTGACAGTAGTCCCTGGACCACAGTTTTGGAATCACTGCTTTAAACAATGTAAGGATATTAAGAAAAACTGGTAGTCTCCTAGTTTAGCAGAAAATTTTATCTACTCGTCCTTTGAAATGTTATGACATCAGTTCAAAGGTATTTCATCCTGGCAGCTAATTAATGCTTAACAGAGTTGAATATTTATTAATGTCTTGGCTTTGGGGCCTGAGTATTTTGAAATCTGTATCCTCTTTTCTCTTGTCATAAAGGGTGGCACAAGAACTATGGGAAACTAAGAGTTGGTCTTGGTGAAATAGAAAAAATGAACAGTTCCCCAATTAATTCTTACTTGAATGTCAGAGTCTCATACTGAGCAAGTGTTAGATGTCTCCAAAAGTCAGCATAACAAAGTTATGAAGGCAAGTATTGCTCCAGAAAGCTAAACAAAACCTTAATCTTCCACTCAATGTCTTAGACTTTAATAAGTTTTTTTTAAAAAAATTAATCACACTTGAACATTCATCATCTTCTGATCAGTCCATTACATTATTTTGATCCACCCATTAGGCATCTTTGCAGAGAAGTAATATCTGTAAAGATCCTAAGTACTTTGTGTAATATTGTTATTGCACTGTGATCTGTGCAGTAATGTGTTCTTGCAAAAACCATTTTTAAATATAGCAAACTTCAAGTTCTGTTTTTTCAGTTCTTAAAAAGAGACCATGTGCCTCTTTGGCTTCCTTTCCACTCTTGTTCTGCATGATCTATGAATCACTACTTGATTGTACTGGTGCTTGATCTAGCTGGTGTTTAACAGTCTTATCATAGTCTCTTCTTGAAATCTTGCTCCTATTTCAGAGAGATTAATCTATCAGATATTTTGGACAGTGCCCTGCTGCAGCTTTGTAACTTCAAGCATCTCCAAAAAATAAACTTAAATTCTTGTAAAGAATTTTAACATGTCATAATTCTCTTCATCTCACACTTTTCCTCCAGTATCTCCTCTCTCCCCCTTTCTTTAAACTCCAGGTTGTACTGATGAAAAAATCTTTAGTCCCATCTCTGTCTGCAATACTTGTTATCCTTGGGGCATCTTATTCACTGCACCATTCTCATAGTTTCATCTGTTATGCAGTCTAAATGCCAACAGCTTCCAGGCATAACTCTCCCCGTCAGTGTATCTCTGGCATTTCTTCCTGGATGTCCAAAAGCCAACTCCGGTTTCATTCTAGAGAAGGGAAACTAATAAGCAAAGACAATTAGTTACTTAGGGTGATTTTAGATGTGCCGGGCCTCCCTCTAACCACGGTCCGGCATCCGTTTCAGATCCCGGACAGGAATCAGGCCAGCCGTCCTTTAGACATGCCAGCCTGATTCCGATCGGGGAGGGGGCGGAACCGCGCAGCGCGATGTGCGGCCACACAGCCCCGCCCCCCCGCGTTCCCCCAGCCGCCTGCCCTCCGGGAGATGGGCAAACGCAGTGGCCAATCCGGCCACTGCGCCCGATCCCGCAGCATGGTCCAGGCTACGATCCGGGCCGGCGGAGGTAACAGACGTTACCTTCCGCCGATCCCGGATCGTGGTTGTGCTAACCACGATTCCAGAGGTGAGGCCGGCCTCCCCTCTGGAACTGTAGTTAATCAGATTCCCGCCGGAGGGTCACTGGGGTGAACATCTGGCGGGAACCCCTTCAGACGTTATGGGCCTCTCCACCACTACAGGGGATTAACTGTGGTTAGAGGGAGACCTGTAATGTCTGAAATCACCCTTAGACGCTTATGTTACTGTTGATTAAATTTAAACCTTGTTCATTTGTGGAAGCATCAAACAATTTTTATCGTATGTCTAAAATGAAATGCATTTTTCTCTTCTCCACGAAATGTATCCAGATGCTTCACAACGTGCAGTGGAGTAAAGGTGCAATCCTAACCCTACTAAAATCAGTGGGGTTGAGAGATTTAGGATTGCACTATAATTTGCTATACCAGTTATTTTGCTGCTTGAAACATGTGACAGTTTGTTTTTCTGCATAATATTTAAACACAGATATCAGAGAGGAATTCAGAAATGCGGATTATTTAAAGAATCCTCCTAACATAAGTACAGCGCAGTTACCTTGCAAAATTAGATGATTACATGTCTTAAATTTTAAAGCACTTCACCCAGATCAACATGGTGGCCTCGTTTTAAAGTGAATCTTTACTGTGAGGACTGGAGTTATGCAAGCAGAAGGTTGTGACCTATTACTGTATGTGGGAAAGAATAACGTGAAGAAAAAAAGCTTTCCTTAACTTTAGAGAACATCTTAGAGGTGATGATTGTAACAAACAATGTGACTGTCCTACTGAAGGACCAGTGTTGTAACTATTAATTATTAATATTATTGCTCAAGTATATTATTTATCTAGCTCAAGGGTATTGATACTTTGGGGATAAAATTCAAAGGGGTTTAAATGTGCATCCCCTTCCACATATGGAGATAATTTGAGTTTAAAGTTTCAAACTCTATTGCCTTGAATCTTTATTTCTAAAAGGTGCTTGCTTGGGAAGAAAATGGGGATACGCCTCACTCAGCGGTCAGCTCTGCAATCTAGTGGAATTGAAGAGGCCTTACTAATGAGGAACGGGTCCCTCTTTTGGGAGCTCTTTCATAGAGCATACTATGCCTATAGTTTTTAGAACGAATGTAGCTCTTGTACAACACGTTAACCCACCCACAAATAGAACATGTGCTCAGTGGATCCTGTTCTGCATTAGAGTGGTTTAACCTAATAGAGGATGAAAACAGGATTACTGCTATCCCAGGTGATTTCTCACGGTGTAGTTCCAGATGCTGTTTTTCTGCTTCTCATCATTCACTATTGCTACTTGTTTAGACTTTCCTACATATTCTCATAACACTACTGGCGTTGTTTAATTAGCTAAAAATGTGAAGGTTCTGGTCGTCAAAACATGGTAGCCCAGACAAGGTCGTGATAATCCTGAGTCCAAAACAAGATTAATGCTTCCCAGACAATACTGAGACAGGAAAAACCATTCTCAGCATTTCTTGTGTGCACAAGGGGCACTGTGGAAAGGTTTTCCCCTTTGCTGCTTCTTGCTGCATCCATTGTGAGGGTTTGCTCTGATTTGGTAGCCCAGCAAGACTTGCTCATGCTAAACAACTCTAGGCCCTACATATTATAAGGCCCAAGCAAGGATATGTAACACCGTCACATCCTCAACATGTTGATAAGTGGTGATGTCACTGATGTGTGTGTAAGAGATGTTTAATAGGACCACATATTTTGATGTTTTGGGAAAGGAAGCAAAAGGGGAATTAGGTAGTTGAGAGCAAAGGAATGGGAATGTGCGTATTTGTCACACACAGAAACCCACTTCAGGAAATAGATTAGATTAATTTTCTCGTTAGCTATGCAAGACTTGAACAGACCTTGAAATTGGACAGGAGTAAGGGCAAAAGAGGGATGACTAGAGCTGGGGGGGGGGGGGGCAGAGGCAGGCAAAGGACAGCCCACACCAACACCTTTACAGAAACAAAAGGTAACGATGCCCACCTATCTGCAGAACCGCCTCACTCTCCGGGACCTGGAGCAGCCCCTGCAGTCGGCTGGGGCATCTTCCTCAGGGTTCCCCAGGTTTCCCGGGTGTCTACTACGGGGCGCCACGGCTGTGGAACTCCCTCCCATTGGAGATCCACTTGACTGCCAAATTCCCCTCTTTCCGCAGACAATGTAGAAGCTGGCTGTTCCACCAGGCCTTTCCCGAGGGAGATGGGGTGGGTGGGCTGGGGTTTTACATTGTTTTAATTGAAATTATTATTGTTTATTTTAATGTTTTAATATGTTGTGAGCCACCCTGAGATGCCTGAGGCAGGAGGGGGCAGCATATAAATTGTAAAAATAAGGGTATGGGGCCGGTAATGCCTGAATGCATGTTGCCTTCCTGCTTCAACAGCGGGCACATGCAGCAAATAAGGACTTTAATTGCCTCACTGGGCTCAGTATAGCTGACTTGAATTGCCTTAATGGGCACCCAATAAAGCGGACATGAATTGGTTGTGCACTAAAGCATATCCTATGCAGTATAGGAACAACCTTGTTCACATGTCTGTAGACTCCTTGTGTCAAACGCAAACCCCTTTGCTTTAGATAATTTATGAATTACTTCTTAGCAGAGGAGAGGGGGAGGTGTATGTATAATTCCCCAATCTCCCTTTGTCTACAGAGATCTTAACCTGGCACCTTTGACAGACACTGAGCGCAACAGAATATTTTTATAAGCCATCTGTAATATGCAATGCTATTTGAGTTTGACTCCTGTGTTTGCATTACAGCTGCTGCACCCAGCTGTGGAATCTCTAGATCTGCGTGATTGTGATATTTCAGACAATGCCCTGCTGCAGTTTTATAACCTCAAACAACTAAAAAAAATAAACTTAAATTCTTGTAAAGAAAACAGGCTGGCCATCACTTCAGAAGGTATGTTACCTGTGTACATTATACTGAGCCTTGTCTGCTGGTTTGTTTCCTTGTTGTTGGAGTGAATTGCCAGGACATTAGGGCAAAGAGGATACAAAACGCACTTGCATTTGAGGCTGTCTCCTATTCTCTGCCTTGCAGGCAACCCAGCCAAAGTTCTTGAAGAACACTGAATAATACAAGCAGTATGGCCCAACTAAAGCTGATTTTGTCTTGTAGCTAGCCTGCTAAAAGCCTGGATTCCCAGTAATGAAAAACAAAAATGTGTACGTGTGAGTTGGTCACCTCCATGCTTGGAAAGTTTTACTATTAATTAGCTATGTTAGGTTGCATTTGCTGAGACCAGCAGGTAAGTTTTGTAAACAGCCAGACTTTCTAGAATCACAGTGATAAAGAGGCGTGAACAGAGAGGCGCACTGAAAGAAATCTGCTTCTTTAATCTTTAGACCAGATTGGCGATGCTGGATGTGATGATAATGGTTTTAGGGTCCGCTTAACTCTGTCAGCTGATCCTAGGTTCAGTTTAAATGCTGCTGTGGGTTGCCTTTTATCGGTACTCAGACAGCATGTGATAATACAGCATTCCATCTGTTTTCCTAAATCCAGCAGACCAGAAGTTCCATGTTGGGCAGAGCAAATTGCCTTCCTTCTCACAACCCACAAAAGGAGCTTCTCTTATCCTAGGCCTTTTATTCTGTCTTGACAATTTGCTAGCCTTTCATAGTAGATGGCTGGTCCCTGGTCAGTGTTTGCAGATTCCAGGCCCTACTGCACCCCCATTTAACCATGAATCAGCCAGACCCACACAGTGTCTTCACCCCCATGCAGGTTTATTTACAGGGCTTTTGGCATGTCTTCCTGTGCCGTATCACCACAGGCTGTTTCATATGGCCTCTATCTTGGTGCCTTCCAGCCCAGGTCTCTGGCTTAGCCCCCTGGCTAGCCACTCTAGCCCTGGTACCATAGGGTTAGCCGCTCACCAGGGTTTGTGGGGCCATGTGAGAAGTCATGGTGTGGGGCCTAATTTGCATAATTAAGCCCCTCCCATGTATGCAAATATGCAATTTTGCATAAATATCCCTCATTGGCACACATGCCTTAGGCCCTTTTTAGTCCCAGCACTTTTTACCCCTTAGCTTCCCACACAGAGCACCCCATTGCCACTTGTCCCACAGATCCATCCACCCTCCAGAATCCACCACAGACTGCCCCCCTTGCTTAAGCCACCCCAACATGCCAAAGTACCCCCTCATCTAGCCCCTCCCCCTCAGCCACCTGAGCCCTGACTGTGGGGGAAGGAGCCCTGAGCCAGGCTGCTGCGCTCTTCTTCCTCCCCTCAGGGCCTGTATTCTGGGGAGGGATGTGGTTAGTGGCCACCCTAATTGAGGCGTTTGCAGCTGGGGGAGGATTGTTCAGTGCTGGCTCTGTTAGAGGATGGGCAGATCCTCCCTCTTATCTTTGATCACCCCATAAAGAGAAATGGGGGTGCAGAGCAGCTAACGATGGACCCTCTTGTCATCATACTGAAGATCAAATTTTAGGTTACTGCAACATTGATTTAAATACTCATGAAATCTGAGCAAATCTTCAGGATCTCCCACCCACAGAAATATTAGGTTGTCAATGTATCTTTTGTAGAGCAATATATTGGCTATGATATTTATTCCTATTCGTGTCATATATATACATCCTTTCAAACCAGTCCATATACAGATTAGCCAGCTGGGGGGCCAAAGTGCATCCCATGGCTACACCACTGATTTGTTTGAATAACCGATCACAAAATTTAAAAAAAGCTTTTAGTTAAAACAAGCTCTGCCATCTGGGCCAAAAAGCTTGTAGCTGGAATATGTGGTCGTCCTCTGGTGTCCAGATCATCAAAAATAACTTCTAACGCATCCTCCTGAGGGATGTTAGTGTAAAGTGAGACCACATCCATAGTCGCCAAGACCAATCCATCCTTAACTGAATCAAGATCCAAATTATCTAGAATATTCAAAAAGTCTTGAGTGTCTCGGATGTATGATGGTAGACCCAGGACAAATGGTTTCAAAAAGGAGTCCAAAAATTGTGATAGGGGTTCCAAAATAGAACCATTCCCCGATACAGTGGGTCTCCCAGGGGGTTCTACTCTGTTCTTATGGATCTTGGGTAACATGTAGAATAGAGGAACGCGATCCTCACATTCCAATAAAAATTCAGAGTCAGGCTGGGTAATCTGACCCAACATTAAACCTTCATGTACTAATACGTTCACATCTTTCTTTAGATCTGATATAAATGATCTATCAATCAATTTGTAATGTAACCTGTTGCCTAATTGTTCATTGACCTCTTTTATATAATTCTGCTTATCCCAGATCACTGTAGCTCCCCCCTTATCAGCTGGCTTGATAACTATGCTGGTGTCCTGGTTTAAAGATCGTAAAGCTAATCTCTCCCTGTTCAAATTTTGCCAGGTATTTTGGGGAGTACTGTCTATTCGTTTTAACTCAGCTTCTATTAATTCTTCAAAAACTCTTATTCTGGGATTAACCGGAGGTGGCAAAAGATGGATTTAGACCTAAAATTGGTGCTAATAGAGGTGCCCCCATCATTGGAGCCAAACCAATCCCGCAGCCTGATCTACAAAACTTGAACATCTCTATTCTATTCCTAAATACATTATAAGTAGGAGTGGGAACAAAAGACAGCCCCCTGTTTAGAACCCTAATCTCCAATTGGGATAAACTCCTTTTGGACAAGTTTACGACAAGTGTGTCCGTCTGGACTTCCTTTGAAGAAATGGTGGTTCTTCGTGAAACCTCCGTTTGTTCTTCGTGAAACCTCCGTTTGTTCCTCCCTTTTCCCCGAGCATGGCCCAAAAAAGGGGAAAAGGCTTCCCTGGAGGAACTAGTCTTGGGTCTGGCCCCCAGTCCTCTTGGGCTCCCACATCATCATTATCAATTCTGCTAGATTAATCTTCACTACCTGTGAGGTCAAAATGAACTGACTTATTATGTCACATCTTAACATTACCCTTCCTCCAGGTATACACTCAATTCAATTCATAGTCCTGAATATCTCTTTGGAACTTAACCAGCTTCCTTTCTTTAATCAACCTTAATTCTTTGTCAAGGTCACCTGATAAAGCCTGCAATTTATCTGTAAATCTCTTATCACCTAATGATGTTTTAACATTTTTCTCAATCTCAATAATTTATTTCTCCAGCCTTTTGACCTCTTTCTTAGAGGTCTCAATAATCAAAACCATCAGATCATAACTGCATTTATTTAAAATTTGTTCCCATCTACTCTTGAATTCTTCATCATGAGGAAAAAAACCCAGGTTCTTTGAGGATCCTGAGGCCTGTAGGAATTTGTAGATTTTTAACATAATCCCCAAGGGCTCTAGAATGTAATTCAATTTTCATGGATTTCATTTTAAGGTCAGAGTATAGTTTCCATGATCCCTTATCTGGGGCTACATCATTCTCATCAAAAAAAGAAGAGGAATCTACAATCTTATTGATCTCAGATTTAGAGTAACTAAACATAAAATCATTGTTGGCCATTGTATCTCAAAACCAAAGTGAACACAAAAAAAATCCACCTAACCACAGCACAAATCTCCCTCACCTAGAGGGAACCTCCAATACCAAACAAAATGAAAGAAGGAGGGGAAGAGAAAAATATATACTTTAATAAACACCTTATGGGGAAATGGAAAAAACAAAGGCCCCTCAAGGCCTAATGGCAAACAATCAATGAACATGTAATGTGTGCCATGTACAAAATGAATTATACATTCAGTGGATGAATGAATGGTATGCTGTATAAAAAAAACAGAAGGCCAGAACTAAAGATCAGGTATGCTCCCCGCGGGTCAGGCAGTTGACCACTTGGGACAAATCCATGGTTGCCATGAAGTCTCGCTCCGCTCCTACAAGACCGGCATCGGCATGGACGTTGAAGTCCCCCCCAGCCCAACATCACCTCCGAGACCAACTCTGCTAGAGCGGCAAGGGATGCTGCCGGACATGAAGGGGTCCGGTTATACCAGCAGCACCCCTAACTTGCCCCCAACCAAATCAAACACCACACGGAGGGCTCCAATACCTACAATCTCTTGGACTGGATATCTCCTGACAGGCCAGTCTTCTCTAAAAATAATTGCTACACCACCTCCCCATGGGTGGACAAATTGCAATTGAGCATGTTCCAAAACTGAAGGCAGCCCCACAGCAGCAAGCATCCCCAGCCCCCAGCACCCCACACTGGTGGGTTGGCTCCCCTCCCTCTGTTCTCCAGTCCTGGCATGGCTAGTCCTCACCTGAATTTCCTAATCCTTCCTGGAGCCTGGACTGAGGACCCAGAGAGGCTTGTGTGCGGTGGGCGCTGTGCGCTGAGCAGCTCCTCCTCGTTGCAGGCGCAGCTGGGCAGGCAGTTCGACTTGCATTGCTCGCTCTCTCCTCCTTCTTCCTTTGTTCTCCTCATGCTTCTATCTCGACTGGGGCATGTGGGGCTGGCTGCACGTGCGTGTGTAGGCACGCAGCACGTGTGTCATTGCCTGCGTGCACAGACCTCCCTGAGGTTCAGCCCATCCACCCACCCAACCGGTGTCCCTGCTCAGATGGTCCATTCCCTGTCCCTGGTGCTTATTGGAGGAGGCACTGGGGGTGGGGGTGGGGCAGCGCCGCCCACGGAGTGTAAGTAATTGTCAAATACGGGTGGGCGCACAGGCAACAGAGGTAGCCCAGCCCCCACCTCCCTTTTTTTTTTCAGCTGGGGCCCCACGGCGCCGCGAGTGAGGGGGAGAACGAGGGAGAGGAGAGTGAGAGCAGCGCTGCGGGGCTACAGCTGAGCTGGTGATGTTTCTTTTAGCCAGCACAGCAGCACCGGCGGGGCCAGCCTGGCTGGATTATTTTGATTCAGAGGTGGTGGCGTGGTGCAACAGACTCTAGGCACGGGTCCCCTGGCTCCCGCGGGCCCATGTGCGACCACACATGTTGCGCATGCCTGGGGCCGGCCCTGCCGCTCACAGGTTCCTGTCCTGAGTTCTTTCCCCAGGTGGTCTAGCGCTGCGAGCCTCCCAGCTCTCTCTTTTATACTGAACCTTGCCCCAGCTGGCTTGCAGTTTCATGCCATGGCCAGCTGGGGCCAATCTGTCATCCCTGCTTGGCGGAGGTTGTATTTAGCCTCTGCCAGATGTCCACCTCTCTCTGACTTGTTCCCTCAAGGATTGCACCCCTACAAAGATTTACTCTGCCTCCTGGGGACCAGACCCTACAACTTAGGTTAAAAAAAAAAAAAGTAAAAAATGTTTATTAAATGCTGGACAGCTATATACACGTCCTGAAAAATGCAATTTGATACGCAATTACATGTCCATTTTAACGTATATTGCACCCATTCTTTTTTTTTTTTAAAAAAAATTCCAACAAACTTCCCTTATGATGTAAAGCTGCCCTGAGCCTTATGGGAAGGATGGAGTAGAAGATATTTAAATGAATAAATAAATAAATATTAAAAATAATTCACAGATTTTGTAATATCTTTGTAGTGTCCTATTTACACCACAAACCCATCCACCACCCAGAATATTTCCTATTTACTGATTTAGGCTTGTCCACTACACCTCTATACCAAGATGTTTGGAGAAGTGGGAGGTTACCCACAAGAATCACAAGTGGTTTATCAGTCTGACTTAGCTAATATGACCCAACCAGCTTATAAAATATCCTTCCATTTAGACAAATGGGAATACAAAAGTGTTGAGAACAAGCTTTATAAAGAGGTCACTGTAGCTGAGTAGTTAAGGCACTCAGCTACATCCTTGAAAGCTGCATGTTCAAGTCCATCTTCCTTTTCAACCAATCATCTTTTGCTTCAGCTAGTAGTTTTCCAATAACTCAATCCAAAGCTATTTTTTCTCTTTTCCATTACTCAACCAGTCTGTGTCAAAACTTCTTCCTGTACGCATTTCACTTTTACAATGTCTCTTTAGCTTTGTCTTTAAAACAATTGTGAATGTGTGAATACTGTGAGATTTCCTAATCATTAAAATTTATAGCAGCATTTTTATCATTAGTTTTTAGATCCATAATTTATATATTTGTAAGCTACAAGACCTCACGATGTTCAATTTCAACATTAACTTTTATGCCTAATGAGGTTTTTCATACCTCCAAAGACAGAGGTCAGTGGGTCAAAAGGCAGAAAATGTTGCTTTTTTGTTAATCCAGAGTCCTATTTAGGCGAGACAGATTTATAGATGCCCTTTTTATCTAAGAAAACCATACAGAATTTAGCCTGTTGAAAAGATGATGTGCTACAGGAAAACCACCACATCTAGCTGGATTTCTCAACTGTACAGATCGTTGCTAATTTTGCTTCCAGTTCTCACTAACCACACTAACCTCAAATATTTCAACACTGAAACTATAAAATGTCATAACCTTCAGACAAGACTGCATTTCTAGCATCTTCGTCAAGTGACAGGAAATATACCTCTTTTAGCTATATTCTGGGATATACACACTCAGAGGCCTTTCCAGTGTATTAACAAACAAGACAATAGCCCACAACAGGTGGGTGTTAGGTGTTCACCCCACCAGCCATGTGGCCACCACCCACCAGACATGCAACCCCCACTCATGGAGGTCCAGAGCATGCAGAGCCCCAAATGCAGACTAATGTGCATTTGTCCGCATCCTGTCAATTAGGTAGCATGCATCCTCTGTATAAAGGTCCGTCAGTGCCATAAAGTCACAGGCAAAAAGCCTAGAGAGTTCTGAGGAGCAAGCACTTCCTGCCCCTCTCTCCCATCTTGCTCTCACTGGCATGCATGTAAGATTTGCCTTAAAAGCCCGACTCTGCCATTTTCAAACATGCATTCTCCCAGCTCCTCCTGGTTGGCAGTACATGCCCGGTGATGCTTGCTGTTTCCCAGCCACTGCATTCTCCGCAACCACTGGCAGAGGCTTACCATCGATGTGACTTTGGCTCAGACTGACAGCCAGGCAACAGTCAGCAATGCTACCACCACCACGCAATAAGTTACTCTACACCTACCAATCTACCTACCAACACTTAATTCCCTTGACTGAGGAAGAGACCAAGGCCTTCATTGCTCTAGGGGTGGGGGCAGGGGAGCAAGAGGTCCAATACCAACTGGTGCAGTGCTATAGGAACAAGGTGGTGTTCCAGGAAGTCTTGGTCCAAATGGCACAGCAGGGGCACACTCAGGACATGAGCTAGTGCCAGCAATGGCCCAAGGACTTGAGGCACAGATATAAAAAAATCAAGGACAACAGCTTTGTCTCCAGCCACAGTAGGCAAACATCACCCTACTATGAGATCCTAGACCAGTTTGTGTGTGTAGATGGAGCCATCGTGGCATATCCTGGCATAATGAAATTGGTTTAGTTAAAATGGTGTTATTTTTCTAATGCAGAGCAGGCCAAAGTGCCACATGAACAGAGTAACTTGGTAAACTTAGGAGTTACTTATAACACTGATAAATAAAAATGGTTCAGGCAAAACCACATAGGGTGTTTTCAAGTTGAGACTTCTATGCAGTGCTAAATTTTTGGAGATGAAAGCTTCACTCTAAGACTGACTTGCTTTATTTCTTCACTAGGAGTCGCAGCTCTGGCCTTGTCCTGTCCGCATTTACGTGAAGCCTCTTTTAAAAGGTGCTGCAATCTCACAGACAATGGAGTGCTTGCCCTTGCGCTCAATTGTCGGCTTTTACAGATAGTCAACATAGGCAGCTGCTCGTGCATCACAGATGCGTCATTGCATGCCCTAGGACAGAACTGCAGATTTCTACACAGTGTGGATTTTTCATCTGCTCAGGTAAGTAAAATGGCAACAATAGCTTAGCTGACAGAATATTTATTATTGTATATGTATTATTTATTATTATTATTATAAGCATTTGTATAGCGTCAGCTATGTACCTGATGCTTTACAGAACAAAAAGATAGACGAGGTCCCTCCCTGCCTATGGCTTACAATCTAATCGACACAGAGGGGGGAGACAAGGAGAGGGGACGTAGGGAGAGACACGGGATAAATAACATTCAGTGGATGCGAAGTCTCAGGTGCACATGCTTGACACGTGCCAGAATATTTTTGTTACTGAACAATCATGAATTAGAGACAGGTCCTACCCTGAGGAGCTTCTAGACGAGAGCTGTCCTATCAATGGTAACAGATATAGGGAGCATAG
>QEPC01009092.1:2071261-2121260 GCA_003113815.1 Sphenodon punctatus | reverse complement strand
ATAATAATAATAATTAATAACCTGTTTCCTGTTTTTCTTGGTGTTTATGTAACTTGTGTTTAACTTGGTTTCTAACATTCACTATAATTGTTTTATCTTGAGAATATTCTTGAAAAACTTTTTTGGAAAGTGTAATACTAAGAAGCCGTTGAGAATAGTTGTTAATATATAGCAGTTAGAAACATGATCATGCTGTGATAAAAGATGATTGGAAGATGTAGTAATGAGTTACATAATTTTGATTGTAGGTCTGTACCAAAGCGTAAGGAAAAATAGGTGGGGCTGTAGTTGAAATCCACCATTGCCCATCGATGCCTCAAGAGAAGGCAATTGATCTCCATCTTCCCAGTATTTGCTTGCTTACCTTTTTGTGATAAATACATTTAAATAAACCTTAGTCTTTCATCCCTGAACGTGATAGTTGCAGCATAGACTAGCACAATAGTTAAATCAAAGAGTGGTCTGATTAGTCTCCCTAGTTTCATGGCAAAAGGTCACACACTAACAGAATACTCTTGCCCTCCAGGCTTCAGAACACTTGGCAGAGAACAAATAAAACATTCTCTCCTCCCCTTCACAGTTCTTATCACACCTTCCACAGACATTCCCATGGAACCACACATGGAAGTGCCTACTGCCTGAGAACACAGGCAGGAAAACGTACACTAGATTCTTGAGTAGCGTTAATTGACTTAGGTTCACTGAATTCACTAATGCTATATTAGTGTCACTTCATCAGCCCTGGCTCAAATTCCATAACTTCAGTACTTTGGGAATGGAGCCAGGTCAACACACACAAGCTTGAAAAACCTATGATATGGATGAGCCAGTTGCTCCATCACCATTCATACTTCTGGAATAAAGAAATTGGGAGAAGCAGGGAGTCCTTTTTCTAGGCAAGCAGGAGAAACCAACCGACCACCCTTAGAAAAATAAAACCTTTGTATCGCCTGGGTGCTGGCTTGAGCCTCCACTTTGACCGAGCGAACATGAGAGGACCAGAGTATCATTGCTTTCATTCTGTTGGGAGAGAAGAAATGGCTTTGGTGGATTGTATTGGGCACGCAAAAGTGTGTATGTGTAATGAATGGAAAAATAGATAGGTATAAAATATTCCAAGAATTGCTGTGTTGTTGTTTTTTAAAGAAATACATACTCTGCTTTTATCCAGTATACCAATAACAGGATTTCTTCCTAGGTAACTGATGATGGCGTGATAGCACTGGTTAGTGGAGTGTGTTCCAACAATTTAAAGGTAACTCTTGGACCTCTTCTAGTCAGAAGCAATGTTAAAACCATGGTTTATGGTTTATCAGTTTTCTTATTTTGCCCAAGTAAATTTCAGACAAATGAACCTTGTCTTGCTCAGGTAAATGAACATCAGTAGCAGATATGTGGTTATATTTGCATGCATGTTAGTGAGGGTATTGGCATACCCTCCTGGAAGCCTTGAAGCAGTTTTTTGGGAGAATTGTCCCTGATGCAATTTTCAACCTGTTTTTTAGTCACTAAAGCTTTGATCCTCAGAGTGATGTGTGATTGCAAGCTTAGCTCCGTTTAATAGGGCCAGTGCTGGCACAGCACTCTGATCAGAGCCAGAGTGAGACAAACCTGAATGGTGCCAGGTAGTGGTGGGGGAGGCAGGTCTTGAATGGGAATATTTAATCTTGCAAGCTTCTTGGTTTATGACTATTCCTGCTCTTCATTCCCCAAGTTAGATATGGGCATTTTCTTAGCCACAAGTGCATGTTGGGTGTGGGTGGGCTGTTAATGCTTGCCTAATTAACCATAGTTCCAGTATCTAATTCCATAGTATTCCACAGTTTTACAGTCATTAGCATGCCTAACTAACCATAAGCAGTTCCAGACAATCGTCAGCCACCTGCATGAATACAGTTTCCGAGAAAGTTTAGTAGAGCTTCACTACTCTCCAACTCAGCTCAGAATCTCTAGTTGCGTAGATGTGGTGCTTCCTGTTGCCACAGCCAGTATTGCACACGGCACCAAAAAGATGAGCCTTCTCTGAGCATCTGAGGAGACGCTAACAAAGAAAGTCAGCAATATCCTCTGTTTGAAGTTGGTTATGGTGCTGGCTTTCATTGCCTCCTTCTCCTGGCAATGGCTTCCACAACTGTATTGTCCACTGAGTGACGGATCTGTGCCATGGATGTGCTCCCTATCCTTGTGTGTATGCCCTCATATCTGTTCCTTTACCCTGAACTCAGATTTTCAGCACTTGGTTCAGGGGCCGTATCCAGGAACAGAAAAGGGACCACATAAAAACTAGCTGCGGGCCACATTTGGTCCCCAAGCTTGAGGTTCCCCACCCCCTGATCTACACACAAGAGTTGCTTAGGTTGAAGATGTTCAGTTGTGTCTATTTATTTTTATTTTTATTTATTTATTTAAAATTTATATCCCGCCCCTCCTGCCCACAGGACAGCCCGGGGCGGCGAAGAACATTCATTAAAACAATATAACATTTTTAAAAACAATTAAAAAATACAATATGTGGGGAAAGCCCACATCCCCGCCCCCCACCCCACCCCTCGCCAAAAGCCTGACGGAACAGCCAAGTCTTACATATACGCTGAAACAACAGGAGAGTGGGAGCCAGCCGAGCCTCCTCCGTGAGCGAATTCCACAGCACAGGGGTGACCACCGAAAAAGATCTAACATTGGTGGCCACCCGCCTCGCCCGGGGAACCTCCAAAAAGGCTCCCACAGACGATCTCAAGGGTCGCACGGGCACATGGGGAGTGAGACAGTCTTGCAGATAAGCAGGGCCTAGGCCTATTTGGCGGGTCCCAATCTGTATGCTACCAGCTTGTGAAGTGTGACGTGTAAACTGATTGAGTTTAAAGCAATGGACATGTCCAAATGCAAAGTTGTTAAACTGATTTAGCTGAACATCACCCCTTTTGCTGAACTAGTACAACTTCTCTGTGTGTTAGGCTCTTTGGCACCACAGGAATTAGTAAAATCAGCAGGCCAAAAATACTCCCATTTCTGCAAGTTTCTTAGAGGGAGAATAAGGACAGAATGGAGTGAAGAAAATACCAGACATGGAGACCAGCTGACATCAAGTAAAACTATAAACCGCAAACTTTTCGAACTAATATTTTGTAGGCCCTTTTTAACCTTCAGACACTGGTCCGGATAGCAACACCCAGTCCTATAACATGTTACAATTTGCATCAGACCACTACCTGCAACCCAGCTGCACAATTTTGTGATTAGCAGCTAGCACAAACAACTTGATCAGATTAACTAAAAACACTATTACAAGACTTCTCGTTTTGCTTTACCTCAGTAACTTTCTCCACTGGTTTCTACATGTGACTGTGGCAATGATCCACAAACTAGACAAGACCTAAGTGCCATCTATTTGGAGATGAGCGCTCAGCTAGGGATCTGGCAGAGTGTAATGGGCAGACGTTAATGTATGGAGAGATGTAGCAAGTTTGTGGAGTGAGGACTCAAAGGAAGGAGGTTTCGAAGATGGATAAATGATATTGCGATAAAGGAGAGGGAGTCTGAATTCTAAAACTTCTAGTTGGTTTACAAAACTGGTCATAGAACATAAATAACTGAAGGGTTTTTATTGTTTGTATTATTAAACCAAATGCATTTTTAGCTGGTTAGAATCTCTTGAAGTAGGAGGCCACCGCATCCCTTGGAGTTGTAGATCTTTCACGTGTTAGCCAAAATAATTAAGAGATTTCCATGACATTAGTTACAACAATAACACCCAAAGTGGCTCACAAGAACTCTGGTAATGTTCAGACAGTTCTTCAAGTGAGGCTCCATCGACTCTCACCTGTGGGAGCTGCGCTTGTGCAGATCAGTCCGGAAACTACTCAAAGCAGTTATCCCTTCGAGCTCCATAGCCCTTCCCAGTGCAGCTTGTGCTGTTGGCAGCTATTGGTGGCATTTATAAAAGGAGAGACAGAGCGCAAGTTACCTCAGTTCCTTCCAACCACCACAGCATTTGGCAGTTTGAAGAACTCCTCATTTCTACTCAATAGAAGACAAATGATCTACAGATATTAGTGTCTTTTGCAGACCGTGGATCCATACTTCAGACCACACTATGCCTCCCACTCCAAAAAATAAAATTAAAAAAAGAGGTTTCAAAAAATGTTTGAAGTGTCTGACATCAGTATCCCTTATTGACATGCACAACCGGTGCCTCAGCTGCTTGGGGGAGTCTCGCAAACCAACGGACTGTCCGACATGTGCCAGCTTTTCAGGCAGAGCCTTAAAAGACAATAGAATGCATCTCCAGCCAAGAAAGGCATTTGACACATCAGGAGACATGACTCATGGTTCTCTGAATCCTAATCTGGTATCGCCTCAGAAACTGAGCTCGGCTCTACCATCTGTGGCTCCTTCATCTCAGCTGGCACGGACTCCCTCAGAATCAATGTCTCCTCCGACCAGAAGCCTTCGGATCAGCTCCTAACTCCTTCAACACTGTCTTCCCCGGTGCCGATCTCTGGTGGTACCTCATCAGTACTGATGGTGCATACTAATTCTCTGAGCGAGGCTAAGAAAGCAAAACCTGTCGTACTTTCTCCTGCTTGTAAAAGACCCAGAAAACTAAATGCACCAGCAAGAAATCACATGCTTCTAAGCAGAGGAAACCAGGTAAATTGGAGGACAGAGACCATGCATCTAAACGCACAAAGAAAAAATCACATCCAGTCCACTGTCCTCGCCATCTGGCACAGGCCACCCTCAATCTCTGGAATCCCCTGACTCTGATCTCCATACCTACTACTCCACTGAAACACCAAAGGACTCTTTGCAACCATCATCTTGGTTCTCCCCGCTTCATTTTGGGACACATACAAGCCGCCTCCTCCTCAGTCTCCTTGCTTCCTTCCACCAACGGGTCTGCGTTCAGCCTGGTGCCATAAAATGAATCAACTGTCACCACAGCCACAGGCTCCATCTCTGTATATGCACAGTTCAGCGTATGAGTCTCCAGCTTATGGTCAGAAATACCATCAATGGCCACAAGTCCCATATTGACTGTCACCAAGATATCAATCATACACATGGTTTCTGGCTTTCTACCACAACTATCGGCCAGTTATTGGCCTGTCTCTAACCTTCCCTTTTCAGGGAAAACCTTCCCTTTTCAGGGAAAGTTACTGAACAGGTAGTGACTCGGCAGCTACAGGAGCATCTGGACCAACTCAGTTTTCTAGATCCCTCACAGTCCGGCTTTTGCCGTATTATGGCTCTGAGACTGCGATTGTGGCCTTGGTCGACGACCTCCGCCGTGAATTAGACCAGGGTCATTCAACCCTGTTGATCTTGTTAGATCTGTTGGCTGCCTTTGATACCATTGACCATGAGTTGCTGGTGACCTGTCTGAGAGACCAAGCTGGAGTGGGCGGAGCTGTTCTTGAATGTTTCCGCTTGTTCCTGGCTGGAAGAACTCAGCGAGTGGTGCTCGGGAAACATTTTTCATCTCCTTGGGACCTCTTGTGTGGAGTCCTGCGGGTTCCATTGTTCCCTCTCTTGTTCAATGTGTTTATGCAGCTGTTGGGTGAGGTCATGCGGAGCTCTGGAGTTCGGTGTCATCAATATTCTGATGACACCCAACTCTACCTTTCCTTCTCATCGGACCCAGGCCGCGCAGTGTCAGTGCTTACAAGATGTCTGGTGGCTATGGGAGACTGGATGAGGGGTGAGTAGACTGAAGCTGAATCCCGACAAGACGGGTGTGATGCTAGTGGGGAAGGCATTGGGTGTGGTGGCCCCCATCATCGATGGGGTTTGTCCCACACTGGTTCCCCAGGTTCAGAGCCTGGGAGTGCTCCTTGACTCGCAGCTGTGCTGGGAGGGGCTACAGAGCACAAAGATAACTGCTTTGAGAATTTTCCAGACTGATCTGTGCAGGCGCAGCTCCCCCAGGTGTGAGTGAAGGAGCCCATCTTGAAGAACCACGGTTACAGGTGTGTAACCTCAATTTTCCAAAACATGAGCCCTTCCTAATTACTTCATCAACATAACGTAAGGTAGGTCATTAACTATCCTGGTCTTTACTGTTGACTCTGGCCCCAAAATCTCTAATCTAAGTGTTTTGGTCTGTGGTTTACAGTATGAGTGGTAACAAAACGCAGAACCCACAGCTACTTGCTACAATTACTTGCTTAATGTCATTTTGTTTCTTCCGCTCCTGTTCACTGAAATAAAAGTGAGCCTTTGCTTCAGGCTGCTGGGCTAGAGTGCAGAGTTGTTTACAGCAGGCTGGACTCAGTCATGATCATTATTTGTATTTTTAGTTGTAGAGTTGTCTACTCTAGCACAATGCAGTTAGAGTTCCTGTTTTGCATGTGATTTTATTGTGGTTTTGGTTCCTTGTGGATGTCTATTTAAAGGGGTTTCCTCATTATTCATTCCTTTCTAAAGCCATTATGCTCTGAGAGGCAAAGGCTGTGGGTAAGGCCACATTGGGCAACCTTACCCCACATTAGTCCATGATGCAGCTGACTATCAGGCTGGTGCCGCCAGATGTTTGCCCACTTCCACCCCTGGGGCAGACAGCAGGCTGCTTACACAAGTTGTTTGCCGAAGAAGGCCGGTGATGCAAAGAGCACTACTGTTGCCCCACCTGGGCCAATGTGGGGTAATGGGCCATCTCCTGTCTGGTCGGCCTGTGCAGCCCTACCGCAAGGCGAGGTCCGAGTATCGGGTCTGGAGGAGCGCGCTCTCCCCGCCTGCCAAACAGTTAATGGGGGAAGGAGGCCTGGAGCAATGTGGGCATTCCCCCTGCCGGCCCAACAGCTGATCAGGGGAGGGAGGCCCGGAGGAACGCAGGTCCCTCCTCCCCCAATCAGCTGTTCGGCAGGCAGGGAGAACATGCACTCCTCCGCCTGCCGTACCCTCGTCGGCTGTCTAGCAGCAGTGGACCAATCCTGCAGTACAGCAGGCGTTTGGGAGTCCAGCCTCATGTGGCTGGCTCCTCAACCAGACCCATAGTGTGGAGGGGCTTGTGACTGTTGCGGGGGGGGGAGAGCGGGACTGCTTGTTTGGACTGCCCTCCCTGCCAGCCCAAAGTGTGGTCGCTGTGTTCGCCTTCCCCAGGGATCCATCCGGCCCTGGCTTGTGTGGCTTTACCCAACGTTGTCCTCTCTTTTTTTATTTTTTTTATTTCCAGGTCACTGCTGATGCATTCAAAGACAATAATCACTCTGTATTTATTTGGATTTGTATCCCACCCTTCCCCAAAGGCTCAGGGCAGCTTACAGCATAAAGCATATAAAAATACATGAAACCCAACTGTATAAAGTTCCACATATAGTCCCAAACCCTATCCGTACCCACTAAAAGCCTGGCCGAATAAGTAGGTCTTCCATTGCCTCCAGAAAAGGCTCAGGCTTTGGTGAACGACCATCGAGGAGAAGGCCAAGAACTGTCTGCCTTTACAAGTTTGCTGTGATGATGGAACTTGCAGGGACTGTAGTTTTCTTATAGTGCCTAGTGCAGTGGGCACTAATTCTTGGCTGCAGTTCGTAGGCACTAATAATAAACATAATAAACACTGTAATCATTTTGTGGCTGTATTAAGAGAGTGCTGTTAGGAGAGAGAGGTCCCTCCTCAGCAGTTTTGGGTGGTATGAACAGTTTTTGTTTTCTTAATAGGAGATCCACATGGAACGCTGTGTGAATCTGACTGACGTAGCTGTGGAGGCTGTCCTTACTTGCTGCCCTATGATCTACATCCTTCTCTTCCACGGGTGCCCACTGATAACAGGTTAGTCAAAACACACCGCTAACCAGCAGCCAAGGACCCAGTCCATGTCTGACTGGCTTCATAGCAGTGATTGTATCTCCCTGTTTAAACAAGCAGCTAGTTGGTTTGGGTGTTCCTGGAAATGAATAATAAAATATTTGTTATTTGTTTCCAGGGATTCAATAACAAAGTATTAATAATTGTTCTAGACGCACATGGCATTTTCTAAACCAACTACAGGAAGGTCCCAGCCTTGAAGAGTTGGCAGCATAACCCAGACAAAAACAAGACACGATAGGCACATCTGGATGCAGACCCCCTGAAGAGATTCATATCCCAAGTGAGAAGGGAAATCAATATCATGCCAAAGCATGCCGTCTCACAAAAAGATACACAACGCAAAGTAAAATATGAGCATGCAATAAATCCAGTTCACACTCCCGCAGAATAACAAAGGCTGACAGACGCATCCCCCCTTCTGAAACCAACGGGGAACTCATAGAGATGTGGTGAAGCCACATTCTGTACCCCTTGGAGCACACCCTAAGTGGAGTTGCTGCAGTTGTCCGTGGGGTCAGGATCCTGATTTGATGAGCTTTCCATGTCTTTGCTACAGTGCAGGGTAAGAGGATAAACTTAGAAGTCTTAAAAATGGAGTCATGCAAGCAAGCACCAGTCCTAGGATTGGGCATGGAGAAGGAGACAGCTACCCCAAGCCACCTTGCATTATCGTTATCACTGCTCCAGGTGGCAACAACCTGGTGGGCACTCCCCTGCCAGGTGGCTTGCACCAGTGGCAGCACAAGGTCCTGCCAGAGACACTCTGGGGCGTGCTGCCCTGGCACATTGAAACATTCTGCTCGTCTAGACCCAGCCCCTTCTGTTCTGCAGATCCCCCTTTTCCCAGTGACCCTGGTCTCTGTGCCCATCCTCGTAAATTCTAGGAGCAGCCCTACAGTCAATCAGTAGTTTGAGAACCACTGCCTCGGAAGATATTCTAGTAGATCCTAGGGTCTTCTAAACAAAGGACTTTTGTTATTACCATTATGATCTAAATTGAATCTCGGATCCAAATGACTGTTTACTTTCAGATCACAGGTTCTCTCGTGTCCTTTCACTGTTCCGCAACTCCCAACACTTAAACAAAGAATTTCTTATCTGAGGATCCAGCTTCCTCAGAAGCTGTTGTCTTGTTATCTGGGCACAGTTGTTTCTGTCACCCATTTCCTTAGCGCTGCTCCTACTTCCTGAGCAACACTTATCACAAGCAATTTATAAAACTGCCCCAACCACAGTGATTTTGCTGTCCTTGTGCTTGGGCTTGCTTCACGGCTTCACCAATGCTAAGCTCTAGGGCTATGGATCAACCTGCTGACTCCAGAGGTTAAAGGGAAGGATACATAGGTTTCCCACAGGTATAGATCACAAAGAATTCCAGTGAAGTCAGTGGGGGTGCACTGCTTCAGAGGACAATGCAGCCCAAAACACTCTGGGTGCAATCCTCATCCAATACAGCCAATGGGAACTGTGCAACTGACTTCAAGGAGGACAGGATTTTGCACCCTTTGTATGCTTAAGAGGGCTAAATTACAGCTGCTTTGGAAACAATAACTGCATTTCTTTTGCAATTAAGATGCTATTTCTCAATTTTGCGTTAATTTATTTACATTTTTATCCTACCCTATCCTGAGGTCTCAGGGGGGGTTACAATACTGAAAAGCCTACAAAATACACAGTTAAAATAACAAAGTGACCCTTCCATTTCTGACTTCTCTGTTTTTGTCTTAAAAGGAAACGTATGCAATGCCTTTGAAAGGCGAGCTTGGGAACAAAAATCCATAGCTCTATTCAAAGAACAATGGACTCAATTTAGACATGGGTTTCAGAAGTCGTTACAGAAATTTGTTAATCTAATCACTGTCTACAGCTACAGGAAGCTTTAAGTTTATTTACTATCAGCAGTTCTTATTCTGTTCTTTTGAATGGCGGACCTGCTACCTGGGAATTGTTCTCACCCCCTCCCTTTGCCATTGTTTCCAGCCACTGTATAGACCTGACTGCTTTGCTCAGTTATAGTTCTAATTCCTGACTTGACTGGTGAAGGGCCTTGGCATACCTCCACCAAATGGAGTTGATCCAATAAAAGATATCATTCGACTACTTCATCCCAAACCACTCCAGCCCATACTCCTCATTTAGCCCCGCTACCAAGAGCCTGGCCAAATAAAAAAAAAAAAGCTTGCATTAATGTACTGGGTTTGCATGAAGTAGAATTAATATCAAGAGTAACTACTTAAGAGGTGTAAACATATTCACTCCATCTTGATTTATGAGATAGAAGTGTAAATGGTCATTCAAAGCATAAACTTAGAAGAAGCTGTTCTCTTTGTGGAGTTGACTTGAAAGATAAATGCTTAATCAACGCTTGTCTGCTCTCTGGAGCCTTTACTTTTCATTCCTGAGCAATACAAAGATCTAAAATAAGAGTTAGACAGCGTGAAGAGTATTTATGTCTTAACATCTGCGTCTGACCTGCCCCTGACACACGCAGACAGACTCCCCTCTACTCCCCCAGCAAAGGTCCTCTCTTGCACACTCCAGATAACATAAGTTAGCCTATAAGTAAAGTAAGGCTTTTGTTTTTCTTAATAAATAAATCTGTATGCATGGCATATTTGCCCTAACAGCTATGGAATCAAATAATCAAAGACAATAAAATATAAAAGATAGATGCTGTCTGCTAACAGGCATGTGTGTGTGTGTGTGTGTGTAAGTAATAAAATGCTCACCCACCATTGTGTTACTGGGCGAAAATTGATACTCTTCTCCTATTCAAAGTTCTTTTTTCAAGTCATTGGAGATGCTGAAACTCTTCTGCCCTCTGGTGGTCAGTTTGATTCTGTTCTCACACGTTTGCTGCAGGAAAATTGACCAGAGCAACTATCTGTGAGTACGCTGCTGCAGGGGACAACAGGGCAATTATTCTGCAGCTAGTTACTCCTTAGCATAGAGCAGCTGCCAGGTTGCTCCTGCACAGTGGTATATACACGGGTGGTTGCTCCACAGCAAATTGATGGACTCTGCTGCAGATGTTTGAGGATGTGGCCTCACATACGTTATGTGTGAATGTCACAGGAGCCAATAACTGCTCTGCTTTAGTAGTGAGCAGATAAGCCTCGCCCGCAGCTGTCCTCTGCCCTTCTCATTGGTCCCTGCACTTGGACCCCTCCAAGAACTCTGAGCTGAGCCCATCCCACTGTGCTCTGCTTATTACTAAGGGATCGCTGATTGTCCTAATACACAACTAAGTCTGATACAAAAGATTTTATTACTAGAACAGCACACCTTGGTTTCTATTCTTGGCAGTATTACAGCTACAGACACATTATCATGCAATACTTCCCAGATAGAGATATCTTACGCATCCTAGGCTGGCCGGATCCTGGAGTACGCAGGCTGGTTCAGGGAAAGTCAGGAAAGGGCCCATGGTGATGCTGGAGAGCAAAGCTCTGTTCTTTGAGATAGTTGGGCAAAAACCTAGTGGAGACAAGCTCTGTGCCAAAGACATCTTGGATGTGCCTGTGTTTTACATGGTTCTGAGGAGATGTTTCAGCAATAGCAAGATGTCAAGTCATGATGACATCTCAGACAGTCCTTAGCCCGACAAAAGGGTCTTTTTGGAAGGGTGGGCTGTGAGCACATCAGCACCTTTATCTTCGGTAGATTGTTCTTTCCTGACCTTGGAATTGGCCTCTATCAAGACCAAAATGTCCATGGGTGTCAGAATGCTTATCAAAGTTCTTTAGTAGTTTCCAGCTCTCGGAGGTGCAAATTGGCCCACCTGGTTTCAAGATGATTTTTCTGGCAAATCAGGATGTTTGTCAACAGGCTGTTTCTTAAACATATGTGGATGTGTCAGGAACAGATATTTAAGTGTCTGGATAGGTCAGGACTTTCATGGCCTATAATCCTTTTGTTAGTACATTCCACACTTTGAGTCTCTTTGCATTCTCTGACCTTTTCACAGTCTCTGGACCTATCTCTCCTTATA
Organism: Sphenodon punctatus; assembly: GCA_003113815.1. Taxonomy (NCBI): domain Eukaryota; kingdom Metazoa; phylum Chordata; class Lepidosauria; order Sphenodontia; family Sphenodontidae; genus Sphenodon; species Sphenodon punctatus. The sequence continues at coordinate 2,109,459 of QEPC01009092.1, read as the reverse complement.
GTGTTGTTCTTAGAGCAGTTTTTAATAGAGTCACAAAGTCTGCTCTCTTCATAATGCAGTTTGTACTCTTTGGGCCTAGCTCCCTTCTATCTTCCTTTCTTCATACTAGGACACGGTAAGATATTAATATAAAAACAGGTTCCATTGCTACATGCTCAATCCAAACATTGGCTTAGCTTTGGGATAAATATTGGGAGGAGTGCCTGACCAAGGTGAGGTCAGGCAGGAGGCAAGAGATTCTCAGGGACAGAATTGGATGAGGAATGGGAGCCTGTAGTTCAGACATTCTGCAGGGAGACTGTAAAGAAGAAAATAAACAGCTGACTCGGAGGTACCCAGTGTCTGGAATAACTGGTGTGGCAACAGACAGAACAACAGGCTGTCTGTCCCGCAGGTACTCACCAACCCCGTTACAATTGGAGTCTGATATTAACGATAATAATTTGCCAGTGCCTGTCTGTCTAGCAGTTAGAATGCACTTTGTTACCCTTGAAATAAAGAAGAAACCGCTCAGTTTAGAGCTATTGCAGTTCTACAAGTATTAGTTTACCCAAAGGACTCTTCCTGAAATATGGCTCTCACCTCAAAACAGGCCTCTCTCACACTCACAACAAGTAAGACAACAGGGAGAGTGAAAGGGAAAAGGATGTTTCCTTGCTGCTGCTTTTCAAAATCATTTGTTTGCACTGAATCCTGAACAGCTCATCAGAATTTATTTCAGGCAGATAGTCTGATGCTCTTGTGATTTTTTTTGCAGATCGCTCCCGAGAAGCCTTGGAACAATTAGTTCAACCAAACAAGTTTAAGCAAGTCTCCTGGACTGTTTACTGATTTTCTATAACGTTTGTAAATTGCCATGCTTTTCTGAGAACAAGCAACCCGCTCTGATAAAAGAGCTCCTCCCTGTTCCCCTCCATGACTTCTGTAATTGCATCCTTCCTCGTTTCCTCTAGACGGCTCTGTTACCATCCCACTCCTCTCATGTATTGGTGTCCAGTTAGTCCATATTTTCTATAATTAAAGCTGTGTTTCCCCTCACATTCAAAGATGGAAGAAAAAGAGAACCTGGAGTTTCTTATTAGTAGTTGCATTACAGCCACATTGGTAGGCCCTATTAAATGTTTGAGGCCTGACAACATTTTGGACAAATTTAGGGGACCTAAGTTCATGACCAAACATAACAAGTGGCCCAAACAAACTAAACTTAAACTTATGTCCTGCCTGAGCTGGAGCCTAACCCACGTGTCTGTTAGCGGGCCACCAGACGTGGGCCTGCTATAGCCACCGACGGCCCGGGTAGGCGGCTGCCCACAGTCTGGGCCCAATGGCCATGCAGGTGGGCCATAGCAGGCGAGCGCGTGTGTTTGGGCCACCATTCCGGCCCCAGCATGGGGGTTGCCTTGGTAACTGTCATGGCTGCCCATTATTAGCAGGCATGGTTGCCCGTCATGGTGGGGCGCAGGGTACCAGGCGCAGTGTAGGGGTGTGGCCGGCTGGCCTCACATTGCTTCCAGCCCCTCCTCCCTGGGCAGCTCGATCTGTGAGAATGTTTATTCAACTCCCCGAGCTAACCTGGCTGGGGGTACCCCTCCCTCTCCGGGAGGTGTATAGTTTATCATCCTTTGAGATGGTGAACAGACAAGAAAAAGAATGGGCTCAGCCCACTACTAACTTCACCACCATTTTCCTCAGGCTCTGCTAAGTTTAGTTATTCCCAAGGACATTTCATCACAATGCTGCTTTTCATTTTGAAATCAAACTTCTCATCTTCCTTCACGGAGCAGATGTATTTTTAAAAAATTTTATTTTATTTTAAATGCAAGCTCTGTGTCTATTGTGTCTATGTAATTTGAAAAATTACTTAGGGATGTGCAGATCCCCCTTTCTTTGATACTTCTTTTTAAAAAAATTAGGGAGGTGATGGCCCAGTATAAGAGAAGCCTGTATATTGGGAAATCTAGAAGTGCCCAAGGGGAAAATCTGAATCCGATTCTGAGCTGCATGTAAAACAACTGTGAACAAAATGAGGACCAAACACTAAATTCTGCTTTGCCTTTCACACTCAAGTGAATAAACGTCACCACACTTCCATTTGGTGCAACTGATCAGTCTAGAAATGTGCAAATGAATGAGGTTTTAGATCTTCTAAAATTTGCAAATATCTACAGAAATGTTCAATTCTTGAATTTTATTGATAAAGTGCTGCTAGACTTCTTGGACTAGCTCTTTGAGTTCACCTAGCTCTCAGTATTTGGGGAATTGGAACACTGACTTCTTTCTCCGCTCTGCAAGTCCAAGGCAGAGGTCCGAGTACCAGATAAAACTACAAGCAAACTTTCTGTTGTATAGGCATTGTGGCTATGAACTGCAAACCACTTACTCCCTGGTAGCCTCAATGACTACCCAGAGTAAGAGGTTTGTGTCTCTCAACTTACGTCAGTCTTTACCTCCCAAATTATGGTAACTTTTAGAGCGGAGCAGGCACGTGCTAGTGCATTGCATTAACATTCTGCAATGGATGAAACAATTAAGGCTGCAGAGAATATCCTTCTGTGACAATGGCACTATCAGCCTGATCCTCAAAGATGCCTATGGAAAGAAATTGAACCAATACAGCACTTTGCAGATCTGTACCTGAATCAAAACCACATGCATGTAGGTAGCACTAGGGGATTCCTTTATTTACCATAATCCAACATTGACAAAGGTCAAGTCTATTTTAAATCCCTAGCCAGTGGAAGTCTTGACTATTTTGCTCAGAACTCAAGTCAAACAGCACAAAAAGTCACTGTACTCCAGCAACACATATATAAGGATATTACACTGTAAACATCCAACTCTGTCTCTGTGTTAGGAACAAAGGACTTGGAAAACCATATTCAATTCAGCAAACTTTATCCAAGAACAGAATTTTCAAACTATTGCCTAAATCCCTATTTATGCCCCAAATCCACACAAAGGTGTTTTCTAGACTCTGGATAATATGCTTCAGTTACCACTATACTGGTGCACGCCCTTAACACAGAAGGTTAAGTATGCTGCTTACACTAAGAACAACACTTTGTGACTAAGGAAAAGACTATTGTTTATCAGTGGTTGATCAGCTCAACACTTAATAGACTTGATCTGAAGCACCTCAATACTCCTTGTGTGAATGGAGTAGGGCCACGCTATCTTAAGATTGCAGGAGCACGCTTGGATATTCAGCTTTAAATTTTGCATGCAACTGTTATGGGTCATTTATTCCTTTTTGCACAATTGACCTTATGGTATATTCTCAACTTGCACTGTATATGGATGCCTGTCTTTATTTGGCCCATCGCTGCTTTGAAAGTTTTTAAAGTGAAATGTCTCAAAACATATCTTCCACTTACGAAATTTAATTGTGATTTCTCACCAGTAATTCCATTGATTTTTACCCAAGTTATTCTTGATTTAGATTTGATCAGAAGTAATCTTCAGGAAAATTTTCTAAAGCACCTAAGTCTCATTTTCAAAAATGGCTTGTGTGTGTGTGTGTGCGTGCTTTTTTTTTTTTTTTTAAAACAACAACCTTAACTGGCAGAACAAACCACCACCGTTAAAGTAAATGGGAGTTTGATCATTAACTTCCGTGAGTGGAGGAGTAAACCCATAGGATGCAATCCTCCACCCACTGAAGTCAGTGATAAAATTTCTATTGCCTTTAATAGTGGAGTCTTGTGTGCTCTGCCTCATGGAAGTCAATGGAATCTTGCCTCCTAAATGACTCTAATGTCCCTCTGTGTTTATATATGTGTGTGTGTGTGTGTGTGTGTATGTGTGTGTGTGTGTGTGTGTGCGTGCTTTTTTTTTTTTTTTTAAACAACAACCTTAACTGGCAGAACAAACCACCACCATTAAAGTAAATGGGAGTTTGATCATTAACTTCCGTGAGTGGAGGAGTAAACCCATAGGATGCAATCCTCCACCCACTGAATTTGGTGATAAAATTTCTATTGTCTTTAATAGTGGAGTCTTGTGTGCTCTGCCTCATGGAAGTCAATGGAATCTTGCCTCCTAAATGACTCTAATGTCCCTCTGTGTTTATAAATGTTAATATTTTGGGGCGAAGGGAATGGAAGAAAAGCTTATATTATTGCAGTTACCTTAGAAAAGTTTGGTTTAGTTTTTCATGTTCTGTGTAGCTTCTAGTTACAAGTTACTGTAAATTCCATTTGGCTTGGAGCTAAGGACGAGCTCTGTTGTCTGTGTACAAGATTGTTTGTACCTATTGTTTTGAAAATGAAATCCAATAAATCTTTAAACTGGATTGAGTTGCATAAATATTTATTTTCCCGACAAATTCATGTGTATGAAGCGAAGATATCAAGGAGTTGTGAATGATCCTGACACAGATAATACTGTTGTCAAGGCAACCCTGGCATAGATAGGGTACAGCCACATGAGCTCGGGTGGGCCCGATCCCCACATGCCCCAAGGTGGGCAATTGCAGCAGCCACACTTTGGGGCCGGTAAGGAGAGCAGGGTACATGACCCCTCCCCCAGGGAAATCAAGCGGATGGGCTGCTGGCTAATGTCCTGCCATGCCCTGAGGCACCAGCCACACGCACAGGCCCCCATCCCTGGCTGGCCCGCCCACGCCCACCCCCAGCCATGATGTGGAGGTGTGGGAACGGAGACCGCACCTGCTGTTCACCAGTGCTGGCGGGCCTCGCCGTGGAGCAGAGCAGCACAGGGCCCAGGCATACAAGCAGCAGCTCAGTAACCTGAGTTGGGCAGCCTTTCCCAACTTTGGGTAATGCTACTACATCCTGCGTCCTCAGCCTTTTTCAGAGGATGCAGCGTGTAGCAACTAGCTACCTGGCTGCCCACCCTGCCCTGGGGTGAACATCTGGCAGCTGCCGGGTCTCCAAGCCACTGTATTGCGTGGCAACTGCCCAAATTAGGAGGAGGCTGCCCAAATCGGGTTACGGTCTTGTGTGGCTGTATCCATCATGTCATGTTGTTTGCATGGTTTGTGGTGCAAATCGGCATTCCTCACCACTTGTTATTCCTCAGTTGCACTTACATGATGGCTTTGATGATGTAGGGTATTGGCTGCTGTAAAAGAAAAGCTATCAGGGGCTGTCATGACTACTGACCTTTTGAAGAGGGACACCTGTCCTCTGTGCAGTCTTGAGGCATGCTAGAGATCAAACATGGTTCTGGGGCCCAACCCTTTTTCCTTCTGCTTTTGTAGGATCTCTGCATGGTAGCCTTGGATTTCCTATCAGACAGTGAAACCTGCTCTTATCACTGGTGCAGATTTCAGTAAGAGGCCATCTTCATCCTACGCTGAATTTCCATCATATCTTCCTTCCCCACCCACTGCCATATTATATTTGGTTACTGCTGATAACATTCCATGCACAAGGGTCAGCGGACATGCCACCCCAAATGATTTTTGTCCTACCACCAATATTTCTTGTCCATAAAAGGCTTTTCTACTGACTCTTCCCATCCCAATGCATTCTAGACATGTAGGCCCTTTTCTTTTCAAAATCCAAATGAACAAGCCTTGATATCATTGTTTCACTCATGATCAGTTCCTACTTTTATTAGGAAGGCCTCCTCCTTTATCCCCAGATGCTTAATCAGAGCAGGTTTAAGCAGTAGACAAGCCTTGTCAGAGAAGAAAAACTTATAGATAGCATGCTTTTCCCCTTAACCAGGGGGGAGAATGGAAAATGGCATTTGTTTTGTTGTTGTTTAAAGCACTTGCATGCGGGATTACACGGAACTTTGCAAACAGAACAGTACATAAGAGCATAAGAAGTGTCATACTGGCTCTGACTAATAGTTCATCGAGTACAGCATCCTATCTCTAACAGTGGTCACTCTCAATTGCTTTCAAGAAGTACCCAGCAGGTCATAGTGGAGTGATCCATTCCCTGCTGTTCTCTCCCAGCTCCTAACAAGTTGCATCCCCTGACCTACTTGACTAATAGCCATTTATGGATCTATCCTCCCAGTATTTAGGATCTACCAACTCTGCCTCAGCTAAACTTACCTTGCTCCTGGTCACCTGGTTCTATCCCAATTACATCTTACTAAGGATAAAATGTTCACAAAAGTGAATTAGGACCCAAGTCTTTTTTTGCCAGAGTGTCCTAGGTCACTTGGGTAAAAATACTAAAAGTATCTAACAAGTTATTGTGTTGATCCTTTTGACTGAATGTAAAAAAACATCAACCAACAGTTTTATCTCAGAATAATGTCTTATACAGGAAACAAAACAAACATAGGACTCCATTGCCACAAACAACAAGGACAAAACTACAAATGTAATGCAAACGGGGTGTGAACAATTCTCAAGGAAAACCTTAGGCCTTCAAACATGCCCTCTATGGACACTGACTTTGATGAGTCTTATTTGCAAATCTAACACTGAACTTTGCCTGCAAGTTTTCCCCCCATGCTGTGGGCCAGATCCTTAGCTGCTATAAAATGGTGTCACTCCTCAAAAGTTAGCCAAAGTGAAGTCAATGGAGCTGTCCTGATTCATTCAAACAATATCAGAACCTAAATGATCTGCAGTCCTGAACTAATTGTCGGGGGGAAAACAAAACAAAAACAACTAAGACTCTAGATACTCAATTTATTTATTTAACGTTATATGCCACTAACCCAAAGGCTCAGCTTACAGGTCATAAAAACATTAAAATACAAAAACCCTCCCCCACAACCCCCAACAAACCCACCCAATACCATCACCCCTCCCAAACCCCATCCCAACTCCTGCCCACCAAATGCCTTTTCATCTTACACCGTCTCCAGAAAACACCCAATGATACGTAAAATCATAATCTTCATTTATACAAATGGTATTACAAAATTTCTAGTAATTGATACAAATAGTATTAAAAAATTCTAGTAAAATATAATATAAATATAGTAGTGACAATATCAATTTAGGAGGATTAGAATGTTCATGATTTTAACAACGTGTTGGACACACTTAAAGTATAGAGTTGTTGCCATGACTCTAAAATGAAAATAGCAATAAGGAACCGCAAACTAGGAGATGCAAAAGCAATTCTGGGAAATGACCATCATGTTTCCAGTAACTTTTTTTTTTTTTATTAGCATTACCTTACTAGTTTTTTTTTCTTAAACTTGGAGCTTCAGATACTTTTTTTATTTGACAGCTCTGTGGTCATATCTGTAAGAAGTCCTATCTGCCACACTGACGACTGAGATGTAAAACCCCAAAGAAGAGATTAGCTTGTACGCACTGGCATCTAGGAAGTTGTTCATTGCTTTTGCATTACCTAGTTTACAGTTCCTTATTGCTTTTTTCAGCTCTATTGTTACCACCATATTTATCCTCTTACTAGAAATATTTTTTTACTATTTGTATCAAAGACTATGCTACAACCCACCTAAGATTCTTAAGCCACACCAGAGAAGAACCTGTCAAAAATTGATCCTGGCGGCAATTCACACGACTTCAAAGACATGGAAGCACGCAAAGGGTCTGACTAGACTGGCCTGGCTACAAAGGCTGTGGCATATGGTGTCGATGGAGCGTATAACGGCCAGCCTAGAAGACAATCTAAGTAAATTTTATGAGTCATGGTCATCGTGTTGGACAGTACTAACGCAGCAAATTAAGATGGACAAATACACACAATCGACCTGCCTGAAAGACATTTATTAAAGCACCGGGGGGGGGGGGGGGCAGATTGGGGAGAGGAGGGGGGTTAGGAAGGGAAGGTGGTATTACAAGGTGGAAGGTTGGGGGAATCCACACTGGTTACAGAAAGCGGTATTGAACAAGTTTATGTTTATAACACAGCCACTCGGCTATATGTCAGGAAATGAGTGCCAAAGGAAATACAATAATTGTACAGGAAGAAATGGAAAGTTATGTTAATACCATTGTTACAGGAAAATAAAAAAGATAATTAAAAAAAGACTATGCTAAATATTTTTGGATAAACTTAGTCTCTACAGTCTATTGGGTTTTTTGTTTGTTTTTGTGATGCCAAGACTCTATTTTCTACTCTCCTTCTTTACATAATAAATAAAACCTATTGTAAAGCTAGCCCTTCTCTCATGGGGCAGTGTCGGAGAAACAGGAGGTCAAGGCTGGTAATGCCAGACAACAGTTGCGGTTAATCCATTGTTTTCCTGCCTGGTGGATTCAAGGAGCGGATATTCTGCCACTTTGTGCAATTTACTCTGAATGCTATGGTCCAAGAACTGCGGCCTCCCTGGGTCACCAATCAGCACGTGCGTTCCATGCGTCTGGCTGCATTTCCTCAACCAGTGATGAAGACTGTCCGCCAACTGTTGATCGTAAAACATATCCCCTAAAATAATGAGGTCCCAGTTGTCCACCTCCGTGTCAATGATGTTCTTGGTTGTAATCGGGAAGGGATTCAGATTGTTCAGTTCACAGTTTAACACCATGGCCATTCCTGCAACTGAGAAAAAGCACAAGGTAAGTCAGAGCTGACTTTGGAATTCTTTGGAATTTTTCCACCACCACCATCACCCTAACCCTTAGAAATCCTATCAGAGTGATAATCTTTCACAAGTGGTTTCACATGACTCTTGGTGTTTTGAAATGAGGAGGGCTGGGGGCAGTGTCCATGCCATTAAGTGGCACAGCTGTGGAGCAGCCACTCAGCTGGAGCGCACAGGGAAGGATTCTAATGGGCAACTGCCTTGCACTCCCCCTGCCACAGACCATGGGGGAGGGGGAAGTGTGCCGGGCTGGCCTTTGAAATTGACACATCCCAGCATGAGCATGGGTCCCCAGCACTCACGGTCAGTCCCTGTGGCATGCAAAGACTGTGTCCCCCGCCCACAGTGCCTATGAGCAGAGGACATGTCTGCTAGCCTGGGTGACCGCCCCAGTTCATAAAGGCAGGGGATGCATGTGCACCCGTTGCCATGCACGGTGGGGGCTTGTCACACACAATGAACTGTGGCCATGAGTGGGTGCAGAGTGTCTCATGGGAGCACACATTCCCCCGCACCACCTTCAGACGGGCTGTCAATTGAGTGGCTCCTGGGTGGTCAAGCGTGGCAGTATCTTGCTTAAAGACATTCTCTGTTGGGGGTAACCTCTTCAACCTCAGGATAGATCTATCCAGGTATTTTAATGGCTGTCATCACACTGCTGGTGCTTGTCAGGTTCGCTGGCCTTTGGAGGGCTCGCCCTCGAGGGGATCTCCCCCCCCCCCGGCAGCATCAGGGGCAAACCGGGGTTGCCCCGCTCCCTTCGGGGCCGCAGGTTCCGGAGTGATCGGCGGGCCGCCGAGTCAGGGCTTCAGCCGGTGGCCACGTCCCCGATGTCGGGACACAGTCTGGGGCTTTCCCCGCCCCTGCTGCGGCACTCGGAGCGCCTGAGAGCACACACAGGGGCGGGGCCTGGGGCTTATTTCTGAGAGACCGGCCCCTCCGTTTGAACTGCTTGCTCTGCTTGGATTGTGGAACACTTGACCTTTAGAATTGGTGTGCTTGGACCTCCCTTCCCTCGAAACCGGACGACTGCTGCGAGTGCAAGGAATTGGTTACCCTGAGCTAAGTGTGTGTTCCCTTGTTTATCCTCCCGCTTCCCTGGGTTGCTTCCTCCTTCCCTGCGAGAGCGCCCCCCTCTTTCCTTCCCCTGTGGGTTCCCCTTCCCTATCCCCCTGGCACAAACCTTCACATTGCCCCTTATCCTCCTCCTTCCCCCGAGTGTGTGCTGTCCGGGTTATAGGGGCAGACCTTGGCTTCCCAGTTTCACCACGCCCTATGATGATAGGGGTCTGTTCTCTTTAATTAGAGGTGAAGACCCATATTTTATCCTGATGGGCATTCTTCTCGCAGGGCGCGTGCCCCCCTTCCTGGGAATCAGCCTTGGTGGCGTGTGGACCAGGGTGATTGCGTCCCCAATTCCCCCACCCCGGTCACAGTGCTCAAGGTCATGAGGGCAATTAGCACACAAAAAACTCCATTCTTAAGTAGCTGGTGTTGCTACCCCTGTTATCACACATTATTCAAAAGCAAGATAAGCAAGTTGCCAGGAGAAGGATTTTTGGAATCTCTCAGAAGGGAAGCTACTAGTCACATACCTCTCTTAGGTTGAGTCTGAGAAGAATTCCATTGGATGAAACTAAGTCAGTTACTTAGTTCACATCACTTATTTTGCATCACTAAGCAGGTGGAATCAATAACTTTCAGGAAATCTCAAACAAGCTCATGGAATTAGTTTTTCATCAAGCTACAGTGCAGGAGGTACAGAACCCATCGTGGTTTCAATGAGACCCAATCTGGTAATGACAGAAAGCCATTCCCCTAGTACACACATTTGGTTAAAGTTACTGGGCACGTGCCGTGCCTTTTGTCCGCCCTCTCATAGTGTTTGATAAACATTAACCAAGCATCTCAGAGACAGATAAGTACTCTCAGCCCTATTTTTAATTCTACAGATAGGAAAACTTAGGCACTGAGTTAAGTGACTTGCCCAAGTCCAAAGCATTAGTCACTGCTACAGCAGGAAATAAAACCTGTGTCTCCTGACATTGATTTCTATGATCTGTCACTAGCCAGGTTCCTGCTGCAAGACCAGTTCCTCCAGGACAGTGATTCCGCACGAGCACCAGTGAAATTGGTGGGCTTTAAGAAAGTAGAAAAGACCAAAGTGGACGCAGCATCCATACCATATCCTTGTCCCTGGAGATGACTCTACCACCTTCCTAAACAGCTGAAATGTTCTGGCAGGGGAAAGTGTGTGGAGAAGCTCTCATCAATGGACCTACTTATAGAGGAAGATGCTACTCCAAACCAGAGGAGCAGAACAAGGTGCTAATAAGGCAGGCCAAGAGAGATTTTGAAGGGAGGCTTGTTAAAGAGGCAAAAACAAGCAACAAAAACTTTTTCAAATACATCAGAAGCAAGAAGCCTGCTAGGGAGTCAGTTGGGCCATTAGATGACAAGGGAGTAAAAGGGGCGCTCAGGGAGGATAAGGAGATTGCAGAGAAGCTGAATGAGTTCTTTGCGTCGGTCTTCACTGCGGAGGATTTTGGGGAGGTACCCACGCCAGATCCTTGCTTTGTGGGCGAGGAATTGGAAGAGCTGTTACAAATCAATGTGATGTTGGAGGATGTTCTAGGGCAAATTGACAAACTGAATACTAACAAGTCACCAGGGCCAGATGGCATTCACCCCAGAGTTCTGAAGGAACTCAAATATGAAATCGCAGACCTACTGTTAGTAATTTGTAACCTGTCACTAAAATCTGCCACTGTACCCGAGGACTGGAGGGTGGCAAATGTAACCCCGATATTTAAAAAGGGATCCAGAGGCGATCCTGGAAACTACAGACCAGTAAGCTTGACGTCTGTGCCGGGCAAAATGGTGGAAACCATCATTAAGGACAGAATTACAGGGCATGTTGACAAACATGGCTTAATGGGGAAGAGTCAACACGGATTTAGTAAAGGTAAGTCATGCCTCACTAACCTGTTGGAATTCTTTGAGGGTGTAAATAAGCATGTGGACAAGGGAGACCCAGTAGATATAGTGTACCTGGATTTCCAGAAAGCATTTGATAAGGTCCCTCATGAGAGACTCTTGAGAAAATTAAAAAGTCATGGGATAGGAGGTAGTGTCTTACTATGGATCAGAAACTGGTTAAAAGATAGAAAGCAAAGGGTAGGACTAAATGGTCAGTTTTCACAATGGAGAGATGTAAAAAGTGGTGTGCCTCAGGGATCTGTATTGGGACCGGTGCTGTTTAATGTATTCATTAATGATTTGGAAAAGGGTGTTAAGAGTGAGGTGATCAAATTTGCAGACGACACCAAGTTATTCAAGGTAGTTAAAACACGAGCAGACTGTGAGGAACTGCAACAGGATCTTATGACACTGGGTGCCTGGGCATCTAAATGGCAAATGAGATTTAATGTGGACAAGTGCAAAGTGATGCACGTAGGGAAAAATAATCCAAACTATGCGTACACAATGCTGGGTACTAAGCTAGGAGTTACCACTCAGGAAAAGGATCTGGGGGTGGTTGTGGACAATACAATGAAATCCACAGCGCAGTGCGCAGCAGCAGTCAAAAAAGCAAACAGAATGTTAGGAATTATTCGGAAGGGGATAGAGAATAAAACTGAGGATGTCATAATGCCTCTATACAAATCAATGGTGCGACCGCACCTCGAATATTGTGTGCAGTTCTGGTCGCCCCATCTCAAAAAAGACATAGCTGAACTAGAAAAGGTACAGAGAAGGGCAACAAAAATGATCAAGGGCATGGAAGGGCTCCCGTATGAGGAGAGGCTTGGTAGGTTGGGGCTCTTCAGTTTGGAGAAGAGACGACTGAGAGGAGATATGATAGAGGTCTATAAAATCATGAGTGGTGTGGAACTAATAAACAAGGAGCAGTTATTTACCCTCTCAGCTAGTACTAGAACTAGGGGACACTCCATGAAACTCATGGGTGGCAAGTTTAAAACAAATAAAAGAAAATATTTTTTCACTCAGCGTATAATTGGGTTGTGGAATCTACTGCCAGAGGCTGTGGTAAGGGCCAGTACTATAGCTGAGTTTAAAAGAGGTTTGGACAAGTTTCTGGAAGATAGATCCATTAGAAGCTATTAGCCAGACAGGATCAGGGAACACGACGGGAGCCGGGGGAAAACAACAGGGAATGGATCCCCCATTGTCACCTGTTGGGTGCTTCTCCCAAGCCACCGTGATTGGCCACTGTCAGAGGCAGGATGCTGGGCTAGATGGACCATTGGTCTGACCCAGTATGGCACTTCTTATGTTCTTAACAGCCTTAAGAATAAGCCTGAGTGTGTAGAAACAAAATGCACTAGGTTGACAGTACAGGTGTCCTTCAAAAATGGACTTGGGAAAGAAGCATCTTACTAGGGTCGATGTCGCTTGCAAGGACCTGAGATGCGCCACTCATCACAGCAGCTATGGCTGTTGCTCCACAGCCACTTCCAATATCCAGTACGGTTTTCCTTCTGACAATCGCTGGGTTATCAAGAAGGTACCTGAGTTTAAACAGAAAGCTATTGTGAGAACCATGCAGTAAAAGCTCCCCACGTTTGTCATTGCATAGTTAATGTAGAAAAGTCTCTGATGCATTGACTTAACTATGCATGATAGTCATTAAAGAGATATTTATGTATATTTACATGCAAACTTATTCAAATCAGTGGGAGGGATAATGATAACCCACCAGTGGGTGCTTGGAGCTAGAGATATATATTTATTTATTTTATTTTTCAAACTTATACAACGCCGCACTTCCCACAACGGCTCAAGGTGGCTTACAGTTATAAAACAACACCTGTCAAATGTTCTTCCAAATAAAGTTTTCCACTACCTCCAGCAGATGCTCAGGCTCAAGAGAATCTCCCAGGGAATTCCGTAAAACCGGGGCAGCAACCGAGAACACCCTGCTGAGCGCCCCCGTCCCACGAACAAGAGCAACAGATGGAGTCTGCAAGAGGGCGCTCCTGGCCAACCAAGCAGCAAACCACATCCTTTATTATTTGGATTTATCAGGTCACTGTTTATAATCTGAGACAGAGAGCGGTTGTGGTGTTGGCCCCAAATGTAACAGATAGCAACAAAGTAGCACTGAGGACATTTCTTATTGGATCCACTACTGTTGGTGAGAGAAGGTAAGCTTTTGAGCCACACGGGGCCTTTCCTCAGGCATGTAGCAAGTCTGAACTATAGACTGAGCAAATGCAGGACAAGTTTATATAAGAAGGCGATGATGTGGGAGGGAGCAGTTAGAAAAAAAATAACTTGGAAGAAAGCTGTTAGGGAGGGGGGAAAAGATTTCAGGTATTTAAAAACCACTGATAATGGTGTCAGAAATTAAAGGTGATTTCAGACGTCACGTTTTCGGGATTCACCACAGCCAACCTCAGTAAAATGCGGGAGGTGGTGAAAGAGCCATGCACGTCCGTTCGCTCGCATCCAGATGTTCACCACAATCAAACGCGGCCCGAGGTGAATCTATCCACGCTTCGTGAGGGCGGGGCGGGAGAAGGTCCAGAAGTGTGGTGAATGCCCACCATGGTAGAGGTGAATGAAAAGTAACTTCTGAACGGAAACCCCCGGCCACGGTGAACAGAAATGAACACGGGCCGTGGTGACGGTACGCAGCGTTACTGCTAGGCAACCAACATCAAGCGTAACACAGAGGGAGATTTAAAGGGCAGGAAGCAGCAGGGGAACGTGGCGGTGTAGTAGATGGAGGAGGACATGGAGCGGAGGATGGAGCAAGAGGGCGAGGAGGTGGTGCAGCAGCAGCAGCAGCAACAGCAGGAGGGGGAACCCAGCCCAGCGGGGGACACCCAGCAGTTCACGGAGCCTCCCCGGAAGAGGGTAAGGGGCGCAGCTGGGGGGGGGGTCGGAGAAGGGGACAGGAGGGGCACATGAGGGAGGGAGGGAAAACAGCCGACAGGAGCATAACCAGCAGCCCCACTGTACCCCCAAACAGACCAGCATGAGGGCACATGCCCAGGAGGAGGCCGAGGCTGGAAATAGCACCTCGGGTGCTGAGGAGGAGGAGGAAGAGGAGGAGGTAGCGGAGGGGCCAGCACCCCGGCGCTGATACCACAGGGTCAGTGTGTAGTGAATTAATTAGGCTTATTCGAGCATCATACATTAATAAGAACCAAGGAAAATACTGTATACATCTGTAACCATTGGACAACATACTGTATATTCCTTATATGTTTTGTTTGCTTATTATGTGTTTTATTTGCTTGCTTTATGCTTTATGGTAACTTTTAATTTAGATACATTGGATTAATACAAGCCCCTAGGGGAATAGGGTCAGTTTTGGTCACCAACTGCATGTGGGGAGCTTTATGGAAAAGGGGATGTGAACTCACACCGTAATGATACTTCGGCCGAGGAGGCTCAGGCAGTGGGCACAGATGTAAAGGACATGGATGTACATGTCTTGGAAGATGAACTATTGAGGTGGCTTAAGGTGCTTAAAGACAACAAGGCCCCTGGCCCTGATGGGTTAACAGCGGAAGTATTGAAGGCAGCCCCACAGTGGTGGGCTTCAATCCTCTGTAAGGTCTTTAATGGTATCTTGCGGAGTGGGTTGATTCCACGGGCATGGGGTCAAAGCTGAATTGTCCCTATTTTTAAAAAAGGGAATCGAAGTGACCCAAGCTGCTATCGGCCGCTAAGTTTTCTCCCGGTGGTGGGGAAGCTCTTTTCATCAATAATAGTTGAGCATTTGAGTGAGTGGGCCGAAACTAGGGGCCTAATCCCTAAAGAGCAGTTTGGCTTCAGAGCCAAAAGGTCAACGACGGATTGTGCCTTCATTGTCACTCATTTGGTCTCTAAATATACTAAGATCAAAGCGGGGATGCTCTTTTTGGCCTTTGTAGATTACACAAAGGTCTTTGATTCGATCCCCCGAGATAGGCTTTGGGTAAAGCTGCAGCTGCTTGGGACTGACCAAATACTGGAAGCTATTCATGATAACAATTTTGTCAGAGTTAAAGATCATTCCCGAACTAGTAGTGCTCCGATTCATATACAGAAGGGGGTTCGACAGGGTTGTCCCCTGCCCCCCCTTCTTTTCAACTTATATGTTGCTGATTTGGTATCGGCACTCAGGAGCATCAGCTTTCACCCGCCAAAAGTCGAGGATTATCCGCTACAAGTAATTCAATATGCGGGTGACCTGGTTTTATTCTCCCAAACGGAAAAGGGCTTAAAAGCTGCCCTTACAAAATTAGTAGAATACTCTTCGCTTAATGGACTACAAATTAATGCTGCCAAGTTAAAAATTCTTGTAGTGGGAAATAAATTTCGCTTGCAAAAGTGGAGAATTGCAGGCCTGGAGATTGAAGGGGTGAAGGCCTTCTCTTATTTGGGGGTCTGCTTTACAGTAAGGGCTACATGGTTACACCATATTAACAACAGAGTTCGGGTGGCGAGGGCCACTGAGAAGGCCCTTTTGAAGGCGTATAATTTTTCTTTTGGTATCACCATTGTATCTATGTTGAAGTTTTTCAAAGCCAAAGTACTACCAATGTTGACCTTTGGCGCCGAAATAATGATGGCCCCAGACGTGGTGATGTTGGAACGAGTTCAAAATCTTTTCCCGAGGAGGATTCTGGGGGTAGGACCCAGTATACCCGGAGCTGTGATGCGGGCTGAAACTGGTATGCTTTCAACTGAGCATCATGTTAGGCTGCTGTTTCTTAGGTATTGGAGCAGGTTGCTGGTATCACCCCCAGACTCCTTGCAAATGCTCTGTTTGATAGAACAGCTCATGCATGAGGGAGCCAGGGTATATCCTTGGCTAAGATATTTGGCTACGTTACTAAGCAGACAGGACCTTTCTTTGCAGTTTTTTCAGGGACGTTCCATCGCAGAGATAAGACAAATTATCACACAGAGATCTAAAGACACAGCTATGCAGGAGGATATTTCTCGTTTGGGGGAATGGAGAGTTGCACCTAATTTAGAGAGAGATAAAATCATGTTTAGTAGGGAACCCTACTTAGATATTTTAGGAAAGAGGTCTGTGAGACGACTCTATACTTTGTTTCGGTTTCAGTTGCTTGATACTGCTGTGGTGGAGGGCAGCTATGCAAGGATCCCGTATGATGATCGCAAATGTTTATGCTCCCTGGATGAGGTGGAATCGGGTGAGCATGTGGTGTTGAGGTGCCCTTACTACTCACAGTTGAGGGAGACTTGGATAACACTGCTATTAGTGGGAAAGGGGCCATATTTTGTAGAAGCCTTTACTTTCTTGACAAACTTAAAGCAACCTCATCATCTGCAGGCAATGACTGCTTTTTTGTCGCTGGCTCAGAAAAGGAGGGCAGCAATACAGGACCATTTCAATACACTGAAAGCTAAAAGAAAGGAAAGAGCTAGCTTGGGTGTAGCTGAATCAGGGATCTAAGACATGTCTAACTAAATATGTACGTCAATTCCAAGTAGGGGAGCATTTGTTGGCTTGAGTGGGCTACGTGGTTGAATTGAAGCAATGTTATCCCCTGATATTGGATTTTACGTATTTTGATTTTAATAATTTATTATCTATTTATTATTTTACCTTGATTGGAATTGTAGATCTTATATAGTATGGATGTTTTCCCACGTTTTGTTTATGTCTATGTTAATGTTTATGGTTATGTTGTCCTTGTTTGGTCATGTTTGTTTGTTATATGTGTGCCATGGCGAGAGCCAGTGCTAATAAAATTGAATTGAATTAGATACATTGGAAATGTAAGTTATGAGGAAAAACAGGGTGAGAGAGAGAGAGAGAGAGAGAGAGAGAGAGAGAGAGAGAGAGAGAGAAGAAAATATGTAGGTGAAAGGTAGATGTTATGGTACTGACAGGGATGCATTCTTGTCAGCCATAAAGAGAAGGCCCAGAAGGAACAGAACTGGCAGGGACTGGTTGTGCTGAGGTTTTGTACATCAAAGGGAAAACAATAAACAAGAGAAGATTACAGGGAACAGATAAGGGTTGAGCAATGCATGATCTGGTCAGACGTCAAGACGCCTTGGAGAAAAGGGGGTTTGGGTAATCCACAGCCAAAGATTAGGTTTCCCCTCCGGAGGGAGGGGCAGGCAGGATCATACTGGTCAGGACATCCCACAATAACAATGACTAAGCAGAAAAGACCCCAAATCTGAATAGCCAATGGGAGAACTTTCTAGGCTTAGCTCTAACAACCCCACACCTTGGATACTCATAAGGCAGTCACTGTATAAAAGGACCAGATCTAGACAGGGAAGTTGCCTTGCATGGTACCCTCTGACCGGTTGGTCAAGTAACAGCCGCAGTTGAGCGATGCTTGGCCCTTTCCGACGCTCTCAAAGGCTGTGAAAAGCCAGAATCCAGCAGCTAGGTTCCTAGATACACCTCGATTGGGCCCCCGCCCTGCCTCTCCTCTCGAGACCAGACCTGAGACCTCTGACGCGTAAGAACTCATATGTATGTACTTATGTGTGTTTGCTTGCTGTTAGAGTAGGTGAAGGTTATTGCCATATGCAAGTGTATTGTTGGTGCTATATTGTTGCTCTATTTTCAGTTCTTTTATACTGAGACTATAGAAATAAACATCTGTCTATTTAAAGGACTTTGCAATCTGTCTCGTAGTGTCTCTGCCCAGATCCCAGAATTGGAGCTGCCTGCCAGGGGTCTATGTCCTGTCCCTGGTAGGATTGATAGAGAACAGTTCCAATTTAGAACAAGTGGGGGCTCCAGGAGACCCATGACCTGATAGCTAGCTGGGTGACATCAGAAATGCAGGCAGAGCTGGCTGTCAATGCCAGGAACGAGCAGGTGTTCGCCCAGATAGCCACGGAGATGGGGGAGGCAGGATACGAACGCACGCCCACACAGTGCCGGACAAAAATAAAGGAGCTCAAAATGGGCTTCAAGGACATCACTGACAACAACCAGAGCTCAGGGCGGGCGACACGTGCCTCCCCCTACATGGATGCACTAAGCCGGGTGCTGCATCGTAAGGGCTCCGTAATCGCCCGGCACCCAGTAGGAGGGGGCGCCCGGGAGGAGCGGCCCGCCCAGGATGACCCCCCCCCCTTGCAGCCGCAGGTACAGACCCAGGCCCAGCCGCCGGCCACCTACACCAGGGATGAGATGCCCAGCACCTCGGGCACATGCCCCCGACGCTCCCCCAGCCCTACGTCGGGAGAGCCCACACACGCCCCTGATGACTCCGATGAGGTGGAGGGGGAGGAGGAGACAGTAACCCTGACCCTCATGCCCTGGAGACCGGGAGACCGGGCGGACACCAGCCCAGCGACCGGCCGGGTACACTGTCACACGGGTGTTCCGGTTATCTATTTGGTTATGCGGAAGCACAATAATAAATATTACACACAACTGTTTAGTGTCAGGAGCTTTATTCAATGCAGGCAAGGTGCCACAGCAGCAGCTGTGTGGCTGCATGCACTGTGCGGTCGTTGGTATGAGGGTTCACGGCGACGAGGGCATCAGGGAGGGACAGGACAGGTGCTCTACGTGACGTGCCAGCACTGACCTGATGCGCTTCGCATAGCAGTACTCGCGGGGGTTCGGCACATCGGCATACAGTGCTACCGGGCCGGGCAGGCGGCGAGAAGGGGGGTTGTTAAGAGCTGCCCCGTCGGACTCGCATATGTTGTGGAGGACACAGCAGGCTCCTATGACGAGGGAGGAGGTCTCCACCGAATACTCCAGCCGGCTGGTTAGGCAGCGCCAACGCTGCTTGAGGGCACCGAAGGCCCTCTCGATCATGGTGCGTGCGGCGCTGAGGCATGTGTTGTACCGATGCTGAGCTGGGGTGACGGCCACAGGGAACACCTTCATCAACCATCACTTCAGAGGATATGCCGGGTCACCAATGATGCATGGGGACATCATCACCCCCTCAATGCGGGTCATACGCATGTCAGCTAAGTCCCCCCTGTACATGCGGGCAAACAGCGGGGAAATGGTGAGGATGCGAGCATCGTGGCTGCGGCCTGAGTGCCCGGTGAAGATGTTGGTGAAGCGCCCCCTATGATCCACGAGGCCCTGGAGTTGTAAAGAGTGGTATCCATGCCAGTTGATGTACTCGGCATCATCATCGTCCGGGGGACGCAGGATCTCAAAATGGGTGCCATCGATCGCCCCCAGACAATTGGGGAAGCCCAGTTCCAGGAAACACTCCATTACGGTGTCCTGATCCACCAGCTGTATCACCCGCTCCATGAGCACCCCCTCCATGGCTTCACAGACATCCTGCACTATACATGCAACTGTAGTGAGGCCCACCCCAAAGTGCTGTGCAACAGAACGGCAGGAGTCCGGGGTGGCCAAGACCCACACAGCTATGGCGACCCGCTGAGGCACAGGAATGGGTTCCCGCAGATCGGTTCGGATGGGCTCTAGCCAGTCTCGCAAACGCTCAGCCAGTAGCATGAGGGTTTGCCTCTCCATCCTGAAGTGCCTGATCCAGGTGGCATCATCCCAATGTGTCAATACCCTCTGCCACCACTGACGAGTCCTCAGAACGGCCCATGTGTGCCTCTGGATGGGCATAGCAAGCTGCAGAGCTAGGTATCTGGCAGCCCTCTCCCAGGCACCCCTGGACAGCAGGGCCCTGTTGCCAGCGGGAAGGTTGTGTGCCCCGAGCACCGGCGCGCTGTAGGCCATTCCGAGACACCATGCCATGCCCAGGGCAAAGAGTTGGCCAGCCCTTCCGGTGATGTGCCGTGTTTGTGCCATCAACCTGGCTATGTACCACTGGTCCACGAGTGTTCATTCACGGTTGTCTATGATGACCCCCACGAGTGCCACATGCTCCCAGTACCACTCGGTGATCGCCTGGAGCAGGGACAGGTCAGCGGCAAGCTGTGTGCGATCCATCGCAGCAGTTGTGGCTGCTCTGTTGGGTCGGGCCGTGGCTGGGATATATATGATCGCCACCGCCCCTGTCAATGCACCTGTGCCGGCTATACTTAACACTCTGAACCCACCCCCACCCCCTGGCCCATTGGGTGCGCCCTGGTGGCTGCACTGCCCGTTTCCGAAGGGCTTGCGTACCTTTTGCTCTGTCCCCTGAATTGGGGAACCACCACGTTCGGTTTTGAGGTGCAGGGGTTCCCTTTGTTGTCGGTGAGAACCCCTGGTAGCGTATGCAGGTCGCCATTCGGGGTGCCCTGTTCAGCCTCCCACCCACCCCTACCCCCCTGGGAATGGGGTGTATGTTCCCGGTTCTCTGGGTCTCCATGTACGTGCCCTTGATGGCGTTCCTATATCATCTGGCATGTGTGTATCCGTAGGGCTGTCTGGCCTTGAATGCCAGCAGCTGTGCTCTGTCCACTCCCTTCGTCTCACTCCACAGTAGGCCCATTGTTCCCTGGCTGCCGTTATCGTTGGCCTTGACGGCCCCCGTCTGCCTGTGCAACCCCCCTGCCCCGCATCCCATGTTGCCCCTACGGCTGCTGCGGCTCAGACCCTCCGTGATCTGAACCATGGCAGCAGCATCTCAGCCAGAGGTCCTGCTCGGCAGCTCCGGGGGCTCTGTCCGGGCCTGGACCGCCCATGAGAGCATGGCCCTTTGCGATCTGTGGCATTCACCCATCATTCAGCGCTGCCTTGGCTCCTTGCCCACCCAGTCAGATGCCTATCATTGCTTGAGCTTTGGAATGCTTCGCTTCGGCTATATTGTGACTGGTGATGAATGCCGCGTGCATTGTGAGGAGCTGGGGCTCAGCCCCTTTCCTGAGGGACGCCTACCATCCACTCAGGGGGGCCTTGCAGTGTGGAGTCCCACCGAGACAGCCTCCACCCTGTGCGTGTGCCTTCCCGGGATATGCGACCTGCCTGGATGAGGGTGGCCCAGCCATGCCCATGTCCTACTTCATCAGCGTGCAGGGTGCATGTGGGTACCCACGCTCCCGCGGGGCTGCCTACTACCGTCTGCTGGAGCTGTCCCACCTGCCCTGGCCTCCAGCTGCTGATTATGGCATGCCTCCCCCCTTTGGCCCAGAGCTGGCAACCCTGTCGGAGATTTGCAGCCGCTCTGATGTGCAACTCGGAATGAGCTGTGCGGATCCCTTCGAGTCCTTCTACCTGATCTGCTTCCACATGGCCGCCCGGGGCTTCTGCCGGGGTCTGTGGCAATGGCCCCGCTATGTGCACCTGCTGACTTTACAGCCACCAGCATCCGATGGTAGCCCCGGCAGCAGTGTCTAGGGAGCGACAGCCACTTCTGACAGCCGGGTGCCTCCTCTGCGCTTTCCTTCTGCATGTGGCCTGTGTGTTCTGGCCACCGCCTTATGTCACCTTGTGGACTGCTGGACCCCGTGACCCGCTTCCACACGCCTCTCACCCTATCGCCTTGGCCTTGCGTCCTCAGCTCAAGGACCCTTCGAGTGGCATCCTGTGGACTTGTCGCTGGGAGCCCTACGTCTCCGAGAGCTACCTCCCCCACCCTTGCGCCCAGCACGTCTGCACCTGGACCTGTTTGCCACGGTCTGGGGGGATGGGGATGCTCCCTCGCCTTGGTGCCCCCCCCTCCCTGCTTAGGGCCCGCACCCCCTTGCGGTGTCCCTGCTCGTTTATCCTCTGGCTCCCGCGCTGTATGCTTTATTGCTGGCCCATTGCAGCTTGTGCACACAATAAATGCCTGCTGTGCTTCACTGTGCCTGTGCTGCCTCCTTGCTGTTGTGGCTGCCTGGGTCCCCCTTCCACTTGCCCTTGTACCCCAGCCACCTCTCTCCCTGCTGGTGGTCAGTCCGTGCCGGCCCCTGCGGGCCCCCCCTCCTCCCGTGCACCCTGGCAGTCAGGGGTTTTCCTATGTGCCTTGGGTGTGTGCCTCCCTCCGCCCCCTTGCTCCACTCCCCTTTGTATTGTGGTTGTGCTGCCTCGTGTATGTGTGTGCGCTTCTGATTTTGAGGTGCGCGCGCCTTCTGTGCAGTCGCTATTTGGAAGCGCGACTCGTGCTGCTTCACCCTCCGGCCCCTCCCTACGTGTTTCCCTTCGCTGGGCGGGACCCTCCGCTGTCTTTGGCTTCATTTGTCCTCCGGCAGCCATGTTTGAATTTGCGTGACCCCGTTGCATTGTGGGGCTCTCACTGCAGGAACCCACTTCTGTTGGGTTTCCCCCGGGCCGTGGTCTCTCCAGGTAACCCCGGGCAGTGGTGCCACCCCTGTCACGTCTGTTGGGGCCGCGCGGCTCATCACGGCCCGCGGTGACTCAATTGACACCGGGGTGGGATTCACTGTGGTGACTCTCACCACTTCACGTCTGAAATCACCCTAAGAATCAACCAATTAATCTGCATTTGTCACTATCAATTGATACTTGGTATCTTGATACCAAGATGCTGCCCTGAGGGTGAGATAAAAACGTAAAAAATAAACTGATAAATGAATATTTGTGTGTGTAAGAAGAGATGCTACCAAGTAAAGTCCTGGAAACCCAGTGGATGATGAGATTTATTCTTCAGTTATTCCCACAAAATGGGAAGTATGGCCTTCCTGGTCTGTGGCTATTCCAAGATCGCACAGGAATATAATTTATTATTAATTATTTTTTAATTTTTATTGTATTTATTTATATGATACCACCTGCGATGTGCCTGGTACTGAACAATCATGTACTAGAGGCAGGTCCCTGCCCCATGGCACTTACAATCTAGGATGGACAAGAGATGAGAAGCAAGGGAAAGGGGAACACTGGGAGAGATGGAGTTGAGAAGTCACTGGTGTATGTGACTCTGAAAGATAGGACAGCAGAAGGAGCACCAGGGAGCAAACTGCAGGGGTGAAGACAGAAGGGAGAGGATTTGAGGAAGGATTCAAAGGTTGGAAGGGAGCAGGGAGGGTATTCGGCATAGTGGGAAGCTTGAGAGACAAGGAAAAGATGCTTTAGGGAGCAGGAGACTGGGTGGGTGAGGGAGAAGGCATTGAGGCAAGTTCTCAGGCGGGAACAAGCAGAATACGAGGGCAGAAAGACAGGGGGGAGCAAGGCCATGATACGTCTGGGAGATGAAAACAAGGAGTTTGTGCTGGATGTGAGGGAGGAGAGGGAGACAGTGGAGGGAGAAGAGGAGGACTTCAGCATGATCAAAGCAGCAGACGGGTTAGGTAGATGACATTATTATATTATTTTATTAAGCATTTATATAGCGCAGCAATGTACCTGGCACTTTGCAATTGTAAGAAAGAGACACAGTCTCTGCCACAGCGGGCTTACAATCTAAGAGAGACAATCTAAGACTGTAAGCCCGCTGGAGGAAGGGATAATCTACCTTAGCTTGATAGATTGATTTAGTTTTATTTCCTGCCCTACCCCGAGACTCAGGGCAGCTCACCAAAAATACATAAAATACAAATACAAAATACACAATTAAACCCCCACAGATCTAAAAACACCCTCTTTGCTCCCCACCCCTCCCAAATCTATCCCTGCCCATTAAATGCCTGGCCAAATAAAACGGTCTTACGCTGCCTCCGGAACACATTCAAACTAGGGCTTCGGCGAACCTCCAAGGGAAGGGAGTTTCACAGCTGTTGGGCAGCCACCGAGAAGGCCTCTCTGCAGACCTGAGTTGTATGAAACTGGGCCAATGATGGAACTTGCAAGAAGGCACTGTCGGCAGATCTTAAGGGCCATGAAAACAAGGAACATACGGAGAAAGACGGCCCTTCAGATATGTAGGGCCCAAACTGTTTAGGGCTTTAAAGGTCAATACCAGCACCTTGAATTGTGCCTGGAATGCTATGGGCAGCTAGTGAAGACTCTTAAACACTGGTATAATGTGCTCCCAGCAACCCACCTCCATCAAGAGGTGGGCTGCCGCATTCTGTACCAGCTGCTGCCCCCAAACAGTCTTCAAGGGCAGCCCAATGAAGAGTGCATTGCAAAAGTCCAGCCTCGAGGTAATGAAGGCATGTATGACAGTGGCCAAATCCATGTTGGAAAGAAAGGGACGCAGCCTTCTTACCAGATGGAGTTGGAGAAAGGCACTCATGGCCACAACCACAACCTGACCTTCCAGGTGCAGCTGAGGATCCAGGAGCACCCTGAGGCTCTGCACCTGAGTAGTGAAGGGAGGCCAAACTCCATCAATGATGGAAGTCCCAATCTCCCCCAGGCCACAGGGCCGGCCAACCATCATCACCTCTGTCTTGTCTGGATTCAGCTTCAGACAGCTCACCTGCATCCAGTCCCCAATAGCTGCCGGACACTGAGTAAGCACCAAGACTGCAGGGTCTGGGTCAGATGAAAGGGATAAGTAGATTTGGGTGTTATCCACATATTGATGATAGTGCACTCCAAATCTATGCACAATCTCACCAAGGGGCCTTAGATACACATTGAACAGGAGAGGAGATGGAATGGAGCCCTGCAGGACCCCACAAAAGAGTGAGGGGGGGAGGCAGAAGAAGAACAATCGCCCATCACCATGGCACTTGCTGAAACCTCCCCGACAGGAATGAACGGAACCACTCTAGAGCCATTCCGCGAATCCCTGCCAGGTCCCACAGTCATGTCAACAACGCCTCATGGTCAACTGTATCCAAGGCTGCTGAAAGATCTAAAAGGATCGGAATACAATATCCCCTGCCAATCTCTTGGTAAAGACTTTCGACCAATGCCACAAGCGCAGACTCAGTGCTATACCCAGAACAAAGCCAGACTGACATGGGATGGGTCCAGGAATCCGATTCCAACTAGATGTCTCTGCAGCTGCCTGGTAACCACCTGTTTAGTAACCTTCCCTAAAAAGGTCCCCTAGATCTGGGGACACTCCGAAGAGCAGGGGCATTTGCTTGGAGGCCCAGTATTGCTGTGAATTCCCTGGCAGCACTACTCTCTCTCCAGTGAATGTCTAACGTAGATCTGGAAGGGCCTCCAAGAAAAAAACCCAGAACTTCTGGTTTGCTATTTGTATAAGCTGCATTGTAACTGGATGGCTCTCTCCTGTCCTAATGCAAGTGGAAAGTGGTAAAGTTCAAATTTGTTTTCTAAATACCTTGACACCAGCGAAATTGTTCTTAATATGCCTGTAATCACAACGATTAAAAAAGCAGTTAGAACTTGAAGGTTAATCCATCTAAGGAAACAGCTCGCACCACTGGGCTGGTTAAACAGTTATCTCAATTCCCACCGTGAAGGGTAGCTGAAACTGTGTTAGAGGAAAACTTAATTTAGATGCCATGTTGGAAAAGTGAGGCACCATTTGGTGAATTCAGCAAAAAAATTCACACAGAGGATGCTAAACAAAGCAACTTTATTAAATGGTGCTGGTGAGTTATTATTATTATTATTATTATTATTATTTAGCATTTATATAGCACCAGTGATATACCTGGCGCTTTACAAAGAATAAGATAGACACGGTCCCTGCCTGAGAGCTTACAATATAAAGACAGAGGGAGGGGAGACAGGGAAGGGGGAATAGAGGGAGAGACAAAGGATGCAACATTCAAAAGGATGTGGGAACTCAGGTACATGTTCTTGGCTTGGTTGCAGTAGCTTGGGAGTTTACAGATAACAGGTGGGGGATAATCCTGGGTGAGGATGGTTAGCAGGAGTTAGGAAGGGCGGAGCAGAAGAGGTGGGTTTTGAGGAGGGACTTGAAGGTGTGGAGGGTGGGGGCAAGGCAGTTGAGGGCAGGGAGGGAGTTCCAGGCATACGGGGCAGCGAGGGAGAAGGGACGAAGGCGGTTGCAGGAGCAGGGGAGGCATGGGAGGGCGAGGGAGGGGATGGAAGAGGAGCGGAGTGCTCAAGCAGGGGTTCGGAGGGAGATCAGGGCAGAGAGGTAGAGGGGAGCGAGGTTGTGAAGGGCTTTGTAGGTGAAGACGAGGAGCTTGTGCAGAATACGCTCAGGAAGAGGGAGCCAGTGGAGAGAGGAGAGGAGAGGCTGCACATGGTCAAAGCAACGGGCTAGGTGGATGATCCTGGCAGCAGAGTTTTGAACAGAGATAAGGGAAGAAAGATGAGAGCAGGGAAGGCCAGCAAGGAGGAGGTTACAGTAGTCGAGGTGTGAGATGACTAGGGCGTGGATGAGAGTTTTGGCAGAGGAGACAGAAAAGGGCGGATCTTGGCAACGTTGTGGAGGGAGAAGCGGCAGGATTTGGCGACAGAATCAATGTAGGTTTTGAAGGTGAGGTGCGAGTCGAAGATGAAGCCCAAGCTGCGGGCTTTGGGGACAGGGAGGATGGAGACCCCGTCAATGGCAATTGACAGGGAAGAGGGAAAGGAAGGATTGGGAGGAAGATAAGGAGTTCAGTTTTCGCCATGTTCAGTTTGAGTTGGCGTTGAGACATCCAGGCGGAGATATCGGAGAGAGAGTTGGTGAGACGAGCTTGAAAAGAGGGAAGGAGTGGAGTGATAGAGTTGAGTGTCATCAGCGTATAGGTGGTATTGGAAACCATGGGAGGCAATGAGTTTGCCTAGAGATTGGGTTTGAATAGAGAAGAGGAGAAGGCCAAGGACAGAGCCTTGGGGAACCCCGACTGAGAGGGGTAGGGAGGAGAAGGGGGAGGAGTTAGGAAGAGATACACTGAAGGAGCGGTCAGAAAGGTAGGAGGAGAACCAGTCAAGGACAGAGTCCCGGAATGCAAGGGCCGCACAAAAGTTGGGGACAAGGGCACACTCAGGAAGAGAAGGGTCCAGATCATGGATCTGTGACCTATCCGTGTGTGCATGCATGCCCTCATCTCTGCTCCCTTTCCCCGGAGCTCGGTATTTCAGTACTTGGGCGTAGGAACTGGATCCAAGGACTGGAAAAGGTCCAAATAAAACCTAACCATAGGCCGCATTTGCCCCCCAGGCCTGAGTTTCCCATACCTGGCATATGCAGTCTCCCAATAATAATGGGGCTACAAGGAGGTAGGTTGGCTAGCTTAGATCTTATATCCAGGGACTGGACAGATTTTCAGTCTCAGCCCCTCCTCCAAATCCAGGCATCTTCGCCTCTGCCTGCCTGTTTGCAGCCCGCACACTTTATACCCACAAAGGTTATCTACACATGCAGCTTTCTTTGATAGTTTCCCCTTTTTCTCGGAAATCCCCTGGGCTAGGGCATGACAATCTGATGAATGTTCTCTAGTGCCAGCTACTTCAAACGGCCTTGAGCATTAGTCTATTTACTCTTTCAATTCCTCTCGTCTTGGGTTATCTGTTTAATATAACTGTTTGTCCCCATCATTTAATCATTTGCCAAGCCTCACATTTCCGTTGGGAAAGCAAGTTTCCGGGTCAGATGTTTTCCAGCTTGTTTTGTTCAGGTCGTCCTGACCCATGTAGTTAACAAGGACAGTTCCCCTTCTGGGTCCAAAATGCAGAAAATAGCAGTTGGGGGAGGCAGCAGCTCTCATACCCCATACAGCAAACAAAGCCATTGGATGCAGAGCATGAAGCACTCACCGGATTGATTGTTATATTTATTTAGAGGGTTCCATTGAGTCTTTTGAAAAATCCTGCACCAGCAGCGGCGCAAAGTTCCGCCATCCTCCTGATTTGGAGGCAGAGAACTGAAACTGGTCACGTGGCACGGGTTTGTCCCTCTTGTAGCCATTGCCAGTTTTTACCTCTTCTCTGCCACTTGCTGGTCGAACCAGAGAACATGGGTGAAAAGAGGCATGCACCTTAACCTCGCTTTAACACTGCTTTAACGTTTCTTATGCATGTTGCAGGGCTGCATAGGGCACCAATATAGCCCTGCAACATGCATAAGAAATGCTAAAGCAGCGTTAACACGGAGTTACATGCATGTCAGTTTTCGCCCTTAAAGAAGCAGAATTTTCTTCTCCAGACTTTTCCCCTTTTCCAGGTTACACAATTCCTGATGTTCCAGAGTCAATGTACAGTATAGCCTTCTCTATTCAGCCAGTCTAGATCCAGCTCTTCCTCTGTTCTTGACATGCTTCGCCCTTTCCTACCCAGACATTTCTCTTAATCTGGACAAAGATCATGTCCAGAATTGGGAGGTTCTACTGTAGCCGGTACACGTCAGATGGTGAAATGCCAGAGAATCAGCTACCTTTGCCATCCAAACATTTAGGTGGAGGAAGCATCATGTGATCATAAAATGTATTATTTATTTATTTCAATTTCTAAACTGACCTTTTCTCTAAAGACTCAGGGTGATGTAGAACTCTCAAAATAATTACAAAGTAAAATCCCTATTAATACCCCATAAAAATATTTTTAAATCCCTGAGAAGCCCTTCCCCATGTAGAGATTAGACTAGCTGCTATAGTATCTAACTGACATCAATGGGACACCTCCAGGGCACGTGATTTGCTGCTAATGTCTGTAATCCTCAGTCTGATGCTATTGGGTAACAGAATATTAAATCACTCATAGTTTAGATGCAACTTCAACATGGCCTAATTTTAAAAAAAAATGAAAATAGTGATTTTTGCTTTCCTGAAAACAAAAGCAAGTTCCTAAATGCAACCATTGGCTATACTAAGTCACTTGCATTTTCTGGTTCTGGACACACTGATAAGTGAATGCAATCCCTGATTTTCAGTTCAGTCCATGAAGATAGCTAGATGTTTGGATGCAGTTCTAAAATGTGATTCCAAGGGTATTGGGAGCTACTGAATAAATATGGGAGTGTTCTTTCAGTTAATCCCAACCTTTTCCACACAGAGATGAAGTTGATCAAAACTGATCTTTTGAGCAAGGAAACAGCTCCTGAAAGTCTGAAGGCAGCTGATTCCACTAAATTCTATCCGCATTTATCAAGACTTCTGAAATTGGAGTTTACCTTCCCTGTTGGCACAGCCACCTGTGAAAGGTCATTTTCTGCCATGAGACATATTCAAAACTGGCTAAGATCTACAATGGGCCAAGAGAGAATGTCCAGTTTGTGTTTATTGAATGGTGAAAGTGACATTTCCAGAGATATTAATCCTGAGTCTGGCTGGACCTTGCTTTGTTGAACTGGAATGATAGGTTTGTTGTTGTGCATTTGTTGTTAATAAGAAATATTAGGCATGATATTTTTTTGTTAATTTATCGCTAATAAAAAATATAAAGCAAGCATTTAACATGTCCAGAGTTTTTGTATTAATCGTATGCTCAACAGCAGGCCCTAAAGAGTGCAATTAAACCTTATTACAGAGGTGCTCGCACACAAGACCCCAGCCTGCATGCCAGCAACACCATTTTAGTCTCCCCAAATGCAAACCTCACCAGCCGCCTATGGTTGGCTTTCCTCCCAGTGGGAAATGCTTGAAGCTTTGTTGCTTGCTGCGATGACTCATCATGAATGTGACAGATTAGAAGCTGGGAATCAAGGACAGCAACTACATGCCAGGCAGACAGAATGGCACCCAGCTTCTAATGATGGGAACACTGTGAAATAAGTTTAGGAAAGACAAGGGAGGGGCGACTAGGGAGAGGGGAACACGGAGAGACAAGGATACATTCATGAAGAAAGAAGCCACAGGTGCACGTGCTTAACTTAGTTTGAGAGGGAAAAGGGACCCTGAGTGAAGGATGGAAGAGGAGGTATCAGTGACGGGCCTGTGGGGATGAGGAGGCAGGGAAAGCCTGATGGCAGAAGTGAGTTTTCAGGAGGGATTCGAAGGTTGGGAGAGAAGAAGCAGAGTGAACACATTTATGTAATCACTCTTCTGCAGATCTACACTCAGGGGTGGTGTAAACAAGTGCACCTTAGTGTTTGCTTGTGGCAGCGTCCTGCGGTAGCAGCATCCCCAGAACAAAGAGGGTCGTTTACTACTCCTCTTGGCAGGAAGTGATTGGCCTGTCCTATTGGAACAGCTTGTTGGTTTTACAGTCAGTTATGCCATATGCTGCTGCAGGAGTGAAAACTTCATGGTTACCAACAGGGACAACCCTTGGGACCTTTCATTTGCAAAATCACCGGGGTCCCCAAACAGTGGGTCATGACCCCCCGTGGGGTTGTAATCCAAAAAGATATCCGATATACGTTTAATGTCTTTGTTACTGTCTGGAGTTGCAGGTTGATATTTAAATCTCAAAATGGGATCCCTAAGGTAGGAAGTTGGCAAGCTACTGCTCTGCCATTGGAACTAAAGGAGAATCACTGTGTGAGAAGGCTCAAGTATTCCAAAGATTTTGCTTGTGTGAGCCCATTTGGAGACTTAAACCTAATTCTGTGGCCCAGACAAAGACAATGTATCACTATTCTCAAGACTGTGACCTCATCCGCAAATGGTGTGACCTCATTCAGGGTCGTGGCCCACAGTTTGGGAACTATTGGCCTAAGGCCACTAGAGAGGCATCATGGCATCAACAAGCAAGCCTCCTGCTCTCTTCAGGAGGAGGCAACAGTAACTACACAGGCAGGGATCCATGTTCACTGCATTTCCCCCCTTGCCAGCAGTGGGGTAAACGCAGTGAAGACAAGACCCTGTATACAGCGAGGGGTCATTGTATTCTTTACCTGGACAGGGCTTGGCCTCCAGGCCAGTAGATTGCCCAGAAAGGGTCACTGAAGGGCCACAAGTCAGTTTTCTCCTTCCAGAATCGGCAGCACGGTGTCAGAAGCCGTAGCCGTATTTCTGGTGTGAGGTGTCCGTGGCTAGTGACTTCTGTGTTCTCCTCCAGAAACGCTCTTATCTCAGGATTCAGGAAACTTCCTTGAGTCCTATGGTAGCAGCACCCCCAGAACAAAGAGGGACATCTACTGCTCTTCTTGAAAGCTTTCGGGAAGATGCCCCCACGGCAAAAGGATGTAAGCCATCTCCAGGACACCATGTCTCCCCTCTTGGTAATGTCTTTCCTGAATGGAATTCAATCAACCTACCACATAAAGGTTTGTCTGTAGGGAGGCAAAAGGGTGGGGCAAAAAATTACAAATAGTTTGTTCTTGGTAGTGATGGTTTCAATTCCTGAAACCAAAAGGATTTTCGAGGGTTTTTTCATTATACAATGACATTCTGCACAAAAGGACAGAGTTAAGGCATCGAAAAAAATGTTCCTAGGTGAGTTATGATAATAAATAAATGACATGTAAACTAATATTAGAGTTTGATGAGTGGTAAACAGTAAAAAGCATAAGTAGTTATGGGAAGAAACGACGTGTTGTGTTAATGTTGATCTTAGATTATGCAATATAGATAAAGTATAAATAATTGCCATGCTTTGGGGGGTTTAAGTTTTGTCATAATGTATGATGTTAAGTGTTTTTTGAACATCGATTATAATTAATTTTCATGTTTTTTAGTTTGTTAGGGTAAAATGTATGTTGTGAAATGGTTTTGAAGAGGCAAGTTTTTTGTTTTGGAAATGGTCCTGCCTTTAACGGTTCTTTAAACAGTAACAGTTTTTTGTTGGGAAATATTTATATACGTTACTAATGACAGCTCTGTTCCCTCAGTATCATAAGAAAATGAAGAATGTAGCGAGAATCTGTTGATCACAGCTTTGGTTCAATAATTCAATTTACTCTTTTAGCCGAATTGGTGGGTTCAAGCTGATGGTTCCTAGTTAAATTATGAATTACACTCTTACGAGACAATGAACACTTCTGAGCATACAAGTTATTTTCCTTTATTAACAGATATATTCCCCATAAAATATCAACATACGCATAAACAATGGGTGAAAACAGACATGACGCTAACCACCCTTTAACCACCCTTGGTGGTTATTTATGCATGTTGCAGGGCTGTATTGGTGCCCTATGCAGCCCTGAAACATGCATAAATGACCACCAAGGGTGGTTAAAGGGTGGTTAGTGTCATGTCTGTTTTTACTCAATCACACCAATAATGGCCAAACATGCAAGAAAAGTAGTCTTAAAACAAGATAGCAATTAAGTAAATATTGGAAGTAGTCAAAGGATTGTCAAATCTAAGTGTGTTAATTAACATGACGAGGACCCGGTTCAGCCAGCGCTGGCACACCTAGGCCAGCGCTGAACCCACACATTTGTTCTGGGCCCACATCCTTGGTGGGGTTGGTGGCTGGGCTGGAAACATGGGCCTGGAACGAATCAGGCCCATGAGCCAGCTCTGTGAGACACCCAGGTGAACCAGAGCAGGCAGAAGGGGGGGGGAGGGGGGCACGTATTTGTTTTTGCACCCGCCTGGCCCAGCATGGGGGGGGTTCCTTGTCATGGCGGTGGGGGGGGCGGCAACCACAGTACGGACAGGGTGGAGCCAGCTGGCTGCGCATCACTCCCCGGCCAGCTCAGGCTGCAGGGATGTGTGTTCCCACTGCTGGAGCTAACATGGCCAGGGGGAGCCCTCCCCCACCCCAGGCTGGATAACAGCTGTTCGTCATGTGAGTTAACACCTTACGTCTAGGCCTAAAGGAATTGTTACCTTGCCTTTGCATCAGTTACGAGAGAGACCAGCTCCCTAGTGTTTGAACATCAGTACTAGCTCAGGAAGACAGAAAAAAAAAGATGGCATTTGAAAGCATCTCTTCCTGCATTACATGGGTTTTTAAGGCCTAAACCCCACCTCTCCTGCAACGCCCCAGAGATGCTGAAGATGCTTATGGTTTTCCAATCAAAATATAAAATCAATATCTATCCTTATAAAGATGACCAATGAACATGGACCACGCACACAGGCATCTTGCAAGACGTGCCTGAAACTACCAGTCATTGTGGTATAAACTGGCACCCCAAGAACAGAAGATTTTGTGGCTTCTGGGTGCCTTTCCCAACTTGCTAATGCCCTGCTTTCCATTCGTTTCATAACATTTCTTATTTTGTCACTCTGCTAAACGTTAGGCAAAACCTCCCTTTTCTACTTCCCTAAACTAAATGTACTATTGCATCACATTGCTTCATCATTACTGCTATGACTTTTGGCCTAGTGAAAGCCATGGCCTCC
This sequence comes from Sphenodon punctatus, assembly GCA_003113815.1. Classification (NCBI taxonomy): domain Eukaryota; kingdom Metazoa; phylum Chordata; class Lepidosauria; order Sphenodontia; family Sphenodontidae; genus Sphenodon; species Sphenodon punctatus. Next base: position 2,076,123 of record QEPC01009092.1, on the reverse strand, counting down.
TTATTTATTATTATTATTATTATTCATATTTATATAGCGCCAGCAATGTACCTGGCGCTTTACAAAGAATAAGATTGACACAGACCCTGCCCAGGGGCTTACAATCTAAAGACAGGGGCAGGGGAGACAGGGAAGGGGAACAGAGTGAGAGACAAGGGATGCGACATTCATGAGGATGCAGGAGCTCAGGTACACATTCTTGGCTTGGTTGCAGTAGCTTGGGAGTTTACAGATAACAGGTGGGGGATAATCCTGGGTGGGAATGGTTAGCAGGAGTTAGGAAGGGCAGAGTGGAAGAGGTGGGTTTTGAGGAGGGACTTGAAGGTGTGGAGAGTGGGAGCCAGGCGTGCGGGGCAGCGAGGGAGAAGGGATGACGGCGGTTGGGGGAGCAGGGGAGGCGTGGGAGGGTAGTGTTACCCCACTAATTCCCCATTAGCTCCTCAAGCTAGCTAATACTGTACTTCACACCTAAAATGCCTAAGAGCAGAAGGCCACCCTATGACTTTGCCCTTATATCAAAGCAAGGTAAGACCCAATAGTATTATCACACTTCTACTTCCATCCCAGCATAAGCATATCCTAAGTATATAAGTAAATTGAGTATACATATAAATGAGTAAATAAGTATATAATGAGTATATAAGTATGTATAGGTAGGTAAGTTATAGATAGGCCTGTGCCATGGGAAACAAACCAGTGTAGCGTAGTTGATATGATGTTGAACTTGTGTCTGTGAGACCGGGGTTCAAATTCTGGTTTAGTCATGAGTCCACTGGTTGGCCTTGGGCAAGTCAGTCTCAGTCCCCAATCTGTGAAATGGGGATAATAATGAGCTGTCTCACAGGGTGGTTTTGAGGGTGAACTGTAAGGAATTGTGAAGCACCCTGAGCACTGAAAATGCTGCAGAAATGTAGAATAATAAAATGACAGTCAGGTTGTGATGTGTGTGTTGATTAAAGTTAGTTTTTTGTAGTATGGGGTTTCTTAGGAAGTATCTTTCCCCACATACTTTCAGTGAGTTTGAGCTGCAGAGGATCCAAGCCCTATCCAGAGATAAACAGACTCTGAAGATTGTTTATTAGACTGCAACAACTCATTCTAGCTATATTGTGTAAGGAGATTAATATATCCGTTCTGTGCTCAAATCCACAGCAAAACTCCTACTGAGTTCTGCAGAACTAATATTAAAATATTAAATATTTTAAGATGTGCACCCTGCGCATAAACTACACAGCGTACGTAGGCGAGTTCAGCTTTTTTTTTTGCGCTTCATTATCAACGGGGGCCAAGTTGGATCCAATATGGCTGTTGCATACCATTGCAGTAATCTTAGACCTGAAATGTATTATACTGGGATGATATGTACCAGATTGATGTGTTTTGTAATTCATTCCTAGCATCATATTCCTTGTAGTCTACTTTGGTCTTTCCCTGCCATTTTGTTTTTTAGGGTTTTCAGGTTGAAGGGGCTGAAATACGGCCTGGCGTACAGTGGATTCAGACTCAGCACTGCACACCCAAATCATGTAAAAAAAATCCATGTTTGCCCACATCTACTCAAAAATGCCTCTAAAAGTCACAATTTCTCAAAGTTCAACCTCTGTCAGAACACATCATTTACAAATGAAACCGAGGCACTTTCTTAGATCCTGGGCAGTAGCTGGTACCAGCGCGAGAGCTGCTTTCTTTTTCTTTTCTTTTTTAAAATCTCACTACGTTTTGCTTTCTACAGCAGATATTTCAAAGAGGGAGGAGGGAAGCAAAGTGGATAGAGACTACATTGCACTCAGTGGCTATAGGCTAACAAACTCTTTCCAAAGGTTAACATTTGGGAGTAAAATCTCATTCTGCAAGTGTTTGTTGTAAACCTGCCCAGCTCCAGAGGGTTTTTGGATAAAATTAAGTAGAATGGAAACTTAATAAACAAGTGCCACAAGCACTTCCAGTGAGATGCAATCTCTCAGTAGCAGAATTAACAGTTCTGTAATTAGATGTAATTAGGAAAACATCCCCTACCTGAACAATACATGGGCCCTAACATACACCAAGATCCTGAAGCTGTTTGGTGCCAACACTAGCCCTTGGTGCCAACTTAAGTCCGTTTCACTTCAAGAGGCTATGGGTATTTTCAGATGTTACGAGATAACAGTCAACCACAGTGAACCACGGTCAATCCCACAATGGGGCCAAAGCGCCCTGCACGTCTGTTCGGCAGTCGCCAGATGTTCACCATAGTCAATACCTACCAGGGGTCAAAATCAACCACGCTTCCAGAGCTCCGCCCGGACCATTGCCAAAAGCGTGGTCAAAGCAATTCCCACCGGGAAACAATAAAAAGTAACGTCTGAATGGCAACCACCAGCCGGAATCAACCAAAATGATTCCCAGCCGGGGACAAAGCATGCAGCATCGCTGCCAGGCAACCAGCAACAACACAGGCCACGGAGGAAGATTTAAAGGGCACACAGCAGCAGGGGGATGTGGCGGGATGGAGCGAAGCAGAAGGGAGAGGAGAGTGGCGGGCAAGAAAGCGAGGGAAGAGGCGGCGGTGGAGGCACAGGCGGAGGAGGTGGTCATGCTGCACATGGAGGAGGTGGAGGGACAGCAGCAGCAGCAGCCGGGACAGGCCGCCCTGGGGACAACGACCGGGCCGGGGGAGAAGGCACCCTGAAAATGGGTAAGGGGGCCGAAGGGGGAGGGGACCCGGCGGCACAGCAGCACCAAGGGGGTCGGGTGACCGGCCAGCCAGCAGGAGGGGGAGAAGGGGGCGGGCCGCAGGACAGGGGCAAAACGGCAACCAACCACCACCACCCCATGTCCCACAGACACGGAAACGGGCCCAGGAGCCTGAGCCCCGGAGGAGACGGGTGCAGCCCTGGTGGAGGAGGAGGAGGAGGAGCAGAAGGACCCGGAGGGACCATGGGGGAGACGGCCCTACCACAGAGAGGGCAATGGGGGAGACCCAGGATTTTACCGCATCTGGGGGACCATGGAGCATCAACTGCAGCTCGCACTCAATCAGCACAATAAGCACGTGTTCTGGGAGATAGTGCGGGACATGGAGGTGGTGGGGCATCACAGGACCGTTGCCTAGTGCCACTCGAAGGCCAGGGAGCTAAAGAGAGGGTACAAGGCCAACCAAGACAACAACCGCCGGTCCGGACACGGAGCCTGGACCGCCCCCTACTATGATGCCCTGGACCACATCTTCCATATGAAGGGACTGATAGTAGCCCCGCGCCTCGTGGGGAGCGCCGTGGTCCAGGGCAGGGAACGGGCTGAGGTACCCCCTTCCCTCGCCGCCCCACAAGAAGGCACCGTCTCCAGGGTCCCCGACCCCCCGGCAGAACGCCCAGGGACCTCCCGGACCAGCAGCCCCCCCCCGACACCAGCCCGGAGAGCCCCCAGCTGGACAGGCTGACTCTGAGGCCGGCACACTGATCACTCTCAGCCAGTGGTCGCTGGGGGCCCCCAGCTACACAGAGGGGCCGGCCTCGGCGGGATTGGAGACAGACATCGAGGGTAAGCAGGCAGATGGGAGGGGAGATGAACCAGGGGTGAGGGCGGGGAGCCCTAGGCAGGGAGCCTTGGGCAGGGGGGCGGCCCCATCCACCCCCAGTACCCCGGCCCATGGCACGGGGGGGTGCCCGGGCATACCTACAGTCCTCCGCCGACCACCACCACCCATATCCCCACAGGGCACGGCACGCCCAAGCACACAAGTCAGGCAGGCAAGGAGGCCAGCGGGGAGCAGCCCCTGCAGCAGCCGGAGGCCCCAGGTGAGGCACACCAGCAATGAGGGGGGGGCCCAAGGAGGCCGGGAGGGGGACCCGGGTCACGTGGGGCTGGGGCGATGGGGAAGGGGAGGAGGGCACTGGCCGCCAATGGGGGGGCTTCGCCGTGCCCCCGTCTAGGGTGCGGCCAGCCAGGGCAGCCACCCCATAACTGCTGTGTACTCTACAGGCCAACCCGAGGGGCCCCAGCAACCCGTGCCCCCAGCGCAATGGATGAGAGAGCACCGGGCACGGGTACGGCGACGGAGGGAGGACCAGGCAGAGGACATCATCTGCACCACCATGGAACAGGGGGAGCGGATGATAGCGGTCGTGGATCGCATGGAGGTGGCCACAGAGCGATCCCTGCAACAGGCGGAGGCAAGGGACCAGAGGCTCCAGGTGGAGGTGTGCCTGGGACGGAGGCGGGAGCGCCAGGATCACAGCAGGCAGGTAGAGGCGTTTGGGTGGCTGGAACAGGCCATCAAGGGGATGGTGCAGGAGCATTCCACTAAAATGGATAGATCCCATGACATCGGCACCTCCCTGCTCCTGCATGCTGGCACCATGAGTGCCTATGCGATGGCAGCCACCCCACCAGGCACCCTGCCTGCCCAGGGCCCCATGCCAGGCCCCCCAGTGCCCCCACCGCCTCCCCAACCGCCCCAGCTGCCGCCCTGCCAGCTGGGACTGCGCATCTGCCTCCCGGTCCTTGTAGGCTTCCGGAGAGAGCACCCGCCCAGGGAGGCCCCTCAGGTCCCGGGTCCTCCCTCCCACCACCACCTGCCCCACCGGACACTGAGGCCTCCCAGGACACAGTTGCAGACACGGACAGTGGAGTGGAGGGGAGCTCCCAGAGCTCTGCGGCACCCACAGGGCGGGCGAGGGGGAGGCCCCGGAGATGCGGGGAATGGAGGGACGGGGGGAAGGGGGAGGGTGGTCTGAGGGGGGGCACGGAACCTGTGCGGTGGGGGTTGGGGTGGCAGTGTAGGGGGCACATCTACTTGGGTGAGGGAATAAATGTCAGGGCACCACTACTGCTTCCTTCAGTCTGTTCATGGGCCCGGGGGTGGGGGCGGACCAATGGCC